>OZ026628.1:48096557-48149557 GCA_964020975.1 Hermodice carunculata | reverse complement strand
AATTATTTTAAACACGGTTTTAAGTACAATTAGGTATGCCTGTCACTGTCATCGGCCGCTGCTTGCTACCGATAGGCCCTGGCGGCGGGGGGGGGGGGGGGAGTAACCTGACAAAAATATAAAAGCCTTGAATTTCAGAAGATGAATATTAAATCAGAATGCCAAAAGATGAAATTAAGTAGTAAATAATAAAACAGGCAAGTCCAAAAAATGTAAAATTATTGCAATCAAACTTTTCAATTATCTTTAAATATTAACAGCAAAATATGTAGGGCAAGTCTGAACATAATGGAAGTCATTCGTATTTAAGTCAACAAAATGCAATCAAAATATAATATATCTTAACCAGATATCAACTACAATTAGGGAAGCTTATAACTGTCGTGAGTAGCTGCTTGCTACATATGGCCCCTGGGGGCTTGACCTAACAGGAAACAAGCTGGCGTAAAATGTCTTTAAATTCTCTTGACTTACGTTTATTTTATATATTTTTTTCTAGATGCAAAGTCCTGAAATTTAGAACAAATACGACCAACTATTTTTTTTTTTGACAAAAACTAATGATTTGAGGTGGTTTCCAAAGTATTACTTTTCGGAGAAGGATAATTGAGAACTTCAAAGCTGGGCGACTGCTGCCAAGGTTGCAAGTTCGAGTATTGCTCCTTAAGGACATAACACACACACAGACACACACAGACACACAGACACAGACACAGACACACAGACACACACAGACACAAACACACACACACACACACACATATATATATATATATATATATATATATATATATATATATATATATATATATATATATATATATATATATATATATATATATATACATATAAACAATAAAATTTTGATGAAAAGCATACAGGCAGGCCCATAATGTATGATGTTCCTGAATGACAATACAAAAAGAATTTATATTCATACACTAACGGATAAGATATTTGCCTTATCCCTGTAATATCAATATATACCTTAAACCACTCATGCCAGTGATGGTAATAAACTATGAGAATGTAATTAATGATACCAGGTCTTTTCTCCATGTGTCACCACCGACCAGAAGGCATGAAAATTGTAACGGCAGCAATACATAATAATAACTGATATTGTAAGAACATCCGCTACTGATTTTGTCAAATCAAGATTTTAGCCAGTGTACCTAATTGAAGCACGTCCACAGTGCAGCCAGTTCAATCTGGAAGTTTCACTCACTTCAGTTACGTTTGACTGGTATATTGATGTGCTTGTTGACCTCTTTCATTTCATCAGAGTCACAAAAGGGCACAGCATATATATGGCAAACATCAGAATATACGATAATGGGAAGACACACAGTACCCGTCCATCATGCAAAGACCAATTATTTATGCCGCCGGGTGGGTGGGGGTGGGGGTGGATATCCGCTGGCAGACCAATGTGCAACCAGCATCTTGATTGTTAAAAAGACAAAACACCGTGTTTATGTCCAATGTGCTTTGGGGTTACTTTAAAAATGAAGCCCTAGCATCACAATTGACCTATGGCAGGAAAGTATACAGCGTAGGATAGATCCATAATGATACAGTGTAGAGATGGCCATTCTCATCGCCGTAGGCACCCCTTGAAGTTCTAATGTTGTGTCCCGAGGGCGTTGTAAGATTTGTGAATAACCCTATCAGCAAAAGACGAACATTAGGCGTTGCTGACAGGTACTCTCTACAACCCCTGAGAACCGACCGTGGATGTTTGCGAATTAAGTGCCCATACGGGTAACCATCAAGGGAGTATCACTGGACCCACACCCTGTGTTTCTGTCGGATTAATGATAAAGTGCGTTTTAGATCTGTATTTTAAGATAATCTGGCTATACGATTGGGTGTACTCTTGGCATAACGCTGCTAACAAAGATCTTACCCTCCGTCCCCACGCAAACTAACTGGACAGTTATTGTAAAGAGGCCTCTCAGGGGGTGAAGATGCATAAGACCCCCCTCCCCCCACAAAAAAGCCGACCATTGTTCCCTGACCCCAGGGTATTTGATTTTGATCTTTGCACAACAATGTTTTCCCATCGTTCCCTAAAGTCATTTGTTTTCTCTTGCCTTGAAAATGCACGACTATGTTCCATTGTTGTCTGCCAGCTTGAGAGGTTTCGTGAAGGTCTTAGGCTCAACGGCCTTGGATTATTATTTCTTCTTATCTCATTAATTATTTACCTATTTTTTGAGTTTTTTATTCAGTGTTAAATTATTATTAGTATTTTTATCATCATCATCATCATCATCATCATCATCATCATCATCATCATCATCATCATCATCATCATCATCATCACCACCACCACCACCACCACCATCATCATCATCATCATCATCATCATCATCATCATCATCATCATCATCATTATTTTTATTATTATTATTATTATTATTATTATTATTATTATTATTATTATTATTATTATTATTATTATTCACATTAACAAAACACACGGAAGTAACTTTTAAAGCTTTAACTAGCAAAGGTGCTAAAAGTTAATATTGTGAGGACCGTTTTGATTCACCCCATTAACTTAAGTATGATGCAAACATAACGTCCCTTTTACGTATGATTGAAAGAGCTAATCGATATTTCCGGTGTATTGTGGTGATTTTTGTGCAATTGTTATCTATGCATTGCTACCATTTGACAATAAAATAGTTATAAGCTGAGGGCCCAGTTATCTTTAAGAGAGTGCAAACTTTATTATAATTCACAGGGTTATTGGTAACCGTTAGGTAAAGTCCCTGCTAACATAACGTTTTGTGCTTTAATGGTTAGGACCAATATGACTTTCATCTCCTAACTCTTTCAATTCCAAGTTTTGAATGAGTCACAATTTACCTAAGCGCTTTTTGGATACATCACACTGTTTTTATCCATTGGTTTGTTTTAAATATCATCTAAAAAAATATCCTAACCTAATGTTTTATAAGAATAGTTTTAGAAATGATTTCACAAACACCCACATCTTTAGTTCTCTTCAGATGACCCCTGGTCAACTCATGTTGGCCATATTGTAGCAAAATGAAAAAAAAAAAAAAAAGAAGTTGATGTTTAACATGTCTAGAATGCAAGTTGAATACAAACACTCTTAAATGTCTCTACTTTTCCTAGTAGTTCCCTGCTTGGAATGCGCCATTGTGGTCTGGGATGGATACACAGAGCTGATCAAGATGATTTGGAATTTGTCCGGTCAGCTGCAGCTGCAGCTGTAGCGACGGGAGCATTTGCCCAGAGAAATCATGGAAAACTATTACATGGGTAAACTAGCAGGAAAAAAAAAAAAACAGGAACTTATGTTCAAAATTACAAATGGAGTTGCCCCATCATTCCTCTATTATCTCTAACCGGAACTTGTGTCGGTCGGACGAAAGATATAAGAACTCATGAAGCGAATGAAGTTAAGTCTATAATTCCTTTTTTTCATCAGCTATTCGCGAATGAAGCATATTACGTCGACATTTTAGGAATTATCATCGTATAGATAAGTTTATGCGTGAGTCGATTCAAAACAAAGCCCAAAGTGACGAACTGTATGATATTGAAAAAAAAAAGACATATTCATGCCACAATGCAAATGGGGTGCAGGCAACTGAAAAGTTATCTCTGCAAATCAGGCGTCGTGGACCCCCTGTCATGTTCTTGACAAACTTTGAAAATGTGCACCACTTCTGTGAATGTAACAGGCATTTTCTATTCAGCAACGCAATATATTCTATTGTAGTATCCTTGGGCAACTTAAAAATGAAAAAAAAAAAATACTGTTTGAAATTGAAAGAAGTGGGGTTCAAACAGCGATAACGAGGAAAATCTTCAGCCAGTCCATAGATATCTAAAGGATTCTCGAAGGTTGAAAATATAATTCAGTGCCAGTATTAAGTAAAGTTTGTTATTCTTAATTGCCGGGCTGTTTTAAACAAAACAATAAAAAAAAAAGAAACGAAACAAGCCAACAAAAAAAAAAAAAAACAAAAAAAAAACAACAACAAAAAAACAGCAACAACAACAACAAAAAAAAAACTACTATTACTTATGCTGCCAAGCTTTTTTTTTTTCTCAGCTAGCAGACTTCTTACCACATAGTCGGCTGTTAGTTATCACAGTCCTTTTTGTTTTGTTAGCGCCGCTTTCGTTTTAGTTGGTTTAATTTCCGGAGCTCCCTTTAAATTGTATCGTTAATGGAAGCCTGAATAGATAGCCAGCAGTATTTACCTTATTTGACATCTACAATATGTTACAGAAGCCTGATGAGACCACCATAATTTTGACGCGGGAATTTTCGACTGTTTTCCTTAATTACGATATTTTCCAGTCTCAATTACCTTTAAAGTGTCTTCTGCTTTTACAGGAATTGTGCTGGTCAACTAGGCTTTAGCTAATAGTAATAATTATTATTTTGGAAACATTCCCCTTTTACACGACACTTCGGACCATCATTAACCCGTTTAGGTCAGCAAGGTGTCCTTGCCAGGTTATAGTATAGAATAAAATCAAAGAAATAAACATAATGAGCAGGATATCTTTTACATGTAAGCTATTACAATCGTATTGATCAGATTCATGCACTAGGAATTTGTATGGCACGGGACAGCAAAACATCTGATATAAAGTGCGTTAACAAATAAATAAGTAATGCAACGTCTCGGTAGCTAGGTGGACAGACATACAAATATACTTACACCAAACTGAATGTCGAAGGTTTGTCGTAAGTAAAATCCCTCTAATTATACTTCTCATTCACAGACAACATGTCGTAATTTATACTTAAGGGGTTTTTTTTTGAGTCTATTAAACTTTGAAATGGCACATGCTGTGTAACTTTCATCACTAACATGCATACAGTTTTATATTGGTGAACATTTTATCGAGGAGGAAGAAAAAAACATTATCCAGATTGTCACCTGTCGCTCCTGAAGAAACATTGTCCCTATCGTGACTTTTTCAACTTCAAGCCAAAATTTAAGCTCGGCCGCTGGGCACTATTGCACAAAAGACTAGATCAGTACTCGCATTTTTGTTCTTGTTCATAACATGAACAAAACTTTCATGTGTGAGTAGAATAGTATTTTTTCCTCTCTCCTTCTGAAAGATTGATGTAGAAGAGTAAATTAAATACCATAAATTTATAAAATCATTGACACGCATCTTGTTCCTATTTGGAGCCTTGGGCAGGTTTGTTCAAAGGACAGCCTTCATCAGCCAACTTGATAGGATAGGATAGCTGTTGAATTGGCAACTGGCAGTCTGTGGCTCACAGGTCATTCGACCCAGAAAGTTTCTCAGGTAACTGGTGTCACACGGTCCTTTTTAAGTGAAGTGATTAATCATTCTCATGAAAATAACCCTACAGAATATTCAAAACACTGATTAGAAAATAAATAAAATAAATGAAAAAGAAAAACAAAAAAAAAAGGCAAAAAAAAAAAAGGCAAAAAAAAAAAAAAAAATCAAAAAACAAACAAACAAACAAACAAAGAAAAAAAAAAAGAAATTTATAAAAATCACCTCCCACACACTATTATTGAGGCAAAAAACATCCAATCCAAAACTTTGTTTCTTTTATGGGTTTTAGTTCTGATCTGTACTACGGTGCGTCACAAATAAGAGACTGGGTTCTTCATTTCGGCTAATATGGTGCCTAATGAAATCACTGCTACGTACTCAAGTGGTTCCCCTCCCCCATTCAACGACATTATGGCTGGACCAGTTGCGTGTTCAGTGGACATGTAGAAAATATGCAATGGTACATCACAGGGTTAAAAAAATGCTGTCTTCAGCAGATGCACCTCTGTGTGCAACCTCAACTACTGGTTGTAAAGAATGTTTGCTGCTATCTATATACTCCAGTCATTAAAATACCAACGAGATGTGATATACGCAGGCCGTGAAGATCTGGATGTACGTCATTTAACAGTGCTACATGATGCTTCCTCAAGTAGACTCATTGCAAGAGAATAAAGTCATTACCTGAAAACAGCTTAAAATCATGACTGGAGTTCATTTAGCCACGGCAAATAAACGTAGCAAAATGTACTTTTGCTGACTTTTCAAAAGCAGTAATCTATTCTCCTTATAAGTGGTTTAAAGGGTTTATTACGTGTGCCCTAAATTGCAGATAAAATATACTCCAAGATCTAGAAACGTTGAAGCGTGCATAAAATAAAAAATCTTAGTACTAAGTAATTTCTAAGCAACCACCCCTTGTACTTTCCTCCACACATTTTTAACTATCTTTATGTTTGAAATAAAATATGCCAAAAAGCAAGAGAGATACATCCGTGTCAAGCCGACGTTTTTACATCTCCCCACTATGTGCTATTGATGGAAATAATATACCTACTGTAGCAAGTTACATCATTATCATCTCTGATGTACTGATCTCTTGGGTGTGCTACGAAACCCATGTGATTTCAAATGTTTCTTGGAGAAGTAAACGCGGCAGATTGGGCACCTGTATCACAGTTTGGAACAGCAGGTGTTTTACGAAATCTCGTGTATTTACGTGAAATGCCAGGTTTTTGTTTGGAAGATTTTTTTTCTCCGATGCAAACAACCGGGGCTAAGTCTATCATGACTGTATGTAGAATGACACACTCCGCAGGCCGGCGCTCGAATCAAATATTGTGTAAGTTAGCCGTTGTGCAAAAAATAGAGCCGTTTTGATGACTTCCACAAGGAACATTGTGATGAAAACTTGCCAGTATCTTTATCTTGTGACACCACATTATCTCTACATAGATTGATAACCAAAAGGAACAACCAATTATGGCCATTTCAAAATGTTTACTGAACCACTATTCAAGCCTGTTATGTCTTGCAGGCTCCCGACCGGGTAATTTTATATTGAGACCCATGTGTTTGGTTCCACTTAAAACTATTATAGTAGTTCTTGTTTTCCGAAGAATTGCGTGATAAAGTTAAACATCCACACTGGGAAGCTTGGCAGCTGTGATGAAAACCAAAGACTAAAGTGTCCTTATGTGCTTTTCGTGAAAGCCAGTGTTTGTACTTTCTTAATACCCAGGAAACATAGCCCCGATGCAATTACATTATTTAAAAGCTCTGCTCACCAGTGCGGATAAACATGTATAATTAGAGTACAAGTCCTGAACATAAGTCCATTTTCCCCATTTGACGGACTGAAAATGTATATGTACTTAGCAGCAGATGTAGTAAAAGCTGGTATGGTAGCCAATCATATAAACTGAAATATATTTTGTTAACGACTTTTTTTTTTTTTTGTTTGGGGGGGGGGGGTCGATTTTGATGTTATACAATTTTAGAAATGGCTATGTGCTTTCATTATAGCCATTTTTTCAGGGTCTCTCAGGTTGCTCTGACACTTGGTGGACTTATATAGCTTGTAGTAACATTAAAAGAAAATTCGAGGTGGGTCGTTATGCGCTGGACACCTGATTTAAGATGAATTTGTTTTTCAATTCGGATACCTGCTTGTTCATGTATTTACTCCTATTAATTACTATGCACGTCAACGAAGATTACACTGAAGTTTACGGCTTTTCATCAAACAAATTCACCTCAAGCTTGGTAAGGATGCACCTGGAGTGACGTTCGACCAATTTTGCTCAAAGTGTCACTGTCCACTGATCTTCATATTATATGAAATGGTTTGTTTATCTTTTGCAAAAACTTGAATAAAATCTCCTGCAAAACGCCTTGCCAAGTCTTTGGAAATTGTATCAGGAATACCCCGCTGCATCACACAAAGTCCTAATCGGTTCACCAGGTGGCAATGTCACATTATTTTTATTTTTTGTTCTTTTCTGTTGCTGTTTGAAGCCTTTTTTTTCCTCCGAAATCTTTCCTTGGACTGTTTTGGAACTTGAGGTAAGATGAGCTTCCGGGAGGGAAGGCTTTAACATTTTTTTCCACACTGGTGATACTCTGGTTTTCTGGTTTTATTTATTTATTTTTTTTTTCTTTTTCTTTTTTTTTTTCTTTTATTTATTTATTTATTTATTTATTTATTATTTTTTTTTGGTGCATAAATTCATATTTATCAGTACGTAAGCCAGTAGGGCTTGCAGCAGAAATTTACAGCCTGCCAATGTAAGGGTATGTGAGAGCAGGACTATCACAATCCTGTTGTTCATTCAAGGCCACCACTGGAGGAACATGCGTCTTGGAACAAGACAGCAGGACTATGTGACTGCGAGCATGTTTTTGCTGTATGGCAGTACTGCGTGAACCTGTCTTAATATCTATTCCTTTCTGTTTCATTCAAGTTTGTAAAAATGGACAGATTGTAACTGCCATTTAAAGGGAGACATATGATCAAATATTCCAGAGACAGACAGACAGGCAGTGTGTGTGTGTGTGTGTGTGTGTGTGTGTGTGTTTATACTATGAAGGGATTTCTAGTACTGGGGATGAATGATCTCACATTATATTACGATACATCAACTAAAAAGACCAAACCCAAAGTTCTTATAAATGATGCACATACCACGGACTGTGATCATGTTGTACCTGTGCAGGTACAATGTCCCTTTAAAATATCTTTGTGACGCCGCCCCTACTACCAAAATTTGAATGGAGAATTTTTGAAGTAGAAGATCTCAGCTTCGAAATCCTGTATGGTATTGAGGGTGCTGTGCTTATATAACATTAGGTACTGTCGGCGAAACGGAAATATGTTCAGAAATATATTACTCAAATACATGTATAACAAAATCAGCATCAAAGAAGCATTATATGATGTGGAAATATGCAGGCAAACATGTCAAACAGAACAAAGTGAAATTAGTTGTCTTATAATCACATAATATAACACTCAGGTATCTGACTCGACATTTTCTTGGGCGCACAGTACGTGCAGTGCTCTAAAAGAGAAACCAGGAAACCGGTCCACACCTGAGACACTTGATCATTTCGGGTACTTTTAAGCAGGGGGAATACATGAGATAATAATAGTGCCAGGTGCACACGACTTATATGATGATGGTCAGTGGCAGGAATATTTGGGACTACAATCCTAATGTGTAATGATGATATTTTGGACTATAACCCCATTGTCTAATGATGACGCGTTACGTTCATTTCGAATACGATCTCGAATTTCAGGATTGGCTGCACGTCATTGAACAATGCCGTTTATCATCTCATTAAATTTAGGACCTCCAGGCTATTTTAAATTATTTAACTCCAAAATGATTCAATTAATATGAATATATTAAAACGTCATAGTATTGGAAATAAAATGATTGTCTACCACTATACTACCAGAGATACAGGTCCGAGTGATGCTGCCTAGCGCCGTCTGGTAGCTCATGTTAAAACCCTTGGTCACCACGTGAATTGATCCAGTCTGCTGTTAAAATTTACCTCTTGAACAGGCAAACTCTACGTTAACCATTCCCCGCTCAAATCGTCTAAAGGCACCCTGTTGTAACTTGTCCCCTTAGGACATGTTAATATAAAATATTTTTGCTGCAAATTGAAAACACAACGTTTCAGGCTGACACGCCTCAGGTCCATAGCTATCGCCCGGCGCTGGTTCAGCAGACAGAAAGCGAACTTCTTCACTCAGACTTGCTTTGATCAGAGTTTGGTAAAAAGTCAAGAAAATTTAAATAAATTTCTGCTCTTAATAGGTAGTGAATTTCACGTAAACGTATTGAGTGTTATCGAAGGGTTTTTTTTCTAATGATCCTACGTAGATGTTGAAGGCTGGAGACATGTGATTTTTAATAACACGAATTTTAAAATGCCACAGTATATGGTATTCGTATCGGTTTCTTCAAAATGCCACGATATATGGTATTCGTATCGGTTTCTTTCTTTTTTTTTTTTTGTCTTTTTTTTTTTTTTTTTTTTTTTTTTTACATCTATACCTGTATTTGTATATTTACACTTCATTTGCAAACGGAAATAGCAAAACATAAAAAGAGTAATCTGGTGGTCATGCAAAAAGCGGGAAATATGACGTATACCGTATGGAATAAGTCACGGATAGATGGTCAAAATATAGTCCAGCTTTGTATTCATGACCGCAGAATATGCGCTGAAAATGAGAGGCAGCCCCCTCTAACCACTGTTTGCTTGGCGCAAAGCACGTATGATGGGGAAAGTTGACTTTTGTAAAAAGTTACGAAAAGAGCCAAAAATATTTAAATCACAGGTGTCGCACAAAAGTCACAAAAGAAACAGAAAATAAGCAGTTGTTTAACCATTATCATTGAGAATTTAAAGTACAATAAAACAATTTTAACATAGTTTAATATTTCATATACATAAATATCACCACGTGCGCTGTACAAGGTAAATGCATCACTATAGAATTCTGATACTGTTAATATTCACTGAACTGTGATAAGACTTATGAGTCACAAATCATGTTTGCAGGTGTAATCACATTGATATACTATTATCCGGATTTTATCAATAATGATGATAAAACACACACACACACACACACACACACACACACACACACTCACACGTATATATATATATATATATATATATATATGTATGTATGTATATATATATATGTATGTATATATATATATATATGTATGTATATATATATATATATATATATATATATATATATATATATATATATATATATATATATATATATATATATATACACTGGATGAATAGATTTAAGTACCGGTTGTCCATTGTGCGGGTGTTAGGGGTGTCAAAATTGCTGGTCATACTGGCATTTTGTTATTGGTATTAGTGGCTCAACAGAATTGCCTGCGCTAATCTGCGTAACTGTCCGACTAAAACCGAAATTGAAAGCATAAAAACAATGAAATCATAGTACATTGATGTCATCTTGTAGGCGTTTTAAGAAGTTACGTTAATTTTCAATTCTAATTATACCCATCAAACATGCAACAATTGCGCCGTTACTGGCTATTTACTGGCTTATACCGCCAGTACAGATGTAAGGTATATTACCCAGGCCAGATGATGAGCGGTAGTGGCACTACAATGGCTGGTACATCAAGATAAGAATACTGTAGCGACACAATATTCTAAATGTTTATGTCAGGAGGTCCTACCTGATTGAACGCAAACGTGAGATTGGACTGACATTTTCTCATGTAAGTCGACAAACATTATGAAGATTGCGTTCGTCCAAATGTAGGTCATGGATGGGGTATTGCGGTATCATCCGTTCCACTGATAATCATATTGCACTATTGCCCAAGGGCAGGATCACTTGAGTGATGCCAAAAAAACATGTACTGCATGATAAACGAAAAAGTCTACCCATTTAAAATCCTGAGACGCGAATACAACCTAGATTTTGTCAAGTTGGAGTCGATCAATTTGATCCGATATCTTCGTAGCATAAAGTCCACCCACCCATAACTTTTTTACCATATCATTTATTATCAGCTTAAAGCGGAAGATTCAAACCAGTTCAACATTCCCGGGTTTTCCTTTTTTCGGTGTGTTTATTTTGCTTCTCTGTCTTTTTTTTTTTTTTTTTTTTCGTTTTGATTTTTGTTAGTGTAGTCGGATAGGCACCGCACGTATAGCAGGCTTAATTTCATACAGTAGGTATATGCACTTTATTTCATTGACAGGGTCATATGTGTTGGTTTATGGTGATAAAGAGAAAGTACGACTTACGAAAACAAATGACTAAAGTTACCATATCAAGGCTGACAAAAATAAATTCAAATTGAAAACGCAGTCTGCCATGGGGCAGGGACTTCCGATTAAACTGAGAATATCAGTAACAAGCCCAGTAGGGTTTAACTTGTATTTGGTAAAGCAGCCAGTATTGCATTCACTTTTGAGCAAGTCACTGTTTGCCCTCCATACCTCGGGTCAGCATTTAAGATTTACAAAAGGTCTCTACTTCCAACTGCCACACATTTGCACACATAGACCGTGCGTTTTTAAGATACAGTATTCTTGCTGTCCTTGGAAATTACATTAGTTTTTTACCTGTCAGGATAATTTTTTTATATTGACAAAAGCTGCGAGTTTTGAAGAGAGTCGGTTTGTACAATATTGTGGAGCTCCAGTATTACCACTGGCACAGATGTTTTGTTTGATATAATTGAAAAAGATTACGGGGGACCATCTGCCAGCCACAGTAGAAGGTTTCCAAAGTAAAACTTCTCACCCTGCTGCCCGTCTTTGTTCACTAGACACAAACCAGAGAGTAAAATTGTCTGTTTCTCGAAATTAGTATTTGAATGATATTTCGGATGTTCACGTCATCCTTTATGTGGATCAGGATCCCTAAATTTAAAGCTGAGGCTGTACACTTTATAAAGCTAATTTGAGCTTTCTTTTCACTTCAAATATGGCAATATTAAAATAATTGCACAACAGGTTTAAATGGGACTTGAAGTAAAACATTACGAGATAAGGGCATGACTGAAGGCAATATGTTAATTTTGTAGAATCAGGGCTTTGAGATGAAACTTTCCAACCCATCTGGGGTGGGTTCACGATTATGTTACAAACCGAAAGCAAAGGTTAATTATAAACGGGGAACGTTCTAGCTGGAGCTACATTCAGGTTGGTGTGCCTCAAGGCTCAGTCCTAGGTCCCCTTCTTTTTCTCGTTGATATGAATGATAGAGTTGATGTTATTCACACTTGTGTTTGATTACTTCCCGGAGACAGCGTAATGTACGCGTCATTTTACGACACTGTATCAGCACCACATAAAATCTGCGAAGATTGGCAATCTGCTTCTAGATGGCCTCGCTGTAAAGGTGCCTGGGGTGTCTGCGCCATTTAATCAGGTGCATCTGACTTCTTGTAGATCCCAAGAGATGGTTAGCAAAGGGGGTGTGTAGAGCTTGTGGTCCAGGTCCGGTTGAGCTTTTGGTATCTCAGACTTTTGGTCTATACAGCCTAACTAGAGACGTGGTCCAAGTGCAAGCTGTTTAATGTGCGTAGTACACCGGCTTGGTCCAACAGTACAATGGCTGGTACATCAAGATCATAATCCAAATCACCTCTCCTTGTCCTCTCTATTCTAGAGTCCACTACGATTCTGTAATCCAACTGTCTACGCTAGCCGAGGGTGCTGTATTTATACACACCACAAGGTGCTATTTCTTCATAATCTTATTAAAAGTGGTTACTTGTAATTGCTATCAGTACATTCTTGACCTGTATGCGAAATTTCCTGTTTTAAGTTTACTTTTGCGTAAGGTTATGACTGAAATGCCAGGCTTCTGGCTTTTCTGTACCAGGCACTGGCATCACCTATAAAGTCACTTTGGTTATGAAGGAAATGGCCTTTCAGATGTCAGCCTCTGCATTTATTACGTACAAATACAATTCTATATTTCAATGTGGAAACTTACACCATTCTGCTCCCGATTACAGGGTGAATGCAGCCACAGTGTCCTCCTTTTCTACAACATTCCATTTTATTAAACATAGTAATATCTTTATACTCTACTGCTATTTATCTATGTCACCATTCACCACAATGGATGGAGAATTGTTGAATGGAGCTATTGTACAAAAATTAGGGGATCCCACTTAGTCAGTGATAGCATACCAGTTGTATTACCAATTAGGTTATTATAT
The DNA here is from genome assembly GCA_964020975.1 of Hermodice carunculata. NCBI lineage: Eukaryota > Metazoa > Annelida > Polychaeta > Eunicida > Amphinomidae > Hermodice > Hermodice carunculata. The sequence goes on along the minus strand of OZ026628.1, from coordinate 48,135,974 downwards.
CCTGTTAACCTATTGCCTAAAATAAAGTTGGGGAACTTTACACCCTGACTGGCTTATGACATTCAATTACAGCAAGGCAAAAGTGTTGATAATGCCCCCAAAAGGCCACAATGTGACCCAGCCTGCTCTTAAGTATGAGGAAACGACTACAAGTGAGTAGCCACTGTCGTTGTGTAGCCAGTGATGGCAATATATACATGTCAGCAGGTAATTACCCTGCACAAAACTTCATCCCATGTGTTGTTATATGACCCTAGGGCTAGTGAGTGGCAGGCCAGGCCACCATTTTCACAGGCGCGAAATGATCATGTCGAGGTGAGCTGGCAAGACAAACTGCTTGTCTCAGGTGGCTCAGCATACAATGGTGAACACTGGTTGAACATATTGAGCGCAGAAGCGTTTGATATGTCGACTCAGTAGATCTGAATGGTGAACTCCCAACTAATACAGAGCATGGTGCTTTCTCAGTGTTTATTGTCAGGGACTCGGTGTACAAAGTGGGTGTATTCAGTTACAATAATGATGGTACTCGCTCCAAACACAACACTGTACTGTAACTGTATGACTTTAACGCCCATAGTCCATTGTCCCTGCCACACTACCCACACCTGTGTCTAATCTCACAGCCTGTGTTATACCACTGGACATTCTTCCAAAACACAACTATCATGATCACACATGACCCCCCCCCCCACACACACACACAATCCAAGAGTTACCCAAGGGGCCCAAGTTAGGAGCACGAGAGGAACAAGAAGTCGTTTCCAAAGAACAATTATTTCGTTCCCTTGCAATATTATTGCGTTGTAACGAAATAAAAATAAATAAATATATAAAGATTGAAAGAAAAAAAGAACAAACAAACAAATCCCTCCTCCCCAAAACCAGGTGCTTAAAATCTCATAAAACCATGCAGGTACCTCTGGAGCCTCAGAGGGCACATAGAAGAAATTTTGTCATTTCGTTCCATCACAATAATTATTTAGCTAACCGCAATAATTTCTTAGGCTCAGGGCAGTATTTTTTCCTTCCCTCGTGCCTCGTGATAAAATTTCGACAAACAGCAAAAGCGCTCCTGACAGTATCAAACCCTGCCAAAAAAGAAAAAAAGTAGATACTGGAAACTGGTAAATGAGCTACGTGAAAAATAGACAAATTCATCAAAGTCAGACTCAATCGCGCCCATGGAATGGTATATTTATTCCTGAGAGCTATTTGCAAAGACAAGTAACGATGATCCTGCTTTCGATAAAAATATGTTAGATGAACCAGCTCAAAAGAGAAAGAAAATTGTTTCTACAAACTTAACTATATGATGAAGGAGTCACAAGTGATGGAGGTACTTAGATATTTAAAAAGTGTAAGGTTTGGCTACATATGGTATAGCAAATGGAATGCTTATAGCCGTGGCCTTTGTTTTATGTGAACCCCCTCCATTATTTCTTTACCTAATTTAGTCTGCTGGCGAGTACCCCAAACAATGGGGGGATGGATTAAGTTAAACCATTTTCAAGAGTGGAAATCGAAATTGGCCTGCAAACTATAGGGGAATAACACTCTGCAGTAACTTGGCAAAGGAGCACAGGTTTAAATGATATTAAATTTAATTTTCTCTCTCGAAACAAAACTGGCCTACCAGAAGAGAACAAGTTGCATTCCACAAAACTTCCTGTACCCCTGACCATATGTTTGTTCACAAAAGTGTAATGGAAAAATACACCCAGGAAAATGGAAAATTATGTTCCTGCTTTGTCGATCTACAAAAAACGACATAGTCTGGCATGGCGACCTACTGTATAAACTATAATTATCTGGGATTAATGGCCACTTCTATGATAAACACAATTTATTCTAAAAACAGAAAATCCATTTTTCTGTTTTTTGGCTGAATTTACGCAAATTGGGAACCTGTTGCTGCGAATTCAGTATTCTAATAACTGTTAGGTCTACAAATCTACATTTTGTATGAGTGGAAACACTCATTCTGTACAAAACCTTGGAAAAAAAGGTCCCAACTGAGTGGATCCACTCACTTTGGACCTGCTGCACAATGCCATCGATGAGTGGGAACCCTCATTCGGTACAAAATATACCAAATGAGGCCCAAATGAGGGGAACCACTTACTCAGACTAGCTGCATCAAGGCTTTGGTGGGTGGAAACACTCGGCTACCTGGCACAAGAAATTCGAAGCGGGGCCCACACGAGGGAAAACACTCATCTAGGCCTTATGTGGCTGCATGAAAGCTTAAGGTGACTGGTGAGTGGAGACACTCAGTTGATCCTGAATCATGTCAAAAGGAGGGAAAACACTCACTTGAAAGACCAGAGCTGTTTGTTTTTAATCTTGTTAGAGTGAAGCCACCCACCCTTTTCAACATGCCATGAAAAATTGAAATGAATGAAATGATTTTTTTTTTTAAATTTTTAATGTAGAAAATTTGACTGGTACCCTCGTATACAATAGCACAGTTAGTATTTTGAGCCCTGGATCTTGAGGTTTTAGGGGCGTTTGATGTAAGTAGCGTATCAGTTGAGGAGTGTGAGGTCTGGGGTTAGGTAAAAACTTTTTAAAATATTCATGCCAAAAGATTGCCAGTTCATCGAACCATGGCGCTGGAAAGGAGGAGGGTGACCTATGTGGCCCTTAGTCATCTTCCGCGTCCTGTTAGCGTTCATTCATTAGAACCCATGACAAAATGCGTAAATATTTGTGCCAAAGCTGTATACTTTCATGAGTGACGTTTTACTTGCAGACATGGACCGACACAGGGATAACTACATGTCATATATATTTTTCCGTATGATACACCCAACCTTGTTTCGGGAACTTCAACACAGCGCAAACTATAGACTTTTGATCTTACAGAAATACCCTTTTCTCATGGTATTTAAAGCATGTTTTTCAATAAAATTACCCTAAATTGGCTAAAACCCATCAGATTCTTTCCATTCAAAAACTGTTGGAAAGCCCTTGTTAGAAGACGAGAATACATGAAAGCACTTTATTTACTACGCATAGTCTGTGGTCTACGAAAGTGCCATTAAAAACTTCGGAAAGTGCATGAATGTAGTGGTCTCTGTCCAATACGATTGCACAGGACCAGCGTTACTGTATTTTCCATTCAAGACAACAGTCAATTTGGCACCCCTACTTAGGTTTTTATACAGCTTATTATGTATGATATATGACGTCATTATCGCTGCACACTTCATGAGGTTTCTTTCACCCATGCCCCATAAAAAAAAATCAAATGACTATCTGTCATTTTGATCATTATTTTTTTTTTCACGAAAACTACATAACAGATACTGCAGTGGGATTCAGGAAAACCGGCAAGACATATTTGATATTTTGGGACATGTTTTTCCAGTCCACAGATATTAATGAGCACAAAAGCGAAAAAATACTGACCAGATAGATGTAGCTAAATTTTCAGACATTCACCCAGGATAAACAATTGCATCAGAACAAACCAGCAAAAATATTTGGCTGTAAAATATGGTCTTCATCAGGGACTCTTATAAGCCGGGTCAAATCTGAAGCGTGACAGTCGTGTAGGCATATTTCCTACCATGTGATCAAATCAGCGGCCACACAACCTTCACCAGGGGGGGGGGAGGGGGGGTTGCCGTGAGATATGAATTCCTGCTGCAGATTTCTTGAACCCTTTCCCCAGCCCCAGACCATACAATTCATCCTTCTGTTGTCAGGATCACAAAAGTATGTGGTCGCACTGATATGGGTTACTAATCCATAACTTCAAGAATATTACTTGTACTTTACACACAATTGACCAAGAATTATGATTAAAAAAGCCACTGGTGTCTGGATGGACACGTTATGTGATAAACAAAAACACAAGTGCCCATCCCCCTCCCCAGCTAGCTTTTCTCAAAATTTGATTATGAAACGTTAACTTAAATATATATATATATATATATATATATATATATATATATATATATATATATATATATATATATATATATATACATATATATATATATATATATATATATATATATATATATATATATATATATATATATATATATATATATATATATATATATATATATATATATATATCAATCGGTATACATATCACTTTTAAGATGTGTAGAAAGGATAATGAAATACTTGTGGTTCCTCTTAGCCTGGCACCCTCCCCCCCCCAACACACACACACACACACACACACACACTTCCTGCCTGCGTGAGCCCGAGAGGATTGATAATGAGAGCAACCACTGGTCAAAAGTTACTAAAGCGGCTGTAATCCTAATTTCGCTGAATTACAAGTGCCTTGTCAGGCCAACCTGGGCAAAGAAATAGGTTGACAGGGGAGGGGGTGGGGCAGATAGAGAAGTATTTTTACGGCAATCCTTTGACAAAACAGCCTGGGTCACTGATTCGGTATATTCTGCTGGGGCCCTTCGCCGGTTCCAGCATCCCATTTGGCTACCCATTCCGTGCAAGACTGACCCTGATCACCCTACCAATTTATGAGTAGCCTGTGAATTCATTATATTCCAGCTGGCTGGGGGAGGGGAGCACTTCTGTTTGTGTGTTTGTTTTCAAACCATAGAGAAATTCTTACGTGTAAGCGGTGTCTTGATGCCTGTGCAGATGACTAGCCGGGCATTCCATCCTCACATTGAGTATGGAGACCTGACACCCTCTACACCAACCTGAGACCACTGCTTATTACCTTATCACTATACAGTATCACACTGCCGATTAATGGACAGCTGGAGATTGTTATGACTGACTAAGATGCAACCCGACCCTGTGTATGAATGTACCGAACCACTGGCACTATTTATAACACAGCGACACAGAAGAGGACGTATTCTTTGTGTTCCTGGTCAAAAGACAAAGAAAAAACACAGGTACTCACCAATCTGAAACAAAAACACATAACTTCTACAGAAGCTACATGTTTTTATATTTGTAAATCATGAATAAAACACAGACATGTGTAGTACATAATATACAATTTATATTCCAACATATTCATTTAATATGTCAATTGTCCAGTCACACCACTTTAATAGGAACAAGCTGTAGAGCCAAATATAGACTCTCTTAGAGTCAATCAAATTTTACTACTTACTACTACTATAACCGGCCTTGGATGCATAATACAATTGACACGGATCGTACACTGCCTGTAAACACTTGAAAATTCTGGGATTCCATTGGAAAAAAATATGGACCTTGAAGGTCTGAAACTCACAGCCAGTCTTTTCAATTCTTGAAAAATCCCAAATTACCCTATTGCATTAGTCTAAAAGTGGACCCTGTTTGGCCTTCATCCGTCCATCCTCAATTGACATTTTCAGCTTCTTCTCTATGACTGTCAGCCATGTTTACTTCAAATATGGTGGAATATACCTTGGGTAGGTTTTCACCAAGTTTGTTGAAAAAGTGTCGCTCTAGTGATTTTTTTTTGGGGGGGGGGGGCAAATCTTAAACAAACTTATCTGAAACCGCTCACCCAATCACTTTGATATCACACAGGGACACTCCTAGGGACCCCTAGTTGTTCACCACGTGGCGCTGCAATTATTTCTTGTGTGTGTGTGTGTGTGTGTGTTTTGCTATTTTTGACTTCTCCAGAACCATCACTCACATTAAGTTGAAAGTTGGAGGATATGTTCCTTGTGGAAAGGGCGAACAAGATTGTTCACTAGGTGGCACTGCTGTGGATTCCTGATTTTCAACGATTTTTTTTTTTTTTTTTTTTTTAATTTGGATACTTCAAGGTAAATGCACCTTTCCTATTGATTACTATGTGAGTCACTGGGGATTCTAATGGTAATAATGGCTGGGTGACAACCCAGACATTTTGTTTTTCTTTCTTTCTTTTTTTCTTTCTTTCTTTCTTTCTTTCTTTCTTTCTTTCTTTCTTTACGAACAAATTAGTCCGGAGTGTTTTCTCTGACACTATCATTCCGAAAACCACCAAACTTGCCATGGTAACTGACTTACCAGTGAAATTGAGCACCTGGTTTGGAATAGTCATGATGTTTAAAATTATGCATATTAGGGGCACTTGAAATTTTGAAAGCTATAAATCTTCCGAACAAGTGTAGATAGACAAAAAATTTCAATGTGCATATACAGGTTTGTGACACCTGCCAATATAATGGAGAGTATATGAAACTAACTTTCTTTCTTTCTTTCCTTCTTTCTTTCTTTCTTTCTTTCTTTCTTTCTTTCTTTCTTTCTTTCTTTCTTTCTTTCTTTCTTTCTTTCTTTCTTTCTCTCTCTCTCTCTCTTTCTCTCTTTCTTTCTTTCTTTCTTTCTTTCTCTCTTTCTTACTTATGTCTGGGTGCCAACCCAGACTAATTATTTTTCCTCAGGTTCTTCAATTTCTTTCTTTCCATGGCATCCAAATTGGTCTAGTGTTTTCTTAAGCGCTATTATTCCCCGAACCACCACACTTGCCATTGTGACTGACCTACCAGTGAAATTGTGCACCTGGTCGGGAATAGTCATGATATATGAAATTATGCAAATGAAGGGCAATTAAAATTTTTAAAAGCTCCACATCACCCAAGCTATTGCAGACAGGCTCAAAATTTCAATTTGCATGTACAGATTTGAGACACCTGCCAATAAAATGGACAGTAAATGGAAGTTGTAGAATTTCAAACTATGCCAATTAGAGGCACTGAAAAATGTAAAAGTTGAATTTATCTAAAACTATTATACATATAGATGCCATTCCAACTTCAATCTAAAAGTTTGTGGCAAAGCCGCATCCAATGAACCAAAGTTGTAGGATTATAATTTACGCAAATTAGGTGATTTTGCAGGATTTAAAATCACGAATACCTTCAAAAATATTATAGATAGAGGTGCCATTCCAATTTCAATCCATAGGCTTGTGACATAGCCACGTCCAATGAACCATGATCCAAAATTGCACAATTTGATGTGACGCAAATTAGGCAAATACATAAAATTAAAATGTTGAATAGCTTCGAAACTGTTATCGATATTGGTGTCTTTCAACTTCAGTTGATAAGTTTGAGACATGGCCACATCCAATGAACAACGAACAAAAGTTTTTACATTTAAAATTATGCACATTAGGCTAATACACAAAATTCAGATTATTGAGAACAATGGCAACGTGCAGCATTTCAAACTGTTCTCATTTTGAAGGCACCCAGATTTGCTGTGAAGCGTTTTTTTTTTCTATTTCACATTTTGACTTCTTTTCTGAAACTTTCAACCAGATTGACTTCACAATTTGTGAGGATCTACCTTGGGTCAGTCGCTACGAAGATGGTTTGAATAGTCACACTGCATTGATAATTTTTACTTTTCATGCATTCTTTTTTTTTTTTTTTTTTTTTTTTGCCAAATTTTAAAAAATCTTCTCGGAAACTGCTCACTCAATTGCTTTGATATGACACAAGAACACCCATGGGGACTCTCGTGGCGCTGCGATTTTTTCCTAATTTTTGATGCTTTTTTGTGTTTTTGCTATTTTCGGCTTATTCTCCAGAAGCGTCAATCAAGTTAAGCTGAAACTTAGTGGATATGTTCTTTGTGGAAGAGTCAAACAAACTGTTCACTACGTTGTACTGCTATGGATCCCTGATTTTTAACTTTTTTTTAATTCGGTGCTTTTTGGTAAATGTACCTTTCCTATTGGCTTATAATTTTTGGCCAGATTTGTGCCAAACTTGGTTAAGATGTACCTTTCATAAGTGTCTACATGTTTTGTGTAAGTAATCATGCTCCAATGATTTTTTAACCTTGACCTCATTCCCAAGGTTACAAGACAACTAACATGAAAGTTATTGTTCACTCGATAACTTGACATCTTTTTTGAGTTCAGAACTTGATGTTGCATATGTTAATGTCTCTCTATGAAGGTCACGCTTAGACAGTACAGGAGTGACCTTGACCTCGTTTCTAAGATCACAGTGCAACATACATGAGTTTTACTCTTCACTGTAACTTGAGAGTACTTAAACTTGAACCTTGATGTTGCACATGTTCGTGTTCTTCCATAAAGATTATACTTACTCAATACACGGGTGACCTTGATCCTATCCCAAGCTCACAGACCTGCAAGTGTGATGAATCTTTAGGTTAGCTGAGTATGGACTGTTCACACAAACCTCTTGTTACTTGTTATATTTATATGCGATGTTCTGCTGCTTTGCACATAATCCGTCCACTAAAGTTAATGATATTGAGCAAAATAATTAAGTAAAGATTTAAATGATGTATTCATGGAATTAAGCCTTGGGCGTATGATAAATTCATTTGACTTCAGACGTATACCCTTCATTTGTAGGATCATGCATTAAAAAATAAAATAAAAGACATAGCAGCAGTTTTGCTTGTACAAGTTCCCCATGGGCTATATTGCACATATTGGACTATGAATCGCATCCTTCATCTCCACGCATATGTGTTGTATTGCATGTTGGTACATTGTAATGATAAACATATATTTCATGAACAAGAATAAGGAATTGAAATATACATGCATTCTACAGGGCTGTTAGTGAATGCAACTTGAATTCATATTATGAAAAGGGTTCGCATGAGTGTAGACATAATTTGTCAGTTAAAGCATAGATTTAATTGTTGTTTGCTGATTCTCGGGTCGAAACACATGTATCAATAAAAATAATAAATGTAAAAACGAGAGAATGGCGGAATGGTGTACAGTGTACTGTCATAGGGAGGTTTTAATTGAAAGGACTAAGTATTTCTTGGCGGGGCATATTTATCATCTTATAAAAAAATGGCACCATGGATTAGATGCAGGTGTGCCTAAAAATATATTCTTGTCTGTTTGATTACATTTAAATTTTGAGAAAAAAAAGTTTCATATTTGTGAAACGGAGATATTACCAACTCAACTTGGAAAACCAACAGTATCAATAGGACTTTTTAATTGATTAATTTTACTGTGTTGAATTAAAGTATCCAAAGTTAAATGTTCACCATATTAATGATCATGTAAATATGAATGTTATAATGCATCAGATACAGATTTAACTATCGGGATGGTTTTAATGTAGAAAACTGATCTACAGTCTGTCTTAAATCGTTAAGAGACTTATGACCCTACAGATCATATTATGTACAAAAAATTCAATATAGCATATTCATGGTATTCTATATGACCATACATACACTCACATCAACGTGAGTGGATTTTTTTAACATCACAAAATTTTCTTCCTGATGCCAACTTAAAACACTGGTTATTTTACGAAACTGTATTTTTCTAAAAGCTAATTATTGCGCAATGATGAACCAATAATCTCACACATGATTTGATGCTAGTTTATGAATCATTACCAGTAGGTTTATTTTGAAGTATGCTAGTTTTATTTTTGATGATTAAATTCAAAACTAATATTTGAATATTTTCAGTAGTTTTTATGCAGAAAACTTTTTCTTGGTCCAACAAAAAAGCCATAGGTATTGGGCTGTCGTCAAAGGCAATAGCAGGAGCAACTCACATTGAAGTTATTGATAATACTTTGGCAAAAAAAGTTCATTTCAAGGGTCTCATTAGGTCATACAGACTGTAAATCTAAACAGTAGTGTGATTATAATAATAGGGCTGTGTGACCAGCCCATGCTCAGCTGATGTAGAGATTCATCACACTTGTGTTTCTGTAAACTTGGGATAAGACAAAATAGGTAGACACTTATCAAAGGTACATTCCTACCAAGTTTGGCATAATACCCAATGGGAAAGGTGTATCATAAACAAATACGCGAATTGAAAAAAAAAGTCACGAAAAATAAAAAAAAAAAATCACAGCAATGCCACCTAGTGGACAACTTTGTTTTACCTTTTTACAAGGAACATGTCCACACAGTTTCAGCTTAATCTCAGGGACGGTTCTGGAGAAAAAGTTGAAAATAAGGAAAACAGTCTAGAAATTATTATGTTGTTTTAGATACAGCGCTATCTATTACACAAATTAAGAACTAGGAGTCCCCAGAAGTGTTCCTGTCTGATATCAAAGCAATTGGGTGAGTAGTTTCGGAGAAGTTTTTCTCAAAAAAAAAAAAAAAACAAACAAAAAAAACAAAAAAAAAAAAAAATAAACAAATAAAATAAATAAAATAAAAAATCGCTGGAGCGTGACCACTTGGACAAACTTGGCAGCAATCCATTGAAGGTAAATGGCTACCAAGTTGTAAGTGAATCTGGTTGATGGTTCCAAAATGTGAATTACCATTAGATCTAGAATGCCCTGTGACTTACATGGTGATCAATAGGAAAGATGCATTTATCTATAAGTACCCAAATTGAAAAAAATCAGGAATCCACAGCAGTGCCCCCTAGTGAACAAGTTTCTTTGGCACTTCCACAAGGAACATATCCACCAAGTTTCAGCTCAATGAGAGTCACAGTTCTGGAAAAAAAGTCAAAAATGGCAATAACACATAAAAAAACAACAACAAAAATCATAAAAAATAGCAAAAAATCGTAGCGCTACCTGGTGAATAAATTTAGAACAAGGAGTCCCTAGGAGTGTTCCTTCCTGATATCAAAGCAACTTGGTAAGTGGTTTCAGAAAAGAAGATTTTTTTAAGATTTGCCACCCCCCTCCCCGCAAAAAAAAGCATTAAAAAAAAACAAAAAGCAATGGAGCCTGACCATTTGAACAAATCTCCTAGAGACCGACCCTAGGTACATTGCCACCAAGTTTGAAGTCTATCTGACTGACGGTTTTGCAGGAGAAGTAAAAAATATGAATTAAAATTCAAATGCCCATTGACTTACATAGTCACCAATAGCAAAGTTGCATTTATCCGTGAGTACCCGAATTGAGAAAATCGTTAAAAATCAGGAATCCGCAGCATTGCCTCCTAGTGAACAACTTTGTTTGACCCTTCCGCAAAGAATATATCCACATCGTTTCAGCTTTATCTGAGTGACGGTTCTGGAGAAGAAGTCGCAACAACACAAAAATCATAAAAAATAAGAGATTTTTTTTAATTTGCCCCATAAGAGAACACCAAAAATCATTTTAAAAATCCAAAATCACTGGAGCATGACAAATTGAACAAACTTGGTAGAGACCCACCCAAGGTACATTGCCACCAAGTTTGAAGTGAATCTGGCTGACGGTTTTGGAGTAGAAGTCGACTGTTGACGACAGACGACGGACAAAGGACTATAAGAAAAGATCAGCTACTGACAAGTCAGCTGAGCTAAAAAGCTGGTTGCAATACGGGAGTGGTCTATTTATGGGGGATTTTAAATGAATATTCTACTGTTTTATTAGTATATACAATTACATGCATGCCAAACAACAGTCCTTGAGGAACAAATGTATACAACATATTTTATTTTGGTTTAATTTTCGCAGCTGCTTGTATTTAAGTTCATACAGTGAAAGTCACCTAACACTAAAAGCCCAGAAAACATCTTAAAGCAAACTTTCTTCTTTAATTTAGTCTTATGGTATCTTATTTAAGATTCTTAAGATGGTCTAAGATTTTTTTCCTTCCCAGGCAGAAAAAGAGAAAGTGAGTAAGACCCAGTAAGAGGAAATCAAGTCATGCTATGACCATGCGGGAAAGGAGCAGAGGCAGTCAGTCAATTTTCAGACCAGGTAAGACCTTCAGTGGCTGCCTCATTAGCATAATGTGATGACCAGTATATTCAGACTTGGAAAGACATTTGGTAGCTGGCTCATTAGCATAAGATAAAGGCCTGGGGGTGACAAAACTATTATAAGATCTGGTAAGATGTTTTGGGGTTAGGGTAATTAACACAAGTAACATGATCAGATATACCAAAACCTTGTAATATGTAGGCACTATGATATCCACAAAGTGTCACAAAACAATAATTATACTCTATGTATGCACTATCTTACTGAGCAGCATGTCCACTGATTTTCCATCCTCTGTCCTCCTTTTCAAAATCAACTCAGAGTCCAGACCATGATATATCTACCTAGCTAGAGATACACATGTACAGTACATACTCCCACTCATGTATGTTGTACCCACAAACTTTATATAATAACTTCACCTGGCCACTATAGTGGACAGCACATTGACAAGCTTATCACTGATGATATATCGACCTAGCTAGAGATACACATGTACAGTATATACTCACACTCATGTATGTTATACCCACAAACTTTACCTCATCGGCCACTATAGTGGACAGTGTATTCACAACGCCATCACTGATGGATGGTAATCGTTGTTGTGTTGAAAGTCAAAACAAACAATACTTGTGGTCCAGAACTGTAACAACACATGTATATATGCAGTCATCCATTACAGCCTAACAGTTACATTGTACACTGATGGGCAGGCCTGTACAGGAGATACATGTACCTAAGTTTTTAGCTTAGCTGACTTGTCAGTCAGCTAAGCTTATAGTAAGGGGTTCTGTTGGAGTCTGCGTTCCATGGTATCAACAATTCACATTTTGCAACTTCTCTAAAATCCGCTGGGCAGAATCACTTTAAACTGGTTGTCATGTGCTATCAGTGGGTGTCAATCACGTTTGTTCAAATGGTGATGCTTGAGTGGTTTGGGGATGTTTTAGGAATGGTTTTGTGCATTTGTGGGTACATGTGGTAACATTTCTGTGGCTATCTGCTTTAATATCTACCACACTGTCCTGTGTTGCCATGGAGACAGAGTCTCATAGGCAGCCTTCTATCCATGCATGCTAGGGGGATGGTTTGGAAGGTTTTGGGATTTGTAACAAATGGGATGGGGGGGGGGGGCGACCACTCCCAACAACTGTGTAATGAGGTTGTCAATAAAATGCAGGGAATCTCTTTCTGTTCATGCAAGAACAGACCTGCTCCATGCTGCAATATGTACTGGGCAGGATATAGTGCCCACTAGTGGTAGACAGAGCTTTTAGTGCACCATTCTTGAGACTGGTGTCTTAGCTGGTCCCCTTTTTTTTGCCTGTGGCTAGGAGTCTGCCGGCTTATCAGTCCCAAGGGAGCACAGGCATTGGACTTCAAGGCAGAACAAGCCTGAGTCTACCCCACAGTTGAAAATAGACTACCTGCTGAGTTGGCTAGACCCATCAAAGTCTGGTCTTCCAGTCCTCAATGACTGTTCACACAATTTTGTGAATTTTGAAACTGTGTGGATTTGTGCCATTTCAGTGTGGACACTTGCATTCATTTTCTTGTAACCAGTGAGATGAAGCCTGTTCTTCATAGCCAGTACTGAGAAAGAATAGTGCTGGTGTCAGTTCAGAGGTACCTGTACATGTAGTTTCATGACAGCTTCTGTTAAATTTGTTAAATTGTATTAGTAATAAAGGAACAAAGACAGTTTTGTATTGCATGTATTCACATCCCCTTGATTTACAACATGTTACACTGAACATGTCTATGTGCATGTATGAATAATGTATATGTATATGTAAATGTATATGTACATGAATACACTTATTTTCACAAGCATTAATTTTCACGGTTTTTGAACTTTGGACCTTTCACTGAAACTTTAAATTCAATATTTTTGTTTTAATTCCTGTCAATGCCATCTTACAAATATATTTCACTGAGTTCTAATTTTCAGGGTTTTGAAGCATCAGTGAAATAAGCGAAGAACACAGCAAAATTAAATGAATTCACAGTGTTCTCATCCATACTGGCCAGAAGGGCTGAACCTCTGAGCAGTGGGAACTTTTCTCTGGTCCCAGGGGTGCCCACTGTAGAGAGGTTTCACTGTATGAGTAAGCGCTCTCTCTGTCTCCCCCCCCTCCCCTGCCCAGACCGACTCAAGTTGGTCAGGAGTTTTTCTCCAACCCATTATTTTGCGAAAACCACCAAACTTGGCATGGTGACTGACCTAACCAGTGAAATTTTGCATCTCATTTGGAATAGTCATGATGTTTAAATTATGCAAATTCGGGGGAAGTAAAATTTCAAAAAACTCCATGTCTTCCAAACCGTCGCAGACAGACTCTAAATTTCAATGTGCACATACAGGTTTGTGACACCTGCCTATATAATGGACAATATATTGGTTGTAGAATTTCAAATTGTGCCAATAAGGGTAATTGAAATATTTAAAAGTCCAATATCTCCAAAACTATTATAAATAGGGAGGTGTCATTCCAACTTTTAATTTATACATTTGTGGAAAAGCCACATCCAACGAACCATGAATATGTAAAATATAAATCTTGAAAAGCTTCAAAACTATTATAAAGGTGCCATTCCTACTTTGTGGCATAGCCCCATCCAAGGGAACATAAACCAAAGTTGTAGGCTTTTAACTTATGCAAATAAGGCAAATACACAAAATTAAAATGTTGAATAACTTCAAAACTATTATGGAAAGTAGTTTTATTCAAACTTTACTTTCTAAGTTTGTGACATGGCCACATTCAATGAACCAAGAACCAAAGCTGTAGCATTTTAATTTATAAAAGTTAGGCTAATACAAGAGATTTAGATTATGTTAAACTATGGCAAAGTGCAGCACTTCAAACTGTTTTCATTTTGAAGGCACCCAGACAGAGTTGCTGTGAAGCAAATCTTTTCTAGTTGAATTCTGTCAGCCTAATCTACCTCCCCCACTCCCCCCCCCCAAACGCACACACACTGCTGTGCAAAAATGCTTGTCCAGTGCTGAGGCAGTGATCCCATGCGAGTTGTCTACCTCTGCACCACTCCATTCTACCAGCCGCAGTTAAGCACATCTTGAGACAGACTTGCACATTCAGTGGACCCTATCGAACTAAAATTCAAACTTCCTGCCAGTTGGCTGTGGCAGAACTATTTTGTAGCCACATTGAACCCACACATGCATTTCCCTTAACAGGGTTGGTTTGCATGGTGGTTATGAGCTCTTTTAGATAAAAAATTATTGAATGATGAATGTTCTATAAAATATTTCAACATGTGAATTTGACTTGATATCATATATAATACATGATAAGTCTAAATCATTTTGTGTCAATAAAACGGATCATTTTACATTAAAAACAATGTGCCTCAATTTCCCCATTGTATAACAATATATTCAGACTATCTACATGGCAAAAGCTTTACAATTGCCACATGTAGTTGCACAAGTTTGTCAGAAATGCTGTCCATAAATGCTGAGACCATAGTTTTGTTACATATGATGTGACTAGACTTGGTTAAATTTCCTTGCATGAAAAAATGTATCTCTTTGTTGTTAGTGAAAGGATCGCATACAAATATGAGTGGAAAGGCTGAACAAACCCTCTTCTTTTTTAAAAAAAATTATGAAAAAGCAACATTTTTATTTTACTTTATTATTTTTTTTTGTTTTTGAAGTGGCAGATTAAACATCATAATAGCTTTAATCACACCACATACTATGATGTATTTTGTGGGTGTGTAAAAGTATTGCAGTTTTTATATTTGCATTTGTGTGGCCCATACTACCACTCTATTGAATGTGGAGGTGGTCCTGACAGCTTGCAAGAATGCTGATTTTGAACAAAAAATGTATCAATATATTCAATAATAAGTGAAAATGTACATTGGTCTTGACCCCCCCCCCCCCCCCCCCTTGCATACTTTGTGTACGAATGTTAAAATGCTGATAAGGTTGAATGGCCCCTATGTACGTACATGTACTTTCTTTTGGTTGATTCAAAGATACTTAAAATACCTTTATTCAGCCAATCCGAAAAAAAATCACCAATATACAAAATTATTAATATTGATATCGCTTAAGATACTCTCATTAAGACACAGTCGTGTCACTATCATGGGAGCCACCCAGAATAACAAGTAACATAAGCAGTAGAAGATCCAGATCAAGTTGTGAAATGAGTGACCTCGAGTTAATTCCCAAGGTCACAAAGCCACATTACTGAATTTGGTTTCTGCTTAATTACTGCAGAATTCTTGAGCCTGAGCGTTTATTTTTTTACAGGTTTATTGTTTTCTATTAAGGTTAGATCAGCTTCAAAGAAGGGTAACCTCGACATAATTTCCAAGATCCTAAGGCCACTTTAGTGAATTTAGTTTCTACATCCACTTCTAAAGGTCATGAGTGCCTCATTTAGTACTATCAACAGAATAATGAGGGCGAACATAATTATGGGGGGGGGGGGACAGAACAAAAGCAACATCTTGTAAGATATTGCTTTTGTTCTGTCACCCCAGACCTGTAAAAGATGCTTTTCTTTGACATGGGATCCTTCGTGTAGTGATGTAATGCTACATCTATTTCTGTTGAAACATCCAGAACCCTAACATGTAAAACCTCTGCTATGCTGCTCTGATCTCTCCCAATCAGACACTTTTGTCAGTGTGTACATGTATTTAGGTGTAGGTAGTGCAGGTTCAACCATGACATCATGGGCTGCTTTCCAGTGGTGGTTGATCTCTTTGTCACTGACCCGCAAATTGTTAAGTTGCTGCCACATCCAGATGTAACCAGGTGTAGTTATATTACATTATATTATATTCCCCAGTGTGTTGTTGAAACAGCACAATTTAAAATAAACAAAGACATGTTGCAGAAGGTACATTGTAGGGGGGGGGGAGGGCAGTATATATGCTGGTACTAGTAATAACTTTGCCCTGGTACAAGGTACAGAAAGTAAGAAAATGTACAAATAATGGTTGGTACACAGTACAGAAAATAAAAATACCCAGTATGCCATAATGGAAAACCCCTTACCCCCCCCCCCCCCCACTGTTTTCACTATGGAGAGACAGACAGACAGATAGTGGGTACAACATACATGAGTGGGAGTATGTACTGTACATGTGTATCTCTGGATAGTTAGATATATCATGGTCTGGATCCTGAGTTGATTTTGAAAAGGAGGACAGAGAATGAAAAATCAGTGGACATGCTGCTCAGTAAGATAGTGCATACATAGAGTATAATTATTGTTTTGTGACACTTTGTGGATATCATAGTGCCTACATATTACAAGGTCTTGGTATATCTGATCATGTTACTTGTGTTAATTACCCTAACCCCAAAACATCTTACTAGATCTTATAATAGTTTTGTCACCCCCAGGCCTTTATCTTATGCTAATGAGCCAGCTACCAAATGTCCTTCCAAGTCTGAATATACTGGTCATCTCATTATGCTAATGAGGCAGCCACTGAAGGTCTTACCTGGTCTGAAAATTGACTGACTGCCTCTGCTCCTTTCCCGCATAGTCATAGCATGACTTGATTTCTTCTTACTGGGTCTTACTCACTTTCTCTTTTTCTGCCTGGGTAGGAAAAAGATCTTAGACCATCTTAAAAGTCTTAAATAAGATATCATAAGACTAAATAAAAGAAAAAAGTTTGCTTTAAGATGTTTTCTGGGCTTTTAGTGTGAACTAGAAAATACTTTGAAATTGGCAAAATGATCCAAAAGAGGAGGGCATTTACAGTAGAAACAATATGTAATTTTGTCAGTGTAACAATTTTTTTTTTATCATTTGGCACAATTCAAAGTAAGAGACGTCGGGGGTATAATGCAGTATATGCAAAGTTTCACCTTTGTCACGCTGGTAATTTCATATTACCTGCATGGGCATCATAACAAGGTAACAATTTGATGCCTTTCAAGATGATCTATACAAACAGTGCTTTTAATGATAGCCTTCTTTAATAGGTACACAAGGCCAGATCATTTTTCTTTTTTTCAATTTACGGGCCCTTCTATTTTCAAAATTTGCAAAAAATTGGGAAAATGAAATTTAAAATAGGCATTTTTTTGACATTTTTTAAATAAGTACATAGACCTATAGAAAAGTCATTTAACACCCTATTGATTTACACTGACTCAGATATAGCCAGCTCTTAACTGTTTCCTTCCAATACAAAAGCTTTAGAATACAATGTTTATAAATGTATTCTATTTAAGTAACTTGACAGAGCAAAAACATGATTCTCAATCTTCATCATCTCTAACTTTTTTGGACTCCTTCCAGTTTTCAAATTTTGATCATCTAGCCCGCAAACCGAGAAAAGAAAACAAAAAACAAAAACAAAAAAAAAAACAAAAAAACAATAGGGAGTGGGGGGGGGGGGTAATTGAAAAAGATTAATCACATAGTTACTGTAAGTTCGTATGATTTTTGGAGGATTTCAATGTTAAAAGTGTTTCATTGGTTGCATTTTGATTTAAGTCAATGCACAAAAAGTTCAGAAGTGATTATTTAACGAATGCATTTTTTATTTAATGAACTACATTAAAATGTTTATATCCATTACATAAAAATACAAAAACAACTGATTCAATATTTCAGTTTCACTCTCTACCCTCCATGGTTAGGCTGTCAGCATGGACAATATGATAAGAATACATTATGAGATGCTGGTCATACATATAAACTTTTATGCATACAACATACAACTGGACAGTGCTCTATGGCCACCCAGTAAAGTAGCTTATGTGTGCCCCTGACCTAGGAATTAAATGTTACGCATCTATATGTAATTTATCAGGGAGCCGGGAATGTTTGTGTTACCGCTAACATGTGTGCTGTTTTATTGCCATGATAGGACTACACTTTCAATAAGCTGTGGGCTCTTGTTTCAATGGTAGAATTTTGCAAAGGAAGGGGAACATTCAGGGCTAGTCGTATGACTCGTGGTGTGATACTGACTGATTGCAATGAGGGCGGGTGTCACTTTCACCTGGCTTGGTCAAATTGCCATTATGTGATACCCATGTGTGTGCGTTCCATGCCGATAACATGACACCCTATGGAGAACCCCTGGCTGACACCAACTTGAGAGCAAGAATGCATAAACAAGCGGATAGCAAGGGGGTACTCACAGAACAAAACCCTGCCAGAAAAAAGCATCTTCCTCAATAATCATAGTTTGTCCATTCCACTGTTTCCATCACTACAAATGATGATGTGAACACCTGGCAAATGTCATATATTGCGATGAATCTCAAGACTTGTAGGCCTATGTACCCCATGAGAATGCATGGGTTCAACTTGACACCATGCATGTGAGTATGTGAACTGGATGGGGGGGGGGGGATCCCACGCAGTTCAAAGAAGATGTGTGCTGCATCATGAAAGTAAGTTTTATCTATCTGTCCAGGAATAGTTTCACAAGCACTGACGTACATGCATGTAAGGAGTCCGCCAAGGTGGATCATTGAGCTGCCCCCTCTTCACTTTCTTTATAGACCCGACCATTGAGGCAATTAATAACACGGGAAGAGATGGGTGGCACGAAATGCTTCATTGTCTTCTCCTGATGGACGACACCACGGTCTTTGCTACTTCACGGTACAAACTTATACAAAAGCTGCAACCCCTTAAAAAATGCTCAGGTTCATTAGACATGGTGATCCATCCTACTAAATCTAAATATCTGTGCATTAACACTGAAGATAAAGAAGACATAGTCATTGATGAGGTCAGTATCTCAGCCACCGAGAAGTATGTACACCTCGGTACTCCCATCCTAAATGGCCCAGCTGCAAGACAGGTCAGAAGCCATATTGAAATGAAAACGGCACATGTTTTAAAGTACACGTCGTTCCTTGCAAAAAATAACGACGCACCCTTTAGTATCAAAGAACTTGTGTTACATAGTGCTGTAAACTCAGCGATTTTGTATGGATGCGAATCTTGGCTTAGCAATGACTTAAAGATCGCCGAGGCAA
Source organism: Hermodice carunculata (assembly GCA_964020975.1). Lineage (NCBI taxonomy): Eukaryota > Metazoa > Annelida > Polychaeta > Eunicida > Amphinomidae > Hermodice > Hermodice carunculata. The sequence goes on along the minus strand of OZ026628.1, from coordinate 48,116,339 downwards.
CATATTCATCATTATTGAAATACCTCCTTGGGGTGAGACAGCAAACTCCTGGGGCTCTTGTGCTCCTGGAACTCGGCTTACCGGATGCCACCAGTTTTATCCGTGATAAGCAAAAAAGATTCTTTACAAATATCCAAAGACGAAACAGTTATAAAAGAAGCTACATACAGAAGGTTATAGATCAAGCAATAGCGGTTAACTCCCCCAATGGGCAAAGTCCTGAGTGAAATAGTGCATTCAAACTCCAGCTACACACAAGCCTGCTTAATAAAACTGTGTGATACCGTCAGGCAGAGTGCCACTACCCGGAGCAAAACATATATCGAAATAAACCCAGCATTGAAGAGACATAAACTCTATGGAGACTCTACCATCCCTGAGTGGGCCAGAATTTCATGCTCGAGGTTAAGATTAAGCTCTCACAGACTTAAAATCGAAACCGGGAGATGGCCCCGGATCCCTAGTCAAGACCGCCACTGCATTTGCGGCCCTGTGCCGCAAACAGAACAGCATGTTCTACTGGCATGCCCAATTACTGCCTATCTTCGCGAAAACTCTCAGTGCTTAAGTAATGCTACTACAGTGTCACAACTTTTTGACGCGAATACTAATTTAAAAGAAGCAACTTTATATGTCCACAAGGTTCTTGCAGAATATTGAAGTGAATTAGATCCTGTTAGTTTGAAACAATCTGAATCTTAAAATGTCACATATACTTTCTCAAAACGTGATTTTTGACGGACAAATTGACTTGTATGTATCTATTCTTTAATATTTTTATGGATTTTCTATTTCATCGTCTTTGCGCAACATGATCTTGTTGAGATATGGACAGCAACCAAATCTTGCTTGTGTCTCCCCTTAGAATATTTTCATTTATCGTAATGTTACTGTCAATAAAACACTACTACTACTACTATGTGTGTTCTGTGTCATCTGAAATGAGTTGTTACAAGAATAATAATGCTATCAAAGCAAATAGCCTAATTTGGCTGATGCACAAAGAGTTTTTGTTGTTAGGATGCTGTTCATGCATGAAGATTGAGTGTATGGGGGTAAGGCAGGTGGGGTCCAATTGTGCTGGTTATTTCCCTCCAATACAGAGTACAGAAAATAAGAATATTCCGAAATACTGGCCAGTAGGGAAAATTGGAGGCCTTCAGTATGGTGTTGGTACTGCAGAAATACAATTTACCCTTACCCTCAACCCCCCAACCCCAATGTATTGCTGTATTTTATTCTTGAATTCACACAGTGATAAAAACACCAATAATTTCAAATTGGGATCTTCATCAGATTGAAATTACTTTGTACCATTGAGTATGTTCTATCATTTGCGTGCAGTCTAAACATCAAATTTTCAATGTATCAAATGGTAATTTTCATTGATTTTAATTTGTTTATTTTGCCACTTACAATTCTGTACTCACTGGTTGGGCCTCTTCACACTCATACAACATGGTGGGCTGCTTTTTAGACCAAGCATGCATTCAGAGGAGTATTTACACACGTTGCGATGTGTTGTCTGAATTTTTTTTTTTTTTTTTTTTTTTGTTAATGTCAGCTTGGTCAAATTTTGCGCTGTAATAAAGCTACACTTTTTTTTGGACAATATCAAAACATTTATACCACCAATTTCCATATTAACCCCTCAATCTTCAGCCATAAACAATGAATTATCAAAATATTAAGCCAGTGATGGCAACCTTTGTGTGACACTGACTAGCTGGCCGCTCATATACATTACGAATTGCAAATATTTTAGATTCTGTCACTGCATATATGCACACATGTATGTTTCATTCTTTTATATTTCATGCGACGTTGATTGTTGCCAATTAAAATACATGCAGTGCTTACGCTGAGAAAATACAAATCTTAGATTTCAATCAACATTTGGACAAAATGAGAATCAAAATGTATTCCTATCATTGCCCATTGGGACAGTCTGTTACCAAGGAAGGCAGAGAAAGAAACTGAAGTGTTGAATCAGTTGTACATGTAGTTGTTTTTTATGTAATGGGTATAAAGATTTTTAAGTATATCATTAAATAAAAATGCATTCGTTAAATTATCAGTTCTGAACTTTTGCATTAAGCATTGTCTTAAATTAAAATATAGCCAACACTTTTACCATTAACATTGAAATCCCCCCCCCCCCAAAAAAGTCATGCAAACTACTAGCTGTAACCAGGGAAATGCACTTCCCTGCCGTAACTATCTGATTTACCTTTTCCAAAAAGCCCCCCCCCCACCCACACACACACACACACACGCACGCATTTTTTTTTTTTTTTTTTGGTCGTTTGCGGGCTAGATGACTAAAATTTGAAAATAGGAAGGAGCCTAAAAAGACAGAGATAATGTAGATTGTAAAATAAATTCGTTTGGTTTGGCTCTGTCAAGTTATGAAATTTGGATAAATTTATAAACCTTGTATTCTAAAGCTTGTGTATAATAGGAATAAACAGCTAAAAGCTGCTTATTTTTGGCGAAAGTGTAAATTAACGAGACATTAAATGACATATCTATGGGTTAATGTGCCTATTTTGAAAAAAAAGGAGAAAAAAATCAAATTTTCAATTAAAAAAATGCTGTGGCTTTGTATACAGAAAGAAGGCTATCATTGAAAGCTTGGTTTGTGTTAGTCATCTTGAAAGGCATCCAATTGGTAACTTTTTTTGATGCCCATGCAGGTAATATGAAATTACAAGTGTGACAAGGGGATGCATTGCCTCTACTACATTCAACCCTGACATCTCTTGGCTTGAATTGTGCCAAATGATAAGCAATAAATATGTAACACTGACAATTTAACATATTGTTTCTACTGTAAGTGAGCTCCTGTTTTGAGTAATTTTGTCAATTTCCAACTATTTTCTAGTTTTGGTGACTTACTCTGTATAATTAAATACGGGTGCAAAATTCAAACCAAAATAATATATCTTGTATACATTTGTTCCTCGAGGACTGTTATTTAGCATGTATATAAATGTACATACCAATAATACAGTAGAATATTCATTTAAATTCCCAATAAAGAGACCACTCCCCTCTTGCAACCAACTTTTTATAATCACACTTCTGTTTACATTTGCAGTCTGTCTTTCTAGTGTGACCTCTAAAATGAAATCTTTTTGTCATGCACAATAACTTCAATGTGAGTTGCTCCTGCTATTGGCTTTGACCAAACCCCTATACCTATAACTTTTTGTTGGACCAAGAAAAAATTTCCTTCACAAAAACTGCTAAAAAATACTCAAATATGAGGAATTCTGAATTGAATGATAAAAACTTTAATTTTTAGCATACTTCAAAATAAACATAACGGTAGTGAATCATAAACTAACATCAACTCCTGTGAGGTTAGTGGTTCATCATTGCACAATTATTAGTTCTTTAGAGAAATAAAGTTTCGTTAAATAACCAGTATTTTAAGTGGCCATTAGGAAGAAACGTTTGTGACGTTCAAAGAAAATCCACCCACGTCTATGTGGAAGTTTGTATGGTCATGTGGAATAACATAAAATGTAATATTGAAATTGTTGTACATTATGGGATATTTAGGGTCATGGATCTTTTTAAGAGTTAAGACAGACTGTAGATCAGTTTTCCACACTAAAACCACTCCCAGTTAAATGTTTATTCGATGCGTTGTAACATGTATCCTTACATGATTATGAATATGAGGAACATTTTACCTCGGATACTCTAATTTAACACAAAATCTAGTAAAAGTCCTACTGATAGTGTTGATTCTCCAGGTTGAGTTGTTAATATTTCAGTTTCACAAAAATGAAGCTGGTTGCTCGTCAAAATTGAAACGGCAAACTTCATTCTAATCCGTTGTTATTATATTAACACTACTGCGAACCCCTGTCATCATATGAATTCAAGTTGCACGTCATTCGCGGCCCTGCAGAATGTGTTTTTTTTAATTCCATATTCTTGTGCATAAAATGTAAAGTTTATGTTTAAAATGTTCCAATATGCAATGCAACACGTATGCATGGAGATAAAGGATGTGATTCATAGTCCAGTCTGTGCAATATAACTGATGGGGAGCGGCTGCAGGTAAAACTGCTGCTATATCTTTTATTTATTTTTTAATCTATAATCCTACAACCGAAGGCTAGGTCTGAAGTTTAGATTTTGTTTGCAGAAGTTCGAGTTTTAATTTCATGAGTCCATCATTTAAATCTTTAGTTGATTATTTTGCTCAGAATTATTAACTTTAGTGAATAAGCTATGTGCAGACCAGCATAACATCGTATATAAATATAATTAAAAGGCAACCATAGATTGCGAGATCCATGCCCCCTCGCCTCATTTATAACCTTGCAAATTACAGGTCTCGTTTTGAAATGACTGTAGTCAATAAAAAAAGGGTATCACTGTGACCCAGATACTTGACATACTGACCTATTTTTATGTATGACACACTATTGTGTCCAGATACACATGTGTGCAAAGTTTCATAATTCTCAGTTAAAGGACTACTGAATTATAACCTGGGCATGAAGTGTAATGTAGCTTTACATAATGTATCACCATGACCCAGAAACTTGATCTACTGACCTAATATTGTTTCATGACACACTTTCAGGTCAAGATACACGTATGTGTGAAGTTTCATGAAATTAAATTATATAGTAAAGGATTTGTAGCCCTGATACGATTTTACAAGAATATGTCACTGTGATCTAGATACTTGATCTACTGACTGACTTTTGGTTGTTGACATACCCTTATGCGTAGTTGCACCTGTGTGTAAAGGTTTAGTAATCTAACTATATGAGCAGAATTACAGTTCCGCCATGAAGTGTCCTGTAATTTTACATGATTTGTCATCGTGACCCAGATACTTTATATGGTGACTTACTTTCGGTACATGACACACCTTTATGTGTAGATACATCTGTGTAAAGTTTCATTAATCTAAGTAAAGGAGTTATATATAATCTGGACACGAAATACAAGAATCTGTCAGTGTGACCCAGATACTTGACCTAGCGACATAATTTTGGTACATGATGCACCCTTATGTCAAGATTCACCTATGTTTAAAGTTTCATTAATTTAAGTTAAGGTATAAGCGAATCATACACCGGGCACAAATGGGGACACAGACGCATGGACACGCGGATGGATGAAATAAGCGATTTCTGCATGCCCCTCCTCCATTAGGAACGGGGCAAAACGAGGAAAAATAATAAAATGGAGTCAATTTTAAAACTGATGCAATAGGATAATTTGGGATTTTCCAAGGATTAAAAAGACCAGCCGTGATTTTCAAACCTTAAAAGTCAATTTTTTTTTAATGGAACTTCGAAGTGTTTCTAGACAGTGTATGAACCAAGTATGCATCCAAGGTCTGTTATCTGTTTTATTTATGTCTGTGTACCAACACAGATATACTGTTTTCTTTCTTTCTTTCTTTCTTTCTTTCTTTCTTTCTTTCTTTCTTTCTTTCTTTCTTTCTTTCTTTCTTTCTTTCTTTCTTTCTTTCTTTCTTTCTTTCTTTCTTTTTTCTTTCTTTTTTTCTTTCTTTCTTTCTTTCTTTCTTCCTTTCTTCCTTCTTCTTTCCTTTCTTTCTCTTTTACTTTCCAAGCAAATTTGTCAGATATTTCATTTGAAAACCAGTATACGTAGAAACCCCAAAACTTGGTATGATAATACTTCCATACATGAAGTATTGAGTTTTTGTAAAAAAAGTTCAACGGTTTTGAGAATTATGCAAATTAGGGTCATTTGAAGATTTATATCTTGAATAGCTCCAAAGTTATTATAGATACAGAAAACCAATTCTTATTCAATGAATATGTTAGTGCCACTGCACATTTTTGTAATTTACATGCAACCTGTAAAGGTAAAAATAAAGGTCATTTGGACCTTTAAAATTTTCATCTAGCCATAACCATAAATTTGGCTACAGCCATATAGTCAGTATTTCTTCGCTTTTGTGCTCATTTATATCTGTGGACTGGAAAAAAATGTCCCAATCTAGAAAAGATGATTTGCTGCACAGCAAATCAGTGTGTGTGTCTTCAATGAATATTGGTATGGCAATGTACCACTATTCCGTAACACAGGAGTAGAAGTTGGAATGGCATCTCTCTCTATTAAAGCTTTGAGGTTAGTCACGATTTAAAATTTCAAATGCCCCTATTTGCATAATTTTAAACATCTTCATTCCTGTGCATAAAAAGGCCAAACCCCTTGTATGGAAGTACAATCCTGCCAAGTTTGGAGTTTCTATGTAAAATAGTGTCAGAGAAAAGTGATGGACAAATTCACTGGTAAAGAAGGAAGAAAGAAAGAAAGAAAGAAAGAAAGAAAGAAATAAAGAAAGAAAGAAAGAAAGAAAGAAAGAAAGAAAGAAAGAAAGAAAGAAAGAAAGAAAGAAAGAAAGAAAGAAAGAAAGAAAAGAGTGTGTTGACACACACACACTTTAAACATCAGATATGTCTTGGGTGTTTTCCTGCATCCCACTGTGGAACCTGTTAAGTAGTTTTTATGAAAAAAACCCAGAGCATTTGAATTTTTTTTATTGCGGGGTATGGGTGAAAGAAACCTCATGAAGGGTGTAGAGATTATGACTTTACGTATCACACATAATAAGCTGGACACAAACCGGAGTAGGGGAGCCAATTGGAGCCCAAATGGACTGTAGTCTTGAATGGAAAATATGGGAATGCTGGTCCTGTGCACTGGTATTTGACAGAGGTTAAATGCATGCACTTTGCTACGTTTTAAATGACCCTTTCATACACCACAGACTTTGCGTAGTAAAGAAAGGGGTTTCATGTGTTGTCGTCTTCTGACAAGGGCTTTCCAATAGTTTTTGAATGGAAAGCACATGACGAGTTTTACCCAATTCGGGGCAATTTTGCAGAAAAGCATATTTTAAACAACAGGAGACATAGGCAATTATGTAAGAATTTTTGGCGATCAAAAGTCTATAGCAGGGGCAAATTTAGAGGGGATTTAGACGGGTCCTGGACTCCCCTTTTTCGGGGTCCACAAAAAAAAAAAAAAAAAAAGGAGACAGAGAAGATAAACGACATGGGACTCATTAACAAGACCAGAAAGAAGTACATAGGCTTACATATTCAGTTTTAGTTGCAAACTGAGATCAGGAAATCGTACAACCCAACAGCTAGCAGACAGCATGTTTCAATACAACCACACTACAGAGGTAGCCCTGAGAGGCACTTGCATGTGAAACTAATTCCAGATGTGGAAATGGGTGCAGCACTTGACTTCCCGGCCAGTGTCCTGGGCTTGGTCAAATTTTAAATGCAAGGGTCAGTGATTGTCATTCGGCCCAGATACTCCCTGCGGCCACCGGGATTGCTCTTGTGAATGATGCATGTGAATGGAGTCATGACCTAACTTTGACACATAATGATTTAATCTACACAGTGACATGTTTGCTTGCTTTAATGTTGGGTTTAATATAATTGGTATTTGCAATAAATATGATTCGTTTTCTTATAAAGAAGCCAAAACTTGAACAGATAAGGTCCCGAGAAACTATGGATCGACCAAAGGTAAGAACTATTATCATTACGTATACCAAATGCCATGAAGGGAAATGTGTATGCTTACCCACCCCTCCCAGCAGCAGGGAGGCCAAATGTAGTGGATTTTGTGTCTCAGAGAAATCAAATTTTCCTATCAAAATGCAGTCTCAAATGCCAGGAAAATGCATCTCAGAGCATCTATTTTTTTTCCAATCCCCCCTCCCCCGCTGTGGCCTTTGTCACTTTCACACGCACGTTTTGGGGCACTGATCCCCTTTCCTGAAATCCTGCATCCGCCCCTTTATAGTTTGCCCTGTGTCGAGGATTCCCAAACAAACTTGGGTGTATCACACGGAAAAAAGATTTGGCGTGTACTGTAGTCATCCCTGTGTCGGTCCATGTCAGCCAGTAAAACTTCACCCATGACGGTATACAACTTCGGCACAAATGTTTTCGCATTTTGTCATGGGTTCTAATGAATGAACGCTAACAGGACGCGGAAGATGACTAAGGGCCACATAGGTCACCCTCCTCCCTTCCAGCGCCATGGTTCGATGAACTGGCAATCTTTTGGCATGAATATTTTAAAAGTTTTTATTTAACCCCAGACCTCACACTTCTCAACTGATACACTACTTACATCAAACGCCCCTAAATCCTCAAAATCCAGGGCTCAAAATACGAACTCTGTTTTTGTATATGAGGGTACCAGTCAAATGTTCTATAGTAAAAAAAAAAAAAAAAAAAAATATATATATATATATATATATATATATATATATATATATATATATATATATATATATATATATATATATCATTTTATTCATTTCAATTTTTCATGGCATGTTGAAAAAGGTGAGTGGCTTCACTCTGATTAGATTAAAAACAAACAGCTCTGGTCTTTCAAGTGAGTGTTTTCCCTCCTTTTGACATGATTCGGGATCAACTGAGTGTCTCCACTCACCGGTCACCTTAAGCTTTTATGCAGCCACACAAGGCCTAGATGAGTGTTTTCCCTCGTGTGGGCACCGCTTCGAATTTCTTGTGCCAGGTAGCCGAGTGTTTCCGCTCACCAAGGCCTTGATGCAGCTAGTCTGAGTGAGTGGTTCCCCTCATTTGGGCCTCATTTGGCATATTTTGTACCGAATGAGGGTTCCCACTCATCGATGGCATTGTGCAGCAGGTCCAAAGTGAGTGGATCCACTCAGTTGGGACCTTTTTTTTCCAAGGTTTTGCACAGAATGAGCGTTTCCACTCATACAAAATGTAGATTTGTAGAGCTGACAGGTATCAGAATCCTGAATTCGCAGCAACAGGTTCCCAAATTCCGTAAATTCAACCAAAAAGCTGAAAATGGATTTTCTGTTTTTAAAATAAATTGTGTTAATATAATCAAAAGCACACATCAAATATGGATTGTTGTTATATATATATATACATATACCCAAACTAACGAAAATTAATGTCACATACCATAAAAGAGCCACCTTATTATGTTTCTAAGAACATTCATACAGGTACACTCTATCCATGCATGCACTTATTCTCGACTCGTTCCCCTGTCAGCATGTGGAGTTAATGTGAATATCATTAGTTGCATTCATTGAATGTGTCATATGCCTGACTGTTCTCAGTAGTAAATACTACTAAGAACTGAACTTCTTTACAGACTGTTGACTTGTAGCCGCCAGAACATGTAAAATCAAAAGGGTGTTGATCGAGAAGTGCTATCTATATCTGGGTGGCATTTAGCTACCAAGAATAAGATAAAGTGATAGTGACATCAGAATTATATATATATATATATATATATATATATATATATGTATATATATATATATATACATATATATGTATATATATATATATATATATATATATATATATATATGTGTGTGTGTGTGTGTGTGTGTGTGTGTGTGTGTGTGTGTGTGTGTGTGTGTGTGTGTGTGTTTGTAGGTTCTCACTACAATTCCATGGCTGTGCACTGGTTTATACACAGGAAATGTCGGCAATGGAACTGTGCTATCATAGTCTGTGCTATGCACATGTTTGCTGGCCAGGTGACTATAAAACACTTGTATTTTAATTATTTATTTAGCGCTCTTTATACCTAGTACTATCTTTCTAATATATAATTAGTAATTAATCATTATTTCATGCAATTTGTAATGGTACTCATAGTCCTGGAAAGGACACTTGTATCTATGTACTTATATTGTAACTACTATGGTCCCTCGAGGACTTAGTGCAATAACGTGATACTACTACCTATTTTCATGAAAATGGATGGCCATGTTTCTTGATTTTTCAGACTTTTGAGAGGCCCCCTGAAGGCTCAAAGGCCTTGGGATATGATTTTTTTTCTCTCTCTCTCGCAATTCATCGACAAATCTATTTGTTGCCTTCATTAACTTATTATTATTATTATTATTATTATCATCATCATCATCATCATCATCATCATCATCATCATTATTATTATTATTGTTATTATTATCATTATTATTATTGTTATTATTGGTGTTGTCATTGTCATTATCAACACTGGGTGAACCAATGTAATATTTGTTGTTTTGGGTCTTAATTTGTTCTATTTTTCTTGTTTAGACAAAAGAAGAAGTTTAAATAACGGCTATATAGTCTAAGAGCACAGCAACTCCTTTGCATTCCACATGTAGAATGAAATCTCTCTCCCTTTTTGTATCAAGATTTCTGAATAAAGACTGATCGTGTTTGTATTTGACAAGTACGTGAATTACACAATGAATCATACATGCAATACACAGGTAAATTGTGTGCAGTATGAACATTTTACAAAGTGGCGGGCAAAAATAATCTGCATGACCTCAGGCCTGGTATCCGTTTTCGCTGACACGAGCTGGGTAGAGTAGTAATGTCATTAAATTGAAAACTGGGTGCAAGAAGAGTGGTCCAGTTGAGATTGGACTGAGTCACAGCTTTCCTCAGCGCTCTTTAATAACAGCAGATGCAAAACAAGGTTTCAAAAGATTAAAGGTGATCTCTTTCTATCTTGGCTATTTGGTATTGTTCAATTTATAGATTCAAGTTTGTAATGGAGTAGCAATTTTGGGCTGAAAAACTGTAATTTTATATACCTGAAAATACATCCATGGATATTATTTAGTATTTCTTATTTAATTTATCCGTGGCTATTTTATATTAATCTAGAGGACGTTTGATACAACATTTCTTCTCAGTGGAAAGCCCAAGGGAAGATCTCTAGGATGAACACCCCTATTTCTGGCATTATACAGATGTGTAGCAAAAAGGAGCTGAAACTTAATCACAAATGATCGCAATTTTTACATATTTAGATTCACTTTTTACGCTTTCACAGATTTCAACATCAAAGCTATGGCAAACTAGGAAATACTGTAGATAAAATAAATGTTATTTTCAATATTTGTTTTTCGTGTGTGTGTGCGTGTGTGTGTGTGTGTGAAATACAGGTGTTTCAGGTTAGAATGATAATAGGACTGTAATTTTCAAGCGATTCTGGTGGCAAAAGGCACTAAAAGTTTCAATAATGAAACGCATATTGAGTCACAGCATAGACAAAAGTTTGCTGCAGACTTGATGTCTCTATCTGTATAACTCGAGACGTCCGATGAATCATGAAGACTTTTTTGCTATGGTGATGTAAACATTGCCCTCATTAAACAACGAAATAGTAATAAACAGAGGGCTCTGTTTGTACCTTTCAGAAAGTGCAATCTTTATTATCATTGACTGGGTTATAAGTAACCGCTTGCGAAATTCATCTCTGATCTAACGCATTGTGCTCTAATGTTTAGGGCAAATTTAATATGGCTTTATTTGCTCAACTCTTTCAGTGCCTAGGTTGGGCTGAGTCACAGCCTTCCTCAGCGTTCTTAAATTGGCGCGTTGCACTGGTATTATCTATTGTTTTTATGTTATTCCAAAATTATTCTAATTAGACACTTAGTAGTTATAGCATTTGAAGTGTTCTTCACAAAAACCTAAGTCTTTAACAGTCTTCAGGTCTCCCCTGATTAACTCATGTCGACCATATAATTGTAAAATGCAAAAAACTAGTTGATGTTTAACAACCTGCATGGTACAGCCTAAATAGAAAATCTCTTGAATGTGCACTTTTCCCTTGTACTTCCCTTCTTAGAATACGCCATTGAAAAAACACACACACACACACACACACACACACACAGACACAGACACAGACACACAGACACACACATACATATATATATGTATATATATGTGTGTGTGTGTGTGTGTGTGTGTGTGTGTGTGTACATATCTTGGGTGGTTGATGGGTAATTATACAATGATCACAATAAAAAATACAATAGGTCGTACAGCCGGTTTGTGGGTCATGCCCGTTGTTTGCCAGTCAATTATAATTCCTAAACTTGACCGTGGGCAATATATACCAAGTATAGCTTACCACAATTTCTGGGCATTTATAGCTTCCCGTAATATCTGGGCAGATATGCGTATTTGTACGTTTCTGAAACCCTCTAGGCAGCGCATAAAAAATTGAGGCAAACACGGTTTATGGGCATTTTTCAACTGCCGATAAACCAAACAACTGCCCCCCAAGTCGGTCTGAGGATTAAAATTCTGCCAATAATCCACCACCCAAGACAAAACTACACACACACACACACACACACACACACACACACACACACACACACACACACACACACACACACACACATATACACATATATATATATATATATATATATACCGAGAGAGAGAGAGAGAGAGAGGGAGAGAGAGAGAGAGAGAGAGAGAGAGAGAGAGAGAGAGAGAGAGAGGGAGAGAGAGAGAGAGAGAGAGAGAGAGAGAGAGAGAGTGAATGACCATAACAGTGATAAAAAAGTGGTGCTGGTGCTTACAATCATGAAATGCTCCATAATATCTAAATCACCTTTTATTGAGAACTGTGTCAAGTCGAACGGAATAGATAAGTACTCTCATCAAAGCAAAGCCAAATAGCAAACAGTATTATATGGGTAAAAATATTCAAGTTAGAATTAAAATGGCTGCATTGAACTGAATAATGAGCACTGCAAATAGCCTCCGTTGAGTCTCTGTCATGTTGTTGCAAAAAAATCTTGGAAATGTTAATCCCTTCTCCTTTGAATGTGACAGCCATTTTCTACTCACGAACGATATACAACCCAAAACAATATCCTTTGGCAACTTTAATAAGAAGAGAATACTGTTTGGAACTGAAAGAAGTGTGGGGTTACAACGGTAACAATGTGGGAAGAATGAAGCAGACCATCAATATGTTAAGGTTTCTGAAAGGCTGAGAATATGATCACGTGCAAGAATTTGGCAAAATGTGTTATGCTCAGTGCGAAACGCCTTGCACATAAATAGGCATATGGGAGAAAAGGCATTCTTGCAAAAACACTGTGCCAATTGCTACTTTTAATTAGGCAAAAGTTTTGAGATTCAAGATTGTACATAGACAGTTTTGTAAAGATCCATCGCCTGGGACGGCGTATCTTTGGATCTGTGAAGTCAACTGGGACCATGTCCAAAACAGCGGGCATTGCAACTGTGATTCATGAAATATTTTAAATTTGTCAATATGTGGTATTTACAACTAGTGTACACAAAAATATTAACAGACAGTTGTAATGTCATTGCTTCAGAGATTAACTCGGAAATATGGATAATGCAAGAGGAAGTTTGCATTTCATTACATTTCAAATGATTGGGTCCACAACCGAATTGCCATGGCCAGTTGTGGATTTGACGCTTGCTGACTCCATTGAAAGTAGTTATTATGTCTGTGTGCCAACACAGATATATTGTTTTTCTATGAATTCTTTCTTTCTTTCTTTTGTTCTTTTTTCTTTCTTTCTTTCTTAATTCTTTCTTTCTTTACAGGCAAATTTGTCCGACATTTCAGTTGAAAAGTGTTACACGTAGAAATTCCAAACGTGGCACAATTATACTTCTACAGATGAAGTCTCGCCTTTTTATAATGATAGGTCATGCTTTTCAGAATTACGCAAATGAGGGCTAATTAAAGTTTTAAATCTTCAATAACTTATAAACAATTGTAGATGTGGTTCGAGTGTATCAAGTTCGACCATAGCAAGGTAAAGGTCGTCTCAAATATCAAGGTCATGTCAAGGTCAAATGTCAATTTAAGCCAAAATATCATTTTTGAGGTCAAGGTTCACTTCAGGTAGAGGCCATCTCAAGGTCAAAGGTCATTTCAAGGTCAAAGGCCACTTTCGTTGGTGGCTTTTTTCTAGCCATAACTTGGTCAATTTTTATCCAATTATGATCATGTTGGGCTCAAATTGTAGCTATTGTAACCCTGCATAATTTTCTTAAATTTACATGTGACCTTCAAAAGTTAAGGTCACTGGGACCTTTGAAAGTTTCATCCAGTCATAACTTGCCCAATTTCCATCCATTTCTAATCATGTTGGACTCACATTGTAGGTGTTGCAACACTGCACATTTTTATAAGAACATGGCACCTCAAAAGGGCAAAGGTCTAGTTTGTTTGGCCCTTTGAAAGCTTCATCTTGCCATAACTTGGTCAATTTTCATCCGATTTGGTTCATGTTTGGCTAAACTGTGGGTATTGTAACACTGCGCAATTTACATGTCACCTGTAAAGGTCAAAAGTCAAGGTCAGTTAGATTTTGAAATTTGCATCCAGCCATAAGCTTAATGTAATGGGAAGTACTAAAGTATAAAAGTTATGGCATTTAATGTTAACAACTTTTGAAGGCACACAGACGGATTTGCCTTGAAGCAAAATTTTTTTCTACTTTTTTAATTGCTTTTACGAGAATGCACTCAAATGACCTGGGACACGGGGAAACTGACTTTTGCAGAAGTTGACAAGAAAGAGACAAATGCCTCTATTATCTGCTGGTAAATTCCAGGGACTATTTATTCTGAATACCATGTGCCTGGTAAATACGGACATTTAAAGGTGCAGACGAAAACAAGTGTCCAGCACTGTCAGGAGGAAAGGTCCTAAAGGAGCAATCAACGTAACCATACACTTTTGCGGTCCTGAAATACGGTAAGTAAACCGTTAATATATAGGCAATTTTCTGACTCGGGCAGTGGTTCATAGTCAAATTTATCCCAGCCACGATGTCTACAGTGAACGGAGACCGCATGGGAAAGGTTTGGGAACCATTAAGGCAGGTAACCTGTTGCATTTTGCGAAGAGACTGGGTTTTTCATTTCGGATAATATGCTGCCTAATTAGATAAATGTTACGTACTCAAGTGGTACCCCTCCCCCATTCAAAGACATTATGGCTGGACTAGTTGCGTGCTCAGTGGACATGTAAAAAATGGGCAATGGTACACAACAGGTTTAAAAAAAAAAAACTGATGTCTTCAGCTGATGCACTTCTTTGTGCAATCTCAACTACTGAATGTTTGCTGCTATCTACACACTCCAGTCATAAAACAGCAAAGGGATACATAAACTGGCTTGAGTGCAATAAGAATTTAACTGAACAACACAAGCTGGGCTGTGGTCTGTCATTGGCGCAGGAGTTTCTCTCAGCAGATGAACTGGCAATCAAAAATGAACAGTGCATAGACACGGCTCAAAAAATTGCCAAAGATACCATGTATTCTCGATTTTACTAAGCTTTCAACAGTGTCTCTGACTGTGGTGTGCATAAGCAGAAAGAAAACAAAGTACCATTTTGTGCCTGGGGAGAACATATGTGTTAAGGTCGCCAATAATCATCACATTTACTTCACAGGCATACTAGAGAAAGTCATGTATTTATTGTACCTAAATAAGCATGGGTCTATTTTCATCATCCATATCGGACATAGAAATGTCACTAGCAAAAGGATAATTCCATGTCTGTTACACAGCTTTTACGCCCAATCATATATATATATATATATATATATATATATATATATATATATATATATATATATATATATATATATATATATATATATATATATATATATATATAAATGCAAATTTCTTTCCATTCATCTAGAAACGTTGGAGGATTGCATAAAATTTAAAATCTTAGGACTAAATTATTTCTAAAAAACCATCGCTTGTATTTTCCTCCACACATTTTAACTACCTTTATTTTGAAACTAAAATATGCGAAAAAGCGTGAGAGATACAAAGGTGTCAAGGCGATGTTTTTACATTTCCCCACTATGTGCTATTGATGGAAATAATATACCTGCTGCAGCAAGTTATATCATTATCATCTGTGACCTGCTGTTCTCTTGGGTCTGCTGTGAAACCCATGTGATTTCAAATGTTTTGGGAGATGTAGACGCCGTAGATTGGGCACTCGTATCAAAGTTAGGGACAAAATGTGTTTTGCGAAATCTCGTGCATTTACGTGAAATGACAGATTTTAGTTTGGAAGTTTTTTTTTCTGAAATGCAAACAACCAGGGCTAAGTCTATCGTGACTGTATGTAGAATGACGCTCTCCTCAGGCCGGCGCTTGAATTAAATATTGTTTAACTTAGTCATTGTGCTAAAATAGAGCCGTTTTGATGACCTCCACAAGGAACATTGTGATGAAAACTTGACAGTATCTTTATCTTGTGACACCACATTATCTCTACATAGATTGATAACCAAAAGGAACAACAAATTATGACAATTTCAAAATGTTTACTGTATCACTATCCAAGCCTATTATGTCCCGCAGGTTCCCGAACGATTAATTTTACATTGAGACACATGTATTTGCTTGCGCTTAAAACTATTGTAATAGTTCCTGTTTTCTGAAGAATTGCGTGATAAAGTTAAACACCCACGCAGGGAAGCTTGGCAGCTGTGATGAAAACCAAACACTTAAGTGTCCTCATGTGCTTTTCGTGAAAGCCAGTGTTTATACTTTTTTAATATCCAGGAAACATAGCCACGATATAATTACATAATGAGCTCTGTTCACCAGTACGGATAAACATGTATAATTAGAGTGTAGGCCCTGAACATTATTTCATTTGCCCCATTTGACGGACTGAAAAAGTATATATGTTCTCAGCAGCAGATGCAGTAAAAACTGGTATGGTAGCCAATCATATAAACTGATATATATTATGTTAAAGACTTTTTGGGGGGTTCAATTTCCATGTAATACAACTTAAGACATGGCTATGTGCTTTCATTATAGCCATTTTTTTCAGTGCCTCTCAGATTGCTCTGAAACTTGGTGGACTTATAACTTGAAGAAATTTTAAACAAAAATTCGCGTTGGGTCGTCATACACTGGACACCTGATTTAAGATGACTTTTTTCAATTCGGGTACCTGCTTGTTCATGTATTTATTTCTATTAATTTGCTATGCACGTCAACAAAGATTACAATGAAATTTACGGTTTTTCAAATTCAACTCAAGCTTGGTAAGGATGTACCTTAAGTGACTTTCGACCAATTTTGCTCAAAGTGTCACTGCTCTCTCTCTCTCTCTCTCTCTCTCTCTATTTCTCTCTCTCTCTCTCTCTATCTCTCTCTCTCACTCTCTCTCTCTCTCTCTCTCTCTCTCTTTCTCTCTCTCTCTCTCTCTCTCTCTCTATCTCACACACACACACACACACACACACACACACACAGACAATGTGAAAGAAGAAAATAATGTGACATTGCCACCTGTTGAACAGATTAGGACACTGTATGATGCAGCGGTGGTTTCCGGGTGCAATTTCTAAGCACTTGGCAAAGTAGTTTTGCAGGAGATTTTATTCAAGTTTTGGCCAAAGATAAACGAACCAATTCATATATATATATATATATATATATATATATATATATATATATATATATATATATATATATATATATATATATATATATATATATATATATATATATATATACATATATTGTATTTATGCCTTTTGTCTAAAACACTTCCTAGTAGTCATTACCCTATTCCGCAGACCGAACTCTTTACTCTCCATAAGCTAACCTGTCCCTGTCTAACTTATATACATAGAAGTTCTATTGTCTATATTGCACACGTTCCTCTGTAAATTATGACATAGGCAGTGTTAGCCCAAATAAATTAAAGGGTCCTAGCGGGTAATTACTCAACATGTTTCGGTGCTTTTAGTCGTACATGTCTCTCTGAGTAGCGGCTCCTTGTCTAAGCTAAATATTCAGCAAAGACAACCCACATGATAATGAATAAATATGAACGTGGAAATTGATTAATTAGCTAAATATGTGAAGTTTTGCTTATAATTGCAGAGCTTCATATCGAGGAGGATTACCTGTCAAACAAACCATAAGTACCAAATTTTCATAGTACAGGTTCACATAAGAACAATTTGACTTACCCCTGAACCAATATGTACCCTTTCTAGCTGGACAGCTTATCCTAATTAAAGCATCCGCCAATGTTTAACTGAAGTGGAAACAAGCTGGGGCATTATATTCAGTCCCAGTGATTGTAAAATAAACAGTTGCAGCTAAACCACCTGAACAAACCAAGGGAAATCCTAACGAGGACTGTAACAATGTACATCCTGCACCAGAGATGTAAAACATACTCCATGATGGCACCT
This sequence comes from Hermodice carunculata, assembly GCA_964020975.1. Lineage (NCBI taxonomy): Eukaryota > Metazoa > Annelida > Polychaeta > Eunicida > Amphinomidae > Hermodice > Hermodice carunculata. The sequence continues at coordinate 48,098,233 of OZ026628.1, read as the reverse complement.
ACTCCTCAAACAATTAAGCTCTATTGAACTGCCAACCCTGAGTCAATGTGTCAACTTAATGTGTCAGATTTGTGACACTTGAGAAAATACTGTCAATTTTAATTCTTTAATACTGAGTAAATGTGCATTTAGGCATATCAGAAAAGAATGGAAATCATTAGCATTTATGCCAAAACATGCTATCAAAACAATTTTTCTTAACATAATTTTAAGTACAATTAGGCAAACATGCAACTGTCGTAGACAGCTACTTGTTACCTGTAGCCCTTGGGGGTTTACCTAATAGAAAACATGTAAGCCTAAAATGTCTGATAGTGAATATTAAAACAGAAAGATGCCAAAAGATAAAGTTAAGTAGCAAGACAGACAAGTCTAAAAACTGTAAATTATTGTGGCCAAACTTTCTAATAATCTTTGGATGTTAACAGTATAATTATAGGGCAAGTCATGAAAGAATGAAAGCCTTTTGTATCTATTTCAAGAGAATGCAAAGAAAATATTAACCGGATATCAAGTACAATTAGGCAAGCTTGTAACTGTCGTAGGCCGCTTCTTGCTACCTGGAGCCCCTGGGGGTTTACCTAACAGAAAACAAGCTAGCCTAAAATGTCTGAAAGGTGACCATTTAAACATAATGGTGTCAAAAGATAAAATTAAGTAGCAAAGCAGGCAAGTCTAAAATCTCTGAAATTATTGAAGCCAAACTTTCTAACCATCTCGGGATGTTTACAGCACATTTTGTAGAAATATTTGATCAAAACTACACCTTTGAATCCTCTTGACTCACGTTTATTGTAAATAAATTTGGTTCTGGATGCAAAGTCCTGAAATTTAGAACAAATGCGACCAAATCTCAAAATCTGTGACAAAAATGTATTATATCCAATAGTATCCGCAATATTACTGTCCGGGAAAGGATAATTAACTACTACAAAGTTAAACTCATCTATTTTGTGATAGACTTCAATACAAAACCTGTCACTAGTGACCTGAATATCCAGGTCCAAAAAATAAAAAAAAAAACTCTGAAACCATCTTAATTGATATCTTTTTGGTAAATTTCTATAACAATTTCAATTTTGTACATTTACACAAGCAATGTCATCAATATATCTTGCGTTTTTTTTTTAATGTTATAGCCATTTGAATGTCCTTTTTCATCAATTTAAATATATACTTAAATTCAAGCCAGGTTAAATATAAATCTGCCAGTAAAGGGGAGCAGTTGCTGCCCATTGGAATGCCTTTTATTTGTTGAAAAACCAATGGTCTGCATTGAACAAAAGTATTATCCAAAAGAAGTTTTACAGCATCTATCAAAATTTCAACAGTGTAAGATTTAACGTTCCTTTTTGAATATCTATTGTGTGACCAATATGCTTTCTTTTATATGAATTGATATTAATGTATGGTTTACCGTCATGTTTGTACATTTTGCTTATTAATTCTGAAAGAGAACTTTTGACTTCATCTATGGGTGGATTTGTGTACAGTGTAGAAAAATCAAAACATTTGACATTTTTTGCTTTAACATCTTTGATTTCTGATACAAACTCGGAAGAGTATATATATATATAATATACATATATATATATATATATATATATATATATATATATATATATATATATATATATATATATATATATATATATATATATATATATATATATATA
>OZ026628.1:48056557-48091557 GCA_964020975.1 Hermodice carunculata | reverse complement strand
ATTCCAGCAGTATTATGATTTAATGTCGCGCTAAAGCTTTTACGTCTGAGCTATCAACACTTCCAGCGGCTAATATGCGTATATCTATAAAGCCAAAGGAAAATGTTCCTTTTGTGCAAATAATGCAAATAAAATGTTACAGTTTTTTTCGTAAACCCTAACGTAGCTTGTGGGGGACTTAAACAAAGTTGTTCATTGGGTTGTAATATTCTGGGTCGCTGATTTTAAACAAAATGTTCAATTTGTGTACTTGTCGGCAAATGCATGCAGTCTCGCTGATTACCACGTAAGTTGAGATGGATTACAAAGGACATTCACATTTTCATCTTCTCCAAAACAGTCAACCCTTTTCACCTCAGAATAAATTTGGCTCTGCCGTATGTGTGTCTCTACCAATTTAAAACTGTTCCGCTTAAATTGTTTCAGATTTGATGACGAACTATCTTGTTTTTTTTTCAGAATAATATTGGAATATCCCCCCCCCCCCCGATCGTTCAGAGAATTGCACCCTTCTTGGCACTTGTAGACCTTAAATTTCTGAACAAGTGGTGCTGTGCTAAGTTTGCATTTTAAATTGCGTGTGTGTGTGTTTTTTCACTTTTGATGGGGACTTCCTCCTTTCTATAGTTTGGATCCTCTTAAAAACCTTTGAATATTTGCACACAATTTATCAGAGCCAGCTTTGTTCCCTATATCTTAGTACTGCTTTTCTGTTTATACACAAGTGATTAAAAAAAAAAAAAAATCTAAAAAATCCATGAGTGAGATTTACCATATAAACAGTAATGAACGCTGGATGATATTATTCTGGTGTTTACAGGATCAGTGTAGTCTTTGCATGTAAGGTAAACCTGGTAGAGTTCTGTTACAATCCTTAAAAAGTTTTAATTATACCTCCAGATTATAAGAGAACGGGCTATTGTCACTGGCAGTGAGTTTGTACTTCATTTGCTGTACTGCATGAAGATGTTTCTTAGTAACCACCCCGTTTTGTTGTATGTAATGGTGCAGGACGGCAAATACATTAACTGTCATTTAAAGGAAAACGTAAAGCCAATTTGACGGAATATGAAGAGCTTAAAATAACACTAACTAGTACAACTATAAACTGCCGTCAGGGCAACTATATAAAAAACTTTATACCTGTATCGGCATAGCCGGATCACGTTGTTCAAGAACAAACAAATAACAACAACAACAACAACAACAACAACAACAACAACAACAACAACAACAACAATATATAAATAACCCCCCCCCCAAAAAATAATAAATAAAAATAAATAAAAACAAAAAAAACAAACAGATAAACAAACAAAAATTCAAATGAGTTCAAGTGTTGTCTGTCCATAAAGCTTTAAAACTACAAATATAGCACATTAACCCGCATACTATTTTGAATTAATACATGGTATGCAATTACTCTTCTTTACTTCTTTTAAACAACTAGACGCCAAGCAGCTCAGAAACAGGCCACTACAACCACCACGTTCTTCATTATCCCATCAACAGTCCTTTTATTGCTGACAAATAATCAAAATGCACGTTTATAAAGGCGTGATGAGGCAAAACAGAAATAGCAGTATGGTCTTTGAAACCTGGAAGGTAAGAAAATAGTTTCTGCAGTTGTAAGAAGAAAAGGTTGAAAAGCAACAAGAGCACGAGGACGGTATCGAGGAGGAAAAAGGAAATGATACAAAGAAGATGAAGGAACAGGAGATTACGAAGAAGTACATGTAGAACAAGAAAAAGAATAAAAAGAACAATCGTTCATGTACGCAACACATTTCTTTGGATATCCTTTTTTTTCCTTCTTCTTTGTTGGTAGTCACCATATGTGTCGCCTACTCACCAGCAGGTGTATGCTTTAAATGAATCTAACATTAAACATTGTACAATGTTTCTGAAGGGGTACTTTATGTAACAATGGTTAAGATGGCGTTTAGAGCATGTATGTAAAATAGGAATATGAGGTATGAAATATTAGGATTTCGTTCAAAAAAAAAAAAAAAAAAACTACAGACGCAGCGGCGCCTAATTCAACTCACATTCTGGGCAAATCGGTTGGAATACATCCGGTTCCAGTCGGTAAAAACAGGTCTCGTGAACGCCCATCTGACATAGACATACAATGTAGTGGAGCCTTGAAAATATGTATAAACGATTCGAAAAAAAATCAGTCAATGAAATTACGTAGTCAACAACGATGGATCGGAAGTTTGGAATCGCAACAAAGCCGCGGCTTTACACATAAGATATTGCGAGAAAATAGAAGAAGCAAATTATCGCATATTTGGTTTGCACTTCGAGCAGCAGGTGGTCTCTATACTTGAACAAAAAAAAAAACAAACAAACAAAAAAAAAAAAAAAAAAAAAAAAAAAAAAAAAAAAAAAACAAGAAAGAAGAGGCACAGAGACGTGGGCATGGAAATTGAAATGGGGCCAGAAAGAAATAGCAGATGTGAAAAGTATAGTGCAGAAACAGTATGGAAAAAAATAAATAAAGATAGAGGACGTTTCCAAAGAATTAAAAAATAAGAAAATATGTATGGCACATCGCACAGAAGGGAGTAAAAGGGACGATTCTTGTGAAATAATGAAGATGGAAGTATGTAAGCAGTATGGGGTTACCGAATCGATTCAATGAACAGTTCCACATTTAAGACTTTGCTAAAGTCAGAAGTAAAGCCCAATCTACCACTTTAAAATAAACACACAAAAAATTACAAAACTATTATGTATTTTATGTCTATTTGTGTATGAATGACGATCAACAAAGAAAAAAACAAACCAGAACAAGGTAATGAAAAACCTAATGGCATATATTTTCCAAAAGTAAAAATCGATTACAAGGAGTATAATACCAGATTTATAAACATCTCAGATTTCTCGGGATAACGCAAGAGCTATGTGAAAACAGCTAAGGTAGTAAACTATTCTCCAAAGCAAGTGTTTACGAATTGAGAGGACTGAAATTAACCGTATACTAGTCATCAAATGTGCCATGCAAAAATTTAAACACACTTGTATAACGTAGAGAAGAAAAAAAAAATCTCAACCCTTAGAAATGTACAAGACCAGATAAAACACATCCCGAGACGCTTTTTAAGTCATTTCATATGCTAACCAAGCCTCTGAACCTCTAATTTTCTAATGACAAATAAATACAACAAGTACTTCAGCTGCAGACGTAAGAAGTGCAACTGTTACTGCACTGCATAGACAGAGTAACAAGCACACGGATGCTGATTGGAAACCAGTAAATCTCCCCTCAGTTTGCTTCAGGCTTTTAGAAACCATTGTTGGGGGTGCAGTTATGGATTATGGCTGGAGTCTTTGATTTTCTTTGTATACCAAGATAATTTTTACCTGATGGATCAACAAGTACCCAAATGTATTGTTTCAAAGACATTTTTCTCACATGTTGATTAGTAAATCATAAATTGAAGTTTATATTGGACTTTTAATCCATATAATCATATTTCTGATATCCAGATATTTCGCCAGTGATGTCCCCAGCTTTCTGAATGGAAGTAAATATGTAATTTGAACGTTAAACTGGTCAGTTAGGCCTAGCACGTAATTATATGTAATTGTTGACGTCATTTACGTAGACACAACATTTGTACTAACTTATAATAATAAAATGACGCAGAACTTTTTATTACGCGCAAACAATACAGCTTAGGCCTACTAAGGAATTATTCAATTATTTTGCTTCACAAAAGAGTCCCAGACGAATCCTATCTCCCGTCCATTATCCCGATTCATACCAGTTTCAGGACCTGTCTTGTACGTTTTAATTTTAATAGATTCACGTATTTTCCTTTTCCAATAATTGGGCTCAAAGGTTAAAGGTTTGAATTCTTTCCAACATAATTGTTTTTCCACAGTCAAGACAGTGTTCTGCTATCGCCGACTTGTTAATTTCTCCTTGTGTAACTGCTTTGCTGTGCTCAGAAATTCTTGGCGTTAGGGGTCGCCCCGTTTCACCGATATGATTTCCACATTCACAATCAATTTTATAAATGGCTCCTTTTCTTTCACATTCCCGTATTTTATCTTTTCCATTCCATATAAGAGATTTAATCGTCCTGGAAGATTTATGAGCGACTTTTATGTCGTATTTTTATAATGATGTTCCAATTTTTTCAGTCAAACCTCTCACATATGGGATTGAGATACGCTTCATTTCCTTTTTCTCCTTTTTATGGGTTTCTTTCTACAGGCCTTCTGTAAGGAACGATTAAAGTGTGTCTTGTTGTACCCATTTCTTTTGAAAATTAGCTTTGTATAGCTAAATATCATCACATGGATTAAAAGTCCAATATGAACTTTAATTTATGAAGTACCCGATTATTGGATGGTTTGGAAGAGGGGCAAGTATGATTGAAAGCAACCAATGTGTTAATGTTTCATATAATCTTAGAAGGCATAAACTAAAGAACCTCACATATGTTGTTTAAAAGAGATTAAAAAATACTACAAAATAAGTGAAGTAAGTGCCTTAGCATTGACGAATTACTGTAGTTTTAAATAAACATCACCTATTTTCGATGAATGTGTACTTAAACCATACTTTAATTAAATCCGAGAGTAAAGTTGATGGTCAGTTACGGCATAAACCACATTTATTTTGTTAAAATGTTATGTTTCAATGTCGTATTGTGTGTGTGTGTGTGTGTGTGTGTGCGTGTGTGTATTCAGTGGTGTGTGGCAGCTTTTATTTAACATTTATATGTTTGATTTATTTCTTGCAAATTGGATTTTTTTTAATTGAAACAGCTAATACTATTATCTTTCACATTTTCTTGCAACTTTATAAGTGGTTTCTGCCACCAAATTCGCACACCTGGTGGCTCTGAATTTGAACTGGATTCTTTGCTGGGATTTCACAGGAGTATTGATGATAATTTCGTAAACACAAATATGCCATGTTCGTCCTTCCTTCACTAAGGTTTTGTTGTGCAAGGAAGTTCTCTTACTGATCGTTTAACTGGATGCAGGTTCTCCGTATCGCAAGTTCCGCTTCAATAATACATTGTTAGTTAGTTAGTTCAACGCGTTAGAGTGGACCACAGTGAATACACCACGCGAAGAAAACTGTGTTCTACGAAGCGCTAGCCCAGTTGAATACGGCCTTCTGAATAAAGGGTCTTCTCTTTTGTCCACTCTTAACTATTGAGTGACGACCTTATCTTATTTTGATCAAAGAAGGTAAGAATGGCAATTCACATTTCTCCGCCTGAGATCCCGTGTCTCCATTGTTGATGGCGACATGCACATTCCACCATGAGCAACGGGAGGGAGGTCTATGCCCATATAACTCAAATACACTTCCAGTAAATTCACTGCCCTTTTGTTTGCTTTTGTAGTATTTCCGGGTATCCCATCGTTTGAGTTTGCTTCCTTTCTTCCATTGAAAGGTGGGCAAAGCGGCGCTTTTGTCCAGAGTGTCATCGGTGTAGTGCAAGGTCAGAAGCGAATTTGCCATTTTGTTGGCTGCTAGGAGCAGGATAATTAACCAAAAGAGACAAACAAAGTACCAGGTGTTCCTCCTCACATATTGACTAATGTTGCGATCAAGTTTCATATATATTTGTCAACCACTTTGTGAAATACATATGGCACTAGTTTGACAGAAACCAGCATGTTCAGAGAGTAAACATTTTCACTAAGTTCTTTCCTGAAATGTGAGCAAGGTTAATAAACCAATAGACAAACAAAACCCCAGGTGCAAATATTCATTCATTGGTTAATTATTCTATAAGGTTTGAAAAAAACAAAAAAACTTACATAAAAAGGAAAGAAAGAAATAAGGGCTTGAGATACGTATGACACATATCTGACAAGTCCAAAGTCAAGTCAACGTTTCCAGTAATTAATGATTAATCATTACAGGACAATAAAACTTAAGAGACAAACAAAACTCCAGAATGACACATTAATATATTGGTAAATGTTCGCACAATGTTTCATGGTTATTACCCCCCCCCCCTTTTTTTTTTTTTTATTAGATGCGTGCAACACAAATCTGACAATTTTTATGTCAAACGTAAGGACTTACAGATGATCAAACAAGAGCATATTTGCATGCCCCCCCCCCCTCGACATATGACACATATCAAATGAAAAAACTGAGTTGAAATTGCAAGATATTCTCCAATATAAACAACTTAAAAAGTTGAAATAAAATTTATTCATGAAATAAGAAGATTTTCCCTTGTTATAGCAAAGATTAAAAGTTGAAATAACACGTCGTTTCTTGTTACAACAAGAAAAAAAGTTTTAAAATAGCAAGATTTTTCCTGTGGTAGAAAAAAAAAAAGCTGTAACATTATTTTTCGTGTCATTACAAGAAAAAAGTTGTTAAAGCAAGATTCGTTCTTGCTATCAAAAGAAGAAGCATAACATGAGATTTTTTTTTGTTATAACAAGAAAAAGGTTAAAGTAACAAATTTTCCTCGTTATGAAACTGTGGTTATAACAAGAAAAAGAGAAATTCGTTTGACGTTAATGAGCTTCGGTATTTTCGAATACCTAGCCAGCATGGGTAGTGCAGCTGAATAGATTTAAAATAAATTTTTCTGACTTGCTGCAAGGTTTCTTCGTATATATGGCCATGACATGCAATCGGTGCCTACCATAAGAAGCAAATTTTATAGTTTGTTGTTCAAGGTGTTCACCATAGAAAGGACATGGCAAACTCTGCAAACGTCGTCTGAAGTATATCTTTTTTATACCACTTTTTGTCCATTACAGACAACGACAAGAATAATTCATTTTACTGGTTTATTCACACAACAAAATGATATATTTACGTCTGCCAAGCTTGTCTGGTAACACTTTACACAAAACGCTTTATTTGTTTATGACATTTTGGCTCACCGGGAGGACAGGCCTAGGGTAACACACCAAAAGGATTACCAGTGTCAACAAATTCTTCATATATGTATATATATATATATATATATATATATATATATATATATATATATATATATATATATATATATATATATATATATATATATATATATATATATATATATATATATATATTGTTTCATGGACACGACTACTTGTACTTGGAATTGGGCATGTTAATATTTGTTGTTATTGGTGTTGTTGTTGATGTTATTATTATTGGTGATACAAAACACTTGCAATGTATTTAAAGTATAATGAAAGACCAAATATTCTTAAGGTTTTTTTGTCGTAATCCATAATGATAGTTCTGACCCTTAAAATTTGAATCCAGTCATAACTTGGCCAATGTTCATCCCATTATCAACACGTTAGGCTCAAATTGTAGATATTGCATTAAGATACTTTTTTGGTGTTATACATGTGACTTCTAGAGATCAAAGGTCAAGGCCATTTAAACCTTTGGAATATTCGTCCGGCCGTAACTTTTTTTTTTTTTTTTTTCATTTTTTTTTCCATTTGCGTCATGTTGGGCTTAAAGTGGTAGCTATTGTAACACTTAAAAATTTTGTATTTTATATGTGACCTCAAAAGGTCAAAGATCAATCAAAGCTATTGGACCTTGGACGTTTTCAATTAGTCATAACCTCAGCCAATAAGTATCCAATTCTAATCATGCTGGACTAAAAGTATAGTAGGCATTGCAACACTGCTCGTTTTTGCAATCAACATGCTACCTGTTAAGGTCAACGGGGCTTTGCAAGATTCATCCAGCCATAACCTGTCAATTTTCTTCTGATTTGATTCATATTGAGCCTGAATTGTATGCATTGCAACACTGCACATTTTTGTACTTAACATATGAACTCTAAAGGTCGAAGGTCAAGGTCATTTGGACTCTAAATTTCCATTAAGCTATCAGCTTTTTTGGAATGTGAAGAGCCTCAGGACAAAAGTAGCATTCAATATTTACAATTTCGGAAGCCATACAGACAAAATTCCTTGAAGCAAATCTTCTTTTGTAGTAGCGGGTATTTAAATGTCGCGTTAAGGTATCGTAATGTTATACTGCGACAGTTTGTTGCATGTTCAACGCAAAATGAGTGCTGCTGGCTTTGTTGACCTGCCTATGTAAATCATAACTGTCTGCATAGCATAAAACATGATGTCATAAAAGAGGATATTGACAGCAGATGGAGCCAGTAGTAACGGAAGCAACCTACCTAAGAGTGGAGCCACCAGGCAGGTAAATACATCAAACGTCACTGATAGGCTACTGGCTGCCTACAGAATGTGGTGTCACGTGATATGTACAGGCAAATTTTCACCTATACGCTAGTTTAATCTTTCAGGCGGAATCATCCACATTTGTTACTTGACATTCAGTTCCATCACAAATCAAAAATGTGACATTTGTTCTAAACCGTTTACAATGCCTTTGCACTTGTGTGCATTAATAGCTTTGCCGTAATATCACAGCTACATTATAAGCCCAGACATATGAAACTATTTACATCGGGCATGCTGGCAGTTACCAAGAGAATCAAATTCGAATCACCTTCGTCGGCGTCGTCGTCGTCGTCGTTGTCATCATCGCATGAATCACGAACCATGTGTTACTGTACAGCACCTTTACTTTCCTCAAAATTGACATTGGGCGCTTTATTACCTATACTGACTTTTTGGTATGGACTGAGTAAGCGTGGATGAATGGCTGGTAAATATCACTCAAAATGGTGGAATCTGCCTTGACAAACAGTGAGGTTTCGAATGTCTCTGTGTACCATGATAAAATGTTAACTATTGCAACAGGGAGAGAGAGAGAGAGAGAGAGAGAGAGAGAGAGAGAGAGAGAGAGAGAGAGACAGACAGACAGACAGACAGAGACAGAGAGAGAGGCAGTTCTATGTTGATATGGATACAGATATACCTAAGCTGTTACTCTTTTAATGGAGGGAAAGTTTGGAATAGAAATTTCGATGACTGTAACTACAAGGAGACATATTTTTCAGCACATTTGTGGTAAAACGTTATATACACTGATAATCTGACATGTGTGATATTCAGGGGGATTTGGGTTCGTGTATATGTGTCTCAAAACATCAAACGTATTACCAACAGCGATCTCTGCCTCAGTTTCAGCTTGCCAGCAAAAAGTCATGTGGGGTTTGCTATATGTATAGAATTTAATGATATATGTACACAGAAATACACCACGCCATTCTTTATCTGATGCATGGATACTCTGCTGTAGTCTTCCTTAAAGTGAAATTTTGTACTCTCAGATATGCCAGGATGTGTGATGTAGGCTGACTATTGGAACTTTAATTTGGTGGTGCCACCTTCCAGTCATGCACCAGTATTTCTGACAGCCCACTCTTTGCTCCCAGTAGTTGGGTTGAAAAACTGATTTCATTGTATCTTTGCCGTAAATATGGACCCAGAGAATAAGTCAGTCAGAGGAAAATATTTACCTGTGTTATATGTTTTCTGTTGGGTCAAACCCCCAGGGGCTATAGCTAGCAAGCAGCTACTGACGACAGTTACAAGCTTGCCGAATTGTGCTTGATATCTGGTTAAGAAATATTACATTTTCATTGCATTCTCTTGACTTAAATACAAATAATGACTATCATTCTTTTCTCACTTGCCCTATAATTTAGCTGTTAATATCAAAAGATTATTTGGAAGTGTGGCTACATATATTTACAGTTTTTAGACTTGTCTGTTTCGCTACTTAACTTTATCTTTTGGCATCATTCTGTTTAAATGTTCACCTTTCAGACATTTAAGCCTAGCTTGTTTTCTGTTAGGTCAAACCCCCAGGGGCTATAGGTAGTAAGCAGCTACTGACGACATTTACAAGCTTGCCTAATTGTACTCAAAATCCTGTTAAGAAAAATTGTCTTGATAACAGGTTTTTGACATAAATGCTAATGACTTTCATTCTTTTCTGACATGCCTAAATGCACATTTACTCAAAATTGACAGTTTTTTCTCAAATGTCACAAACCTGACACATTAAGTTGATACATTGACTCAGAGTTGGCAGTTAAATAGAGCCTAATTGTTTGAGGGGAAGGTGTCATCACAGAGTTGGTTTTACATTTCTGGTGCAGGATGTCCATTGTTGCAGTCCTTGTTGGTATTTCCCTTGGTTTGTACAGGTGGGCTAGTTGCAACTGTTTATTTAACTATCACTGGGACTGAATATAAGGCCCCAGCTTGTTTCCACTTCAGTTATACACTGGCGGGTGGTTTAACTAGGATAAGCTGTCCAGCTAGAAAGGGTACATATTGGTTCGGGGGTAAGTCAAATTGTTCTTATCTGAACCTGTACTATAGAAATTTAGTAATTATGGTTTGCTTGACAGGTGTTGTTCTTTCATAGTGAAGCTCTGCATTTATAAGCAGAACTTCACGTATTTAGCTAATTCATCATTTGCCACGTTCTTATTTATTCTTTATTATGTGGATTGTCTTTGCTAAATATTTAGCTTAGACAAGAAGCCGCTACTCAGAAAGACATGTAAGGGTAAAAGGCGCCGAAACATGTTGAGTAGTTACCAGCTGAAGACCCTTTAATGTATTTGGGCTGATTCAGCCTATGTCAAAATTTTACAGAGGAACGTGTGCAATATAGACAATAGTAATTCCATATGTATATAGGTTAGACAGGGACAGGTTAGCTAATGGAGAGTAAAGAGTTCGAACTGCGGAATAGGATATTGACTACTAGGAAGTGGTTCTGGGCAAAAAGACACAAATACAATAATAGATACGATCTGAAACAAATGATCATATGAACATGTACTTAAGACCGATGTCTACGGAAATATAAATCACAGCTCCCAAGTTTCGCGAAATTACTGGTAGGTAGGAGACAGGGTATTGGAAGCCATTCATAAAAGCAAACTTATATTTAGTCATCCCTAGAGCATATAGGTGGGACGGGAGACAAAACTGTTTATAAAGACTTTAACATGCTGCGGGCGTAGGCCGTAGCTGTTTCCGTGAGCGCTAGAATATGAAACACTTCATGACCTAGCCCATCTAACCACAAATTTCAGTTGATTGCATGCATGGTAGTTCTTGTTAAATGGAGTCTAGTAATTTTAATAGGAGTTTTCTCTTCTGCAACGAATTAACATTGCCCAGGCGGCAAACTAGGATGATCGTCTGTCTGCATCCCCCGCACAACTGGTAGTGATGGCAGGATTCTGGGTGTCCCGCTCATGTCTGCGCAGCTGAATGTTCCTTTACTTTTATGCTACAGCCTTTCTTATTAGGGACAGATAAATAGGTAGACAGATGGATAGATAGATACATGGACGAATATATATATATATATATATATATATAAATATATATATATATATATATATATATATATATATATATATATAGATAGATAGATAGATAGATAGATAGACAGACAGACAGACAGACAGACAGACAGACAGACAGATAGATAAATAGATAGATAGATAGAGAGATAGATAGATAGATAGATAGATAGATAGATAGATAGATAGATAGATAGATAGATAGATAGGAAGATGGGTAGGTAGGCTGGTAGGTAGATATATGGGTATGTAGGTATGTAGGCAGATAGGTAGGTAGATATATAGAAAAATAGAGATATATAGATAAACAAATAAATAAATCAATAAATTGACAAACAAACAAACAAATAAATACATAACTAAATTAGTACTTAACAAAAATAAAGAAAGAAAGAAGAAAGAAGGAAAGAAAGAAAGAAAGAATATATATGTGTGTGGGTGTGGGTGTGTATATGCATATTATGTAACTAAAATCTGATAAATGCAGACGATGTAAGACAATTAATCAGGTATAATATACATATACATATACATATATATATATATACGTTTATATATATATATATATATATATATATATATATATCTATATATATATATATATATATATATATATATATATATATATATATATATATATATATATATATATATATATATATATATATATATATATATATATATATATATATATATATATATATATATATATATATATATATATATATATATATATATATATATATATATATATATATATATATATATATATATATATATATATATATATATATATATATATATATATATATATATATATATATATATATATATATATATATATAGATAGATATATATATATATATATATATGTATATGTATATATATATATAAATATTAACATCATACATACATACATACATACATATACACACATACATACATATATATATATATATATATATATATATATATATATATATATATATGTGTGTGTGTGTGTGTGTGTGTGTACATGCATATTATGTAACTACAATCTGATAAATGCAGACGATGTAAGACAATTAATCAGGTATAATATACATATACATAAACATATATATAAATATATATAAATATATATATATGTATATATATATATATATATATATATATATATATATATATATATATATATATATATATATATATATATATATATATATATATATATATATATATATATACATATATATATATATATATATATATATATATATATATATATATATATATATATGTATATATATATATATATATATATATATATATATATATATATATATATATATATATATATATATATATATATATATATATATATATATATATATATATATATATATATATATATATATATATATATATATATATATATATATATATATATATATATATATATATATATATGAATATATGTATGTATATATATATATATATATATATATATACATATATACATATAAATTGCAATACTTCAACAATATTACAGTAATGCAATAGCAAAATTTTACCTGTTTATATGTCTTACATCGTATGCATTTATCATTTTTAGTAATATAATACGCATATGTGTATATATATATATATATATATATATATATATATATATATATATATATATATATATGTGTGTGTGTGTGTGTGTGTGTGTGTGTGTGTGTGTGTGTGTGTGTGTGTGTGTGTCTGGGTTTGTGTGTATATATACCTTTCTCGGTACACGTCCTGCTTGTTTTCGTTTCTTCCACAGTAATCATTAACACAAGTATTATTTCTTTCCCTTTCCTTTCCACTTGCTTCTTCCTCTTTTCCTTTACACTTTATTGCTTTCTTTGTGTTCACTTTTCAGTTATTTTAACGCAACTGTGAAGCACACATTAATAAAAATTAACTTCGCGCATAACTATGATTGAATTCGATGCGCCGCCCAAGAGCTCAGGAAAGTATTCTTTCTAATGATTATTCAAACATGCCATACAAGTACGGCCTAAAATAGCTGAAATAAATGCAAATTATTGGATTCTGATATTTCCAAATACAATTAGGTTGATACTTTCACAGGAGTCACTTTTGTTGCGTTTTATAACCACCATAACGCACTGGGAGGTTTGACAAAAAGTTGGCATCTATGTATCCCTCAAGGGAGTCAAAAAGAGACACCGGGTAGGACTCAATCTAAAAGGGAAACTTTTGGGCGAAGAACCCTAAGCAGATAGGAAGTCCTACTTATATATATATGTATATATATAAATAGTGGAACCCCATTAATACAGATCTCTTTAATCCGCATGTGACGTTAATCTCAACACTTCTACTGGAACATAATTGATCATTTCAAGTGATACAGATTCAGTAATCCAGATACTTCATGAATCTAAACAGTTCTATGGGACACGAGTTTGTTTCCCATAGGTTTGGGGATAGTCATTTCATCCAGGAGTCACTTTTTTATAGTGGGTATAAGAATATTGAATATGCTGATAACTTACCTGCCAACATGCTCCCACAATTCGATCATGAAATTCATGACAGAAAACATCGGTATATCAGAATGACGCCCAGGTAATCGGAATAGACGTTAAAATTACATCAAATGATGTTACATTCGTTCAGACTGTCTGTGGGGGGGAGGTACATATATATATATATATATATATATATATATATATATATATATATATATATATATATATATATATATATATATATACATATATATATATATATATATATATATATATATATATATATATATATATATATATATATATATATATATATATATATGTATATATATGGCATATCACACAATCTCTTAATTTTTATGTGGTTTAACCATTAATTGCAAAGGTTGAAGCCATGATCCATAGTTATGTAATATACGACTTAAAGACACTCTGTCAAGTATGTCCTGATAAAACATAACTAGCCTTATGTTTTTAAGTAACTGACCCTTGGCTGTTGTATTATTATACCTGTGCTACTTTGTTCAGAAGTTGGAGAATAGATGTTGGTGTGTCTCACAAGTATGCCATCAGCATATTCTGCACAGGATGATGTTTCATTGTTCACAATTTTGGCGAGATTAGTTGACCTAGTTTAGCACATTTTGAATTTAATGCACGGAGGAATGTAATTTGGTGTAAAGAGAAAAAGTAATTGCCAAATTCAGACAAATATTTTCGGCCTTCACCTCCATATACTTGAAGGTTTCAATGCAGCCTATAAAAAAAAACCTTGCGTGTTTAGTTAAAAATTCATCTCGACCTCTGTAGGCGCCTAAATAAGCATCTAAATGATACCAAAGTAGCAAAATAGTGTGCGTGGGGCGTAAGGAGTTATTAGGAATGGCAGCAAGCTATTGAGCTTTGGTAGGGATATGGGCTGAGAACAGGGAACAAAGACACTCGGTACAATGGGAAGTGGACGTCTAAGGTGGCAGACATATAATAATTAGTTACATCAAAGTGGACAGTGATATTTTATAAATGACTCAACTATGTGAAGTATATGATGGTGTCTTAAGAAATAGTGCATTATGATTGGGAGGCAATTTTCTGGACATAGTTAAGTCCTATTCAAGGATGTAGGCTGTACTCTTTTACTCAGAAATGCTGTAGAAAAAAAACACAGCTGAACAAGGGCCTCAGGCAAGGGTGTGTGCGCTTCTTAACTTTTTTCGCTCTATATATTAAGGATCTAGGTGAACCGCTGTTGGATAGTGATAAGAGAGTAAAAAGAGGATGAAAGAAATTTTCTTCTAATGCATGACTCTACTGAGTCTAGATTATCTGAAATCACGTTTGATGAGGAGGAGTGTTTGCAAAGTTTTGTTGTCTTCTGCAACCGGGACAAACAGTTTTGGCAACATCCTTTTCAAGAATACTACTAGCTCCATCTCTCATCCTGTTACGAAAATAAAAACAAATAAAACTTTGCCTCTTATCAAGCTGACTTTTCCTCGTCCTAGAAACGTTCCAATATCTGAGCTATCTTCAAAAGATTTAACAGACAAAGGGAGCATAACAATTGGCCAATATTCTTACTCTGTAGTGTTTAGTAAGGTTTTAAAATGTCTAATTTTAATGCCCTCTATCAATATTTTACAGCAAACATTCTCCTAACATCCCTTAATTCAGGTTCTAAGGCACATGAATCAACAATTAAACAATTTCTTTACCTTCTTCATATTATCTCCAGTGGTCTAGAGCTACAAAAAAGAAGCCAGAATGTTATTTTGACGTCTCGAAAACATTTGACCAGATGTAGCATCCCGGACTCCTCTTCAGGTTCAAGCTGCTTGGCATATCTGATCATCCTGTTTCCTTGGTCCAAAGCTATGTCTTCTCACATGCACTGAGTTACTGTTTGTCGTCAATCATCTCCCTGTTTTTCTATCCAGGCGCCCCCCCCCCCCCCCCGGGGTGGGGGCTGGATGGAGGGGGGGGGGGGGGCTCAGGGCTCTATCCTTTGGCCTGTCCTATCTTTCGTTTATGTGAATGACCTAGTGGACAATCTCACACTTTTGCATCACCTTTTTGTCGCTACTTAACCCTGGCGTGTCTGCATTACACAGATTACCACCAATGCTGGTCAACAAAAATCCTTATTCTGGTGGTTTTAAGTATAAAGTATCATGCAGATTCCTGGTGAAACAGTATTGGTTTATTATCTGCCTAATTATCGAGTATGGTTGGGTATTGTTCGACAACTGTTATAAGCTGCTGTCTGATCACTTGGAACCAATTCAGTATAATGCTGCTAAAAAAATGTGCTGGTGCTTTGACATATACGTCACATATTAACTTATTTCACGAACTTGAGTGGTCAACTTTTGCAGACAGGCATAAATACTTCAAGCTTGTCATCTTTTACTAAATGCACCACATCCTCACGTTTCCCTACTTCTTTAATCTAGTATCCTCTCCTCCCGACAGACAATGTCCAGAGTTATACCTGCCTGGTAACACATTTCCTGATATTTGTGATTCGCAATTAAGCCTAGGACTCTCTAGCACAAATTTGGCCCGTTAACAAAGTTAACACTCTTCTTCACCCATTATTTGCCTGTTCATTTCCTCCTGAAGACTCGTTTAGGAAAACAACTTACTTTATACCGTTATTCCTTTGATGACTTTGGGGTAAGCTCCCATCTCATAATCCATATGGGACTATTACATTAAATTATATGATTTGCATATAATTTGGAAATGTTCATTGGCCGAAAGTTCTGACATGTTAACGCTGACCTTCCCCTTGCACCTTTTGATTGCCGCATCATTTAGGTAGTCCTATTTTCCTGTCAAGTTACCATACCAGACTCTAGGATAGACAACACTCTCACTGATCTTTCAAATGATGACACTGTGCTCTTACCCAAGATCACATCATTAGTAAATAACAGCAGTTTTGGCCTGATGAAACTCAAGATGCACACAGATGGCCCAAGCATAAGCAGCAGTTCTAAATGTCACAATGCATAATATTTTACACTTGTTGTTGGACACCTCAAATCACTGTAAAAATTACAATTCACTGGAAAATTTAAAAGAATTTTTAAAAATCTTGAAATAGCATCACCACCTTGTGAAACGTTTGTTTGGCCCTTCTAAAAGGAACATTTCCACTAAGTTCCAGCATAACCTGTGTGACAGTTTTGGAGAAGTCGAAAATAGCAAAAACACACATTTTACATAAAAAATATTCGAAAAATCACTGTGCCACCTGTTGAACAAATTTAGGTCTAAGGGTCCCAAGAAGTCTTCCTAAGCAATTTCAAAGCAATTGGCCAAGAAGTTTTGGAACTTTTTCTTTTTTCAAGATTTACCCCCTCCCCCCCCCCCCCCAAAAAAAATAAAGTCATAAAAAATCAAAAAATCAATGGAGGATCACCATTTGTACAAACTTGGTAGGGACCCAAATACATTCCCACCAAGTTTTAAGTAAATCTGGCCGGTGACTTTGGAGAAGAAGTCGAAAATGTGAATTGTGGACCTTGACAGACGGACGATGGATGCCTAACCACCACATAAGCTCAGCTGACTGACAAGTCAGCTGAGCTAAAAAATCACCCATAATTGCTTGTAATGAACAAAGAACAGACTGCAATGCATTTTTGGCTGTGCCTGATGGGAACTAGGACATTGGCTATGCATCAGGTATCTCTGTACCATGGTCCTGATCCTCTTTATGACTGACACCAAAACATGCAAGGTTTCTGCTAGCCCCCAAATGGGAGTATATTGCCCTTTCATATAATGAAATAGCCCCTCAGCAAAATTTAAAGGGTCCCAGCTTATTTTCTTTGTTAACTTTGCAAAGATAGCAGCAAAAAAAAAAAAAAAAAAAAAAAAAAAAAAAAAAAACCTTTCAGGTTGGGACCCTTTGAAAAAATTCCCAACAGAAACACTGACATGGACCCATGATTGTCTCTCAGTGGGAAGATAGTTCATCATTCTTTTTAACCAGATACTCAGAAAGGCTGTAAGAATGCTTAAAACACTACCCTTAATATCTAAACCGAATTCCAATCAGAAGTTTGAAAAATCTGTCCAAAAAGTATAAAAAAATATTTCAGGGAAAAAAAGTATAAATAAAGTATAAAAAAGTGAAACAGTGAAAATAAAGCATCATACTTTAAAAAAAGTATAAAGTGGCAGCACTGCAAGTTACTTTACAAGTACACTGTAAATCGAAATCCAGTACTTTTTTTTATTATACAATTGCCATTGCTATCAAAAATTGCTACATCTTTGAAGAAGGTAACTAGTGTTAATCCATGTAAAAAAAAAATATATCACAATTCTTCTTTATTGTTCATATTTACCTGTAAAACCAATTTTTTTGCCCAACCTTGAGTCTAAACTTGCTAGTCCTCACAAAATAAAACCAAGAATTGCAACTTTTGTATTCTTTGTTTTATTTAAAAAAGAAAAAAAATATAATCAACAGTCCACAACAGTTCCTCAGATCAGTCAGAATCAGAGTCGCCACTCAGCCTCGAATGAAATGGCTCATATTCTCCATCTGGGCAGGGGAATGTCTTCCGCACCAGATGAACCATGCTGGCTGGTATCACTTTCCTGTGCTAGGGCCCCAACTTCCCATGGGCATACCATGTGAATTGTCTGTATGCTACCCATCGCAATGCCCTGATACAGAAAAAAAGTACACATAATAAGCAGATAATTTTACTTTCACACAAATTGTATCCATAATTTCATTTAGATTAGAGCTGCAGGGTACACAAAAACAACTGTAAGGCTATGTGTGAAACACATAGGAGAAGCACTCCTGTAATCATATGATTATGTCCTACAATTATATGCTACTGCAGTTTTATTGTGTCTTTAGCAAGTATGAGTGGTCCTGGAATAAAGGCATTTGAACACGAAAGGGCAAGTAAAATGGATGAAAACATAAACTACCTGTTGCTAGCTGGATTTACTGCCCAGCCGTCCCCATGTATGTCATTGAGCTGGACCAACACACTTTGGAGAACAGCATTGTTGAGGCACAGCAACTGCAGGTCAGGGTTGTTGATCACACAGGTTGGCTCATCTGTATGGGAAACGTTTTGTTTAGTCAAAGGTGAAATTACAGAAACCTCTCTCTCGCATAACAAATGTAGTCATGATTTGTTTATATACTAAGGCAATTAACTTTCTCTTAAAATTCCGGTTTAAACATAAAATCCGCAGATTTATAAACACCAAAAATAAGATACATATACATGGTGTGTCAAACTTAGTTCATTCCATAAATCAGGTTAAACACTCCATGTCTACGTTTTCCCTTGCCTTTTGGACAACACTAAAGTTATTCCTTAAAAAGTTATAAAAGTTGTGTCACATCACTTTTTTTTTTTTTTTTTTTTTTTTTGGTGGGGGTTGGTGGTCAAATGCCACCAAACAGCTGGCTGAGCCACCTTATTTTGTAACATATTGACCACTGGTGGCCCATTTTTTTTTTTTTTTTACATTAAATAACCAGCACTCCATGGCAAGTTGGTCTACAGTGCTGTAACCAGACTCAAATTATACCAGAGCCTATTATGAGATAGATAAACAGGGAAAATATATACTTAGCTTAATCTGATGCCAGGAATAGGTCAACTTTAAAAAATGAATACAATTATTTCAATGTTAGAATGAACGGCATATAATGAAATGAATTGTGTAAGTCCACAAAATCAAGTTTTCAAGTCCATGAATTGAGCTGATGAAAGAAAGAACACGTTTTGCTGTTTTTTACTTCTTTTGCTTGTACCATGTAACACATGGATCAGTCACCAAACCGTCGATGCATAAACACATTTATTAGCCATAACTGTAGATTCCAACGTTTTCCACTAAAGTTAGTTTCAAATTCATGAGTCATGGCAACATTGAATCGTAGAAGTCTATTTTGGGCTATAACCTTTTAGTCTCTGTATCGAGTTTGTCCTGCCTTAATCAAACATGGAGGACACGATTATTTAACTCTTTTGAACACACAACTTGTTAATTTACGATGATGTTTTCAATGGTCATTATTACACGGCACCTCCATCACTGTGGTCCGCACAACATGCCTTGGAATATCTATGACAATTTTTTTAAAAGGAACTTTCAGCATCGGCTTACCTGGGTTTTCTATAGCTGGATTTGGCATCGCTTTTGACCGCAGCTTTCGCCTTTCATTGCAACATACGCATTCCCGTGGATTACTCATCGTCCGCATCGTCCATATCACTTTCTCTCTGGCTCTGTCTGTGGGCCCTGCGTGGCTCGAACATGTGTGGTTGAAGGCCATTGTTCACAGTTTGGGCTTCGATTATATTTTCATCTTCACTCAGCCCATCATATTCATCATGCTCACTTTCCAAGTCAATCCGCACCTCCTCACTTGTCGCCATTTTTAAAACCACGTAGCAGTTTTTGCCTCCGCTAGTAGAGAGCTTCAAATGAACGGAACAGCATATCTGACGTCACTAACTTGAGAATATGGCGGAATCCTTCGAAGCAACGATATGCAGGCGCCAAGGCAGATTTTTACCTTGCAGAACACTATGTATAATCACCATATCTTTATAATATTGACGCTAACAATTCAAGCAAGGTCCATTTAAATATTTTTAGCTACTAATTTACATACCTTTATCTTTTCATTAAATGAATTACATGTTCCCAAAAACTAATATGTGTGAACATAAAATTTATATGAGATAATTGATCTCAAAACTTTTGTTTACACTGAAAGCAGTGCCGGGCACATGTTTTTTTTTTTTTTGCATAGGCATGATAATGAACCATGTCATTGTTCCACAGTCATTAGTCCATGACTCCTGGAAACCAATTAAGCCATTGACAAGGGTCTATCACAGAAAACCGTTAGCCATGGAGAGAAGAATGGGCCTGTTCAGACTAATCACTACGATTGTTCTGATTACTTTGAATGTCTCTATTGATGTACAGACAAATTAGCATAATCAACTTTCTGCTCTGCAAATATGGAGAAGCCGCATGCGAACCCACACCCAAACAGCCTAAGTGTAGTGTTCCCCAGTTTAAAAAAGTCGAGACTTCTGTGCGGAAAATGACAAAATCAAACGAAATCAGAATGCTGTAAAATCTCAAAAAATTCCAATCTTGCAAAAAAAAAAAAAAAAAAAAAAAAAAAAAATATAAAAAAAGAAAAAAAAAAAAAAAACTCAATGGATACAAATCTAGGGATTTATAGTAATCAGAATATATGTAGGTTAGACGTATTTGTGGAAAAATAATAAATGGGTAATTGCGATCCAAAGTTGCCAATTTCAATGCGCACTAGCTTCAAAGCGTCCACCTTACCAGAGAGGCAAAAACATGGTATCCATCTAGATTTTGAGGGTAAACGACATTGATTTGACACAGTGACGATAACAAAATCACCTCCCAGAATGCAACATTTGCATTTACTTGGTACCTTCAAGTAAAGTAGGCAGAATTAGGTGATTTGACAGTTAACAGAAGCTCCGCCAGAAAGAAGAATACGGTCGCAAATACGTGTGTATGAATGAAACATGAAACAATTTAAATAAAGACGTCTGGTATTATAGGATAAACATACTTGTGAACATTAAAATTATGCATTAAAAAATTAATTTGATTGACCACATTCAAGTACAACTGATACAAGGTGCCAGTTTTGACATATTTAAAGTACAGATTCTGAATCCAATGGCATATATATTGCACCATATCAAATCTTGTGGGTGATCAGGAAGTTTCACATGCGACGCTAATTTCTACTCTTACACCTCATATCCATATAGGTCAAATTTCTGCTTAATGCTTTGATTAATAAACAGGTTAATATTAAGATTTTATCAACATTTTCAACATGTTATCTTATTAGGCAGTATTCTCAAGACCTGTTCCAAACACAGTTTCCCGCAGGGAGGGAAATAGCGCAAACTACATTTACAGTCGAACATCATGGAAAAGGGTGGTCGGCAATGCTTATAATAGTATGCAAATTAAAAGGGATATTTGCTGTGCAATATTTAAGGTGAGTAGATAAACTGTATTTTGCGTGGGGATATAAGCAATATAGTCTAACATAAACTTTGTGGAACCTTTCTATCAAAAAATATACAAGCACATATATATATATATATATATATATATATATATATATATATATATATATATATATATATATATATATATATATATATATATATATATATATATTTATATATATATTATACACAAGTACATATATGTCACAAGAGTCTTAACATGAAAAGAAAAAGACAAGTTAAATGTACGATATGAACCAGCTAGGAAGTCATTTTGTTAAAAGGTAACGCTTTCAATTAAGCATACACCTTGGCCTTTATATGTATTGGTAGGGGTGACAAGTATATAAAATCAAGATAAGGTAAGGTCGTCATCGGTATAAAGCAGAATTTACTAGGAAGGGCAATTTCATATGCCTACATGGAGTAAATGGCGGCCTTCTGGGGCTGCGTAATACAGGGAAGACCACCATTCTGAGACCACTTAACTTTATAAATTAATAGTATTTTTAGGTTTTCTGGGAAAGATTGCAATCTGTAAGTAGGCAGAACCTCGGCCACAGAAGGGCACTACCTGCATTCATTGCAAGAAGATTTTTACAACTAGCAAGGTAAAGACACGGTGAACCTCATCAAAGGCTTATCTAAAATTATCCCATGGAAGTTATCTGACACTAGCAGGTTACATTTAGATTTGAAAATAATTCTGTCTGCAGTACGTACGATCTGATTATATAATGGTTTAATAAGATCTCTGTATAGTTGCCCACACTTTTCTTTATAAAGGTAATCGACCATGATCAGTCCATTAAGATATAGACCTATTATTATTTTTTCCCATGCTGGAGGTCTTTGCTGAAGTGTCAGGAACATTTGGATAGTATTGAACTCCGATATTTTCATACCCTAGTGTACCACAATTTCATAGCAAGCTTGTCACATGAGGTAATAAGATTGGACATACGATATCACAGTTGATTGTCTTCTTCTTCATCTTCTTCTTCTTCATCTTCATCTTCATCTTCTTCTTCTTCTTCTTCTTCATCTTCTTCTTTTTCTTCTTCTTCTTCTTCTTCTTCTTCTTCTTCTTCTTCTTCTTCTTCTTCTTCTCCCTCTTCTTTTGTAAAGTGTGTAACATCTTTAGTACAATGGCGTCAATCCGTCCAATACATAGAAAAACTGCACATATTGATAGTGCAAACTTACTATGAGCCACAACGGCCTTCCCCAACAGTGGCTACTAATGTATAATACGGGTCAACTACAACACAAACTCCATACACAAACACATGAACTGACTCCCCTGTTATTTGTAAAGTTTAAAATGTGAGAAGGTATTTGCGTAATTGCACAATTGGGGTCAGCATATATATGTGTGTATGTATGTGTGTATATATATATATATATATATATATATATATATATATATATATATATATATACATATATATATATATATATATATATATATATATATATATATATATATATATATATATATATATATATATATATATATATATATATATATATATTAGCAGAATTTGTTCAGGCGACCATAGGAGTGTTCAAAAATACAATATCCAAGATGCAGACTTCTTAGACTTGATTTTGCATTTTTGCTTTCAATCACATAACACCTGCATGGTCCCTACTGTGTTTGCGGGCTGCAACAAACCAAATGCTTAAGAAAACATAAAAAATTACCATGTTACAAAAGTGATAATCCGACATGTAGAACAGGAACGACGCATACCAGGAGTATTGAGATGCCAGTGGCAATAATCCTATTTCTTACATATTGGCCTGCATATGGTTATATGAGCAGATTACCTATCTGCAAAAATACTTGGGATATAAAAGCATCACACACTGGGTATGCGATATATCTTTCCACGAAAAGGTCACATCATCACCAAGAAACATATCGTCCCTAGCATTTCAGATGGTTTATACATAATGGACCAAACCCAGGATGTCCTTTGATATTAGACAAATTTGATTTCCAAGAAAACATCCATTTATTTTAAACTGTCACCCATATCCTGGTTGTAATATATCATACTAGAGATCTACATGTACATAATTAGACAGTGTCATTACCATATCCAAACCGTAAAAACGTCGAGGCGCATCCTGTTCTTAATATCACATGCCAGTGGATAATGCCGCGCGTGACACTAAATTCCACCTTGTCATTCGAAATATATGTGTTGTATGCTGCAGTACAATGTATAAATCATGTAAGCTTGCCACTTCAGTATTCAGAGTCTATGTTTATGTTACAGTTGAAATTAAAACTTTTTATCACTATTTGTTGCACGAAGGAATAAAAAAAAACCTCATCATCTTCCAATGGTGAACAATCCTCCAATGGTGAACAATCCTTGTATACTTGTATGATGTTCCATGTCCTAGCACAGAAGAGACCATTTTCTTTTTGTATGCTGTGTAATTGCATGTGTGAGTATGAAAATTCAAATAAATATTATGGCATTAAATTTTCCATACTCGGACAAACTCTGTGCAAGGATATACCTTGAAATGAGGGATTTATGTTGGATGCCTAATTCTCAGCAACCTAAAGTTCACTGATTATGTGGAAGGCACTACCATCGCACATTTCATTCAGATTCACATTTGGTGCTGATTCGCTTGTACACTGAACTATCCGGAAGGAACAGATGTCACACCGGAGGTTGTACATTTTCATATTATTTCATGAACACAAAAATATATGTAAACGAACATAAATATGTTTATAGTTCTCCTAAAAATATAGAAATTATCTTCAGAAGGCATTCGGTAATGCAAGTGCGAACATTGTATATTTTCAAAATCCCCCAAAACTTTTACGAATTATATTCTCAAACCATAGATGTACTTTGCCAATTGGTGGTAAAAAGTTATACAATGTTACATTTGAAAAAAGACTTTAATCTTGATATGAATGATGGACTAGAAACACTACACTTCCCAAAGAACAAAATTTACAAATTGGGCAAGAAATTCTTATCAGAAGGATTCAAATTTACACTCGTTTTATAGACAAATTACTATGTTGGTGACAGTGAAATAAAGATAAAAGTGTAATCAATATTTAATACCTTAGTGAGATTAGTCATGTGCAAAAAAACACAGTCAGGTACAGTAAATTTCATTTGCGTATGCCTTTTACACAGAATATTTGCCATGTGTTTACTGTTATGGGAGTCATGATTAGTGTTCCTAAGTCACCATTCGTGGATATTGGTCTTCAACAGCTTGTGTGGAATGGTCCGAATGCAGATGTTTGCGCTGTGGCGGGGTTTGCTGTTTTGATGGTGTCTGAAAAGGAATTTAAAAACAAGCTTGGCCCTTTTTTGTAATTACCATGGCTATATAGCCAGTCTTCGACCACCAATGACTAATTTTGTGTCCTCAAGCAGGTTTATCATTCTGGTATCATACTTATATGCATATTTCAAATACAAGCAGTTTCACTTCATTATTAAATTTAGTGCTAACACTACACAGTGTTATGGAATGGCACAGATATTTGTTCCCGGTTTCAAATTTGACACAGTTGATTCTCGCAAAGAGGAGGCCAACCATGTTGCCTTTGATAGTCAGGAAAATATAAAGGAAACAATATCCGCATGTGTGCATTACACACCTACTTTTCACATTAATTGTGAAACTTACCATTTAAAGGAAATTAATATTGATTTAACAGAACATAATAGCGAATGTTACGTATTGTATCAATACCCCGTGGAGAAACGTGTCGATGACGTTGTGGATATAGGTGGAAACTATATACATTTCACCATGCGAAAGGGTGCAAAATAAAAAAATATTCGCAAGAAAAGGACAAGAAGAATAAATACAACATTGGCAGTTGTAGCTACAATTAGGGAATTCGGAGAGTTAAGCCACTTCCAAAGGGCATTTGTTGCATCTAATGAGAAACTAAATACTTTGATTGCCAAAAATTCTCATGGAAAGGTGGAAGTGTCGTACCTATACATGAAACTTGGAATGAATTGTCTGTCATTTGAATGGTTTTTCCGCTTTTCCTCCTCATCAGTCTCAAATAGTTCGTTGTGACATCTTTAATGTTAACCAAAGTGGGATTTGTGTCTTTAACCTTTTACGCCAAATTATATGTTTTGATTTCAATATTTCCCTTTCAGTCACGTCTTTCATGCTGAAGTTAAATCGAACTGATCTTGGTGTCCGTGCATGGAATATATTTATGGTCAATTCTTTATCTATGGTGCCATTAAAAGACACCATACGAGAAAGGTCATTGAGCGCATGGGCGGGGAAAGGGATTTTCACCATTCACCAGGCCAACAAATCAACATATTCACTTGAAGTTGATGGCTATTTCCATTATAAAGTACACAATGAAAAACTTGTGAAAATTCCAGCAATGAAATGGGTCTGGCCAAATATAAGCTATTCACCCTTCCGCTGTTTTTTTTTTTTTTTTTTTTTTTTTTTTTTATATAATAATGGATAGCTGTGGTGATCCAGATTACGACCTCAATGTTAGGTTATTTCGTTTTTCTAAAGGTTCAATTATCTATGTGAAGCTTCGAACATCATACCTAGACAGGATTACTCAACTGGAGCGATACCCGACTTTAAATCCAATTTTCGTTTAGGGGCACCCAATTCAGCAGTGCTTTAACCCACCATACTTTCTGATAAGAGGGACTGGAGGAACAAGCTGGAAGGAAGCTCAACGAACGTGTCACACAATGAATAAACATTTGGTTGTATTCAACATGGAGGAAGAGTACAAGATGATTTTTCATCTTTCTTTTTTCTTTAAACTAGGATTTGAGGCTTTGACGTTACTTTTTCTCTCGCACATCCTGCATATTGGACTGAAAATGAGAAAGTCTCTAAGAAAATATTATTTTGGGAACCCATTTTGTTGATGGGAGAATATGGTTTTCTTATACCCATTGATGGTAATTTTGGAACAAAAGGCCGCTTTTATGTTTGCAAGGGGCCCAAGAAATTTATCTTGAAACAGAAGTGAACACAACTAAGTTAAAGTGTTACTTTAAACAAACATAGGTCACAAATATTACTCTTATTTTAAGAGTGGAAGAAAATATAGATTTGATACATTTGAGGCTTTGACATTTTATGGCACAAATTCGTCACCTGCAGATGTGACAAACATAACTGAAGCAACACCCTTCCCCTCAAAAAATGTAAATTAGAAATAGAACACGCACACACACAGCACACACCAAAAAAAAAAAAAAAAAGACAAAACAAGAAATCCCACAAATAGATAGAGTAAAATAAGACAATAGAAGTATACACATCAATCAACAATTAAGTTATACCATTTTTCTGGACTATCTGTCTAATGCATTATGGTGAGGGTTTGCAACTAACAAACACCACCTCAATATCTATATATGGTATTAGCGCTCCACAGATAATTATTGTCGTAACAGCAAGAATCAAAAGACAGGCATTTATAAGTGATTTTGAATATAATTTATTTAGTAATTAATTAACATATTTTTGTTATCACAATTTATTAAAAAATAATATTTGAGTTTTTTTTTTTTATTTTATTTTTTTACTTGTAGTTGGGGCAATCTTGAGCCAAAGTACTATATTTGCCAGTAATCATTGAAAAAACACCTGACCCTAGTGCCTGGCGATCTTCACACCTAAATTATACAAAAAAAAGAAAATGTGCATAATTTAAATGAGTCAGGTTATTTTCTTAACAATGTTGGATTTGGGTATCTCAGCATTTATGTCCTCTTATCTGAGAAGTCAATCCTGCTGTTTTTGACCACCATCTTAGCATGTGCAATTGCATGATTTAGTTCTAAGTCATGTGTATAGTTTTTGGAAACTAATGAATTCGGGCAGACAATAAATGAGTTTTAGTTTTATCTGTTGGGGCAACGACCTTGCTGATAACCTAATTATAAACAGCATTCATGAAACTGAAAATGAGAATATTCAATTAAGTATTTTTGAACTAGCCAAAAAACTAGACATCACTTTTGCAGATACGTTCACGGCAAAAAGGATCGGTCGAAATCAATAAAATAAGAAAAAGTCTATTCTCTCCAGCTTCGTCTCAGTCTCAGACAAACGGAAACTATACTTCCAGCAAACAAAACTTGCCAGTAGAGCTGGACTGTCCAATACATACATAAATGAAGATCTTGAAGTTTGAAGTTTGAAGTTTATTATGAGGAAAAGCACATCAAATATTTACAACAGCCACATAGGAGATAGAAACCCAAGTGGGCTTATATAATCTCCTGTTACAAAATGCATTACATAACTGTTTTATAAAAGGTTTCTGGCAGAGAATAATTACGTAAAAAATGGCTTGATAGTAGTACTTAACATACCTATAAGACAGTACACCACACAAGCATAACAAATCTAAGACATGCAAGAAATTAAGTAACCCTTACGTTTTGATTTAAATACACAAACAGAAGGTGAACATCTGATGTTGTTTGGAATGCTGTTCCATACTAGAGCTCCATGATATTTGATACAGAAAATACACAGGTTTGTTCTGGATCTGGGTACATAAAGATTATATGATTGCCTAGTCGAATAAGAACGTATATCAGAGGTAAATTGGAATAGATTATGGAGAATTAGAGGCATGATGTTGTTTATAGCTTTGAAAATGAACAAGGCTGTAGCATACCTATTGAGTTGGTCAAATCTTAAAAGTCTAAGGTTGACAAAAAAAGGATAAGTGTGTGCATTGAATTCAGAATTGCTGATTATTCTAACTAGTTTCTTTTGAATTTTTGCAAGTTTATCTAAATTAGATGGGTAATTGGCAGCCCAGATGACATTCCAATAAAGGAAGTATGGGTATGCTAGTGTATAATAAAGCTAAATAAGGATATCTTTTCCAAGTTTCCATCTTATTTTTTTGAAGATGCCAATAATTTTACTAAGCTTACTACATATATTCAGTATGTGATATTTTCATTTTAACTTGCTATCAATCCAAACATCTAGAAATTTACAGTGGAATATTTGTTCCGGAGATGTGTTATTTACTTTGATTGAGGAATTATTTTTACTTTTGTTCCAAATATCATATAGTTAGTTTTATCTAAGTTGACAGACAGCTTATTTGAATGAAACCAATCAAGATATATCTTTAGGGCAGCATTAACATTATCAATCAAAATGTCTAGATTCCACCCAGTAAAAAGTAAACTAGTATCATCTGCAAAGAGGAGAGTAAATATATTTTCAGATAAGGTTCCTAGGTCATTTATGTAGATTAAAAAAAGAAGAGGGCCTAATATTGAGCCTTGAGGAAATCTGCATGTTATATCAAGGGAATTTGATTCTTCGTTCATGAAACATAGATATTTTTTTCGTTTAGATATATAGCTAGTGAACCAACTGAGTGCTGATCCACATATACCATAATGAGATAATTTGGATAGAAGAATTTCATAATTCACAGTATCAAAGGCCTTAGACAGATCCAGAAAAATGCTGATTGCATGGTTATGTCGGTCCAAGGCCTCTGACACTCCGCTGACAAGGTAACTAACTGCCATTTCAGTACTATATCCCTTGCGGAATCCAAATTGAAAATCATACAAAATTGATTTTTTTTTCTAGGTATAAAATAAGTTGATTGTAAGCAACCTTTTCCAAAATTTTAGAAAAGAAAAACAGTAATGAAATTGGACGATAATTTGTGAATAATTCAGGATCGCCCTTTTTATATAATGGAATAACTATAGCTAGTTTTAGTTCGTCTGGAACGATTCCAGATTCCAATGATAAGTTTATGATGTAAGAAAGAGGTTGGAGAATACCGTTACTGACATATTTTATTACTTTAGGATTAATATTTTCCCATCCAGGGGATGAATTTCTTAGCGAATATATTATAATTCGTATGTCATCCTCAATAACGGGATGAAAGTAAATGAGTGTAAATAAGTTCCCTTTAAAAAAAAATAAGTGGATCACAATTGCTAGATGGCATCTTTTTAGCCAAGTTTGGTCCAACTTTGACAAACAATGAATTTAAATGATTTGCGATGTCCTTTTTGTCAGTAATTACATTTCCATTGAACTTGAATCTATTGTTAATTAATGCTACTTTATTCTTGCCGATAACATTTATTATTTTCCATATTTTTGCAAGGCTCCGTTTGTTATTTTCAATGAGACTGGCGTAGTACGCTTTTTCAGCAATCCGAATAAGGTGATGAAGTTTATTTCTATATGTTTTGTATTTTTTAAATTTAGCATCAATCTTGTGAATAAACAGGCTGAAATATTTTGTTTCGTCCGAAAAGCAAAACGAGAGAAACTAACCAAGTCGACGTGGACTTTGAATGGGTCAACTTTTATCAAAAGACTAAATGGCGAAGACGTTCTGATGGTGTCCCTGGACGATTTTAAATAAAACTTGCCGGGATTCGACTTATCTAAGTATAAAAATGATAGAAAGTAAACTACTACGTTCTCCCATATACATACATTTCATATTTATTAACAGTACTGTCTTTTATTCCGTGTTAATTTCTTCACTGAACCACGATGCAATGGCATGTGTCAATCGCCTCCGGGCCTAGTTACGGTTGCGAAGAACCGACCTTTCTGCAGTCAAAATAAACTGTGTACTCCGTCGCCAAATAGTTCCTGCGTCAATGACGTCGTAGATGCAACATGGCGGCTACTATTGTGACGAGAGCATCAAACCAGCTGTAAGAACGTTTTTTTTTTTTTTTTTTTTGTTTTTGTTTTGTTTTGTTTTTTTGTTTTTGTTTTGTTTTAATAGTCCAATGTCTGTTTTTAATATATAGACATTTGAAATTTGGTCTACCCTCGGTGACACATTGCAATTTGTATGAAGCAGAGGTTACGATCTCAACATTTCTTGCGAGTCACAAGACTTGCAGCGGGCAGTGATTTGGTCAGCTGTTTCATGTTTGTAGGCCTACTACTCTGTCTCTGTTGTCAAACATTCAGTTTTATTTCATCAAAATGAAGACTCTGCAAAAATATTCTCGTTCTCTACCGTACAGTCAAGAAACAAAAGAACAATATAAATGCCGTTTTCAGCCCTTATCGTTCCTCTCACCCAGTAAGCTGTAAGACTTCTTTCATATCCCGGTATGAATAACCAAGACATTTTGCTCCAATATGCATGGGCTGGCATCGAATTCCCGCACACACAAACTCTTAGTCCTAGACAATAATGAAGATAACGACGTAACTGCAGAGCCAGACATTCTGTGTATTTCCCCTTATTCAAGTATAGATGAATTAATTGATACATTTAAAGCAAAAGATAAACAATTCAAAATATTGAGCCTTAATTGTGCCTCTCTTAATTCCAAGTTTGATCAAATCAGAATCTTAATTGACCTATTAGCAAACAATGACTGCCTTCCTAGTGCAATATGTATTCATGAAACTTGGCAGTCAGACTTGACTGATGTATGTCTTTTTCAGTTAGATGGTTACAATTTAACTAGTCAACGCCATATTTGTTCTACTGGTGGTTTAGCTATGTATTTAAGAGACGTTTCAACTGTAAAACTTTAGATATTTATAATAAATCTGACATTTGGGAAGGCCAGTTCATCTGCTCCAAAAGAACATTATACTACGTAACATTTATAGACACCCACAAGACATTACTGATAAGTATAACTTGTTCATTAGTCAGTTGACTCCTGTACTTCAAGTGCTTAATCGTAAAAATAGCCATGTTGTTATAGCTGGAGATTTTAATATTGATTTACTAAAAATCAATGAAAGAGATATTGTGATCACATATTTCGACACTATTACATCACTTAGCTTTGTTCCACAACTAACTTTACCTACCAGACTCTCCCAAAACAGAAACACTTTGATAGATAATTTCTGTTAAAATTCACAAACTTTAAACATTCTCCCACCACTGGAATCTTAATGTCAAACATCTCTGATCATTTTCCATACTTCATATCTCTTGATTGTAGTAAAATCCTTGAATCAAATCCAAAATAAACTTATATTAGGCAGAATACATCAGAATCTGGTAATAATTTTCTAAAAGAAATCAGCACATCAAACATATTTGACAAAATGAACAAAAATCCAAATACTAACCCCACAGAAAATTATAACCTGTTAGAAAATATTTGCAAACATGCATTTGAAAATTATTTTCCTACCAAAAAGGTTAAATTTAATAAATATAAACACACAAAATCTAGTTGGATAACACGCGGTATATTGATATCCATAGCAAATAGAGACAAATTATATAAAGAACTGAAAAAGACTCCCATCAACTCAGAGGAATATGATCAGCGCAAAACTAATTTACACACATATAATAATATTCTTAGGAATAATATTAAACAAGTTAAGAGAACTTCTATAGCAACTGCTTTGCCAGACAAGTTAAGAGAACTTCTATAGCAACTGTTTTGCCAGACACAAAGGTAATATAAGAAATACTTTGGAAACATAAAGGAAGTACTTAACAAAACAAAGACAAATTTTCCCAATACCTTCAAAATTAATGGAGATAGTACTGTTACTAACAAGCAAATAATTGCTAACAATTTTAATAAATATTTTGCTGAGATAGGTCCCAAACTTGCAACGCATGTAAATCCGTCTATTACTGAGGGTTTTCAAAATTACATACAAAACTCAAGTGAACACAATTTTGACTTTAAACCGGTGACCAAGGAAACTATAATCTAGACTATAGAATCCTTAAAAACAAAAACAAACTGCGGTCATGACGGAATTTTGGTCAAACTAATGAAATTCATAAAAATAAAATGAAATCAGTGGGGCTGTGACACTTGTTTTTAATCAATCGATTACTACTGGAGTTTTTCCTGAAAATTTAAAAATAGCTGAAGTTATTCCCCTCTGCAAAAACGGTGATGAAGGATTATTCGATAATTACAGACCAATCTCCCTGCTATCAAGCTTCTCAAAAATCTTTGAAAAAATTATATTTAACCAATTAAATGAACATTTCACAGAACATCATTTATTTTACAATCACCAGTATGGATTTTGTAATTCACATTCAACAGAGCTTGCTGCCCTGGAACTAATCGATAGAATATCAAGTAGTATGGACAAAAATGAGATTCCTATCAATATTTTCATGGACCTTTCAAAAGCGTTCGACACTTTAGACCATCACATGCTAATTCAGAAACTTAGAAATTATGGTCTTGGTGATATGGCACTTAAACTGCTCAAAAACTGTTTAACTGACCGCAAACAATATGTGGAATTAACTGACACCCAGCCATCGCTCTTAAATATAGCCACTGGTGTCCACAGGGCTCGATTTTAGGCCCCTTGTTATTTATAATTTACATAAATGATCTGCCCTCAGCCTCCGGCAACTTTAAACCTCTTATATACGCTGATGATACAACACTATACAGTACTTTACAAGTGTTGCTACAAACTGACACCACACAAGAATTATCACACAATATATATGCTGACTTATGTAAATTTATCAAATGGCTGAAATTATATAGATTGTCCCTCAATGAAAAGAAAATTTATGTTATTTCATAACCCACAAAGAAAGGTGACTATTCCTGAAATAGAAATAAATAACACAAAAATTGAATGTGTAAATGACTTAAATTTCTTAGGCATACAAATCGACAAACATTTAAATTGGAACAGTCATATTGATAAAATTTCTTCAAAGATATCCAAAACTGTTGGTGTCTTAAACAAAGTAAAAGTATACCTACCACAGAATATTCTAATGACACTATATTACTCTCTAGTATTCCCTCATCTTAATTATGCATGTCTTCTCTGGGGTTATAAAAGTATTAGAATTGCTTTGCTCCAGAAACAATGTGTGAGAATCATCAGCCACAGCAGATTTAATGCACATGCAGAGCCAATCTATAAAACCGTAGAGTTATTGAAGATTAGTGATATATTTCTCCAACAACAACTGAAATTCTACCTAAAGTATATCAAAAATCAGTTACCTGATTACTTCAAAACCTTTAAAATAAATACAACTTCTGTACTTCATAATTACAATGGTAGAAATAGAAACCGTATATTTGTAGAATGAAGAAATCTTGTAGGGACAGAAAATTGTCTAAGACATGAAATCAAAAAAACATTGAACTCAACCCCTGACTTCATTATCAACAAAGTTCATACTCATAGCAAAAATGGTTTTGCCCTCTTTATAAAAAATATTATATTGAAAAGTATAATATTATTTGTTCAATCCCAAACTGTTATGTTTGTAACACTCCATAAGCAGCCCCCCATTTGCTTTTGCTAGTATGTAAGACACAATTTATTCCCTGCTTACTGGGTAAGGTACTTGCATCTCTATTAAAAACCTTGTATTCTAAGTAAAATTTTTGTATATCTGTGGTATGTTTAGGTGGCCCTTATGATAGCGGCTGTTTTGGCCTTAATGAGGGTCTCCTGGCGATATGCCTACAACAGCATGTCTGTTTTGTTTGCCTTTATTCCAAAACAAATTGACCAATAATAGAGACCAGTGACCTGAAATGTTGACAATATTATATTGCAAAACTATTTTATTTGTTTTAAACTGTGTCAAAGGTTTATGCATTGCTGGACAACCTACAAAAATCCTGAAACACACATTGTTTTGCGGCAAGTTAAAAGACCTGTATTAGATGTAGCTTTGCACATCTTAAAACATCCTGTGGTAGTGTTTTGAGGCAGATGAACCAGCTTGTCGAGACCCCAAATTACAATGTAAGCACCTTGAATTTATCGACAGCATTTGTTTGTGTGCCTCTCTACTCAATATGTGGTGTACAAGTTTATCTTTTGTATTTAAAAATACGATCTACGTTGTTGCTTCTTACGATCCACGATGCTGCTTGTTGCGTGCGTGATAAAGATTATATATCGATCATCCTGTGGTGACCTGATGATAACTTTCAAAGCACGCCACCAATGTAGCCCACTTGGCCCTCTGTTGTTCATATCCCCTTGAGCCTATTGCAATTATAAGCGATCTGTATGATCAGGCTGCAGCTCATATTATATAGCCTCCCACAATGATGACTTATTAGTTATACCAAAAAGCAACAGGGAGCCAAAATGTAAATTTT
>OZ026628.1:47989057-48051557 GCA_964020975.1 Hermodice carunculata | reverse complement strand
AGCACCATCTTGGGCTCCAAAAATCAAAAAAAAAAAAAAAAAAAAATATAGGTTCAGGTTAAAGTTGATTTTATTTTGACGACCATGTGATGAACGTATTGAATATGCATCTAGATGTAAGCAACTATACACAATAGCTTGATTTTATTATTGACACATGTGCATCTTTATCTTGCGATTTCCTTCGAGAGGTACATGAGTCTGCAGAATCAATATTTTCAGTTTTAGTTTCTGACACTTCAAATTATTTCTGGTTTTGTTATACCCTGTGACAGTTAAACAGCAAGCTCCATTTCGCCTGACCTCAACAGCATCTTTTTAATCACACTCCCTTGGATTGATACCAAGGATTTCTTTTCTTTTGTTCTTTTCAAAATAGAACCCGTATTATTCTGTGCATTTATAGTCTACCTTGCAGCACCATGTAAACATAAATCCACGAAAAAAAAAAAAAAAAAAAAAAAAGGTGTAAATTTCACACTAAAATATCTGATCAGCAGCGTATTGAATATATGTAAAATCAATGAATTTATACTGGGGAGACAAATATACTCGTGTGTGTGCTTCCGGGAAAGCTTACTTTAGCACGTTTTGCTTGTACACAAACTAATCAAACGACAGTTTTGAGACGAAATGAGCGACAAGACACACACATGCCTTAACAAAAACACACACCTGACGTGTAAGTGCTTTGACAATAGCACTGCACCAAACACAATTTCCTAAAATAAAAGACCTTTCAAGCGACACGATGGATGGAATTTTCTCAATAGAATAAGATAAATTTGCAAGCAGTCGATGTATCAGTATGGTAAATATAGAGAACCTGTTTTAAATACACACATGTGCAGGTAGCTATATTCTGAAACTCACCGATTGGAAAAAGAATAATATAGCTGGTGAGTATCAACATAATGACCCGGTTACGCAAGTCAAAATGATATCTAAATCACTGTGATCCCAGCTTAAGCTCCTGTAAAGTCGACAAAAATCTTGGTTTCGATGCACCTAGCGACGTTACTCAGAAGGCGTTCTCAATATCTCCTTCAAATTTAAACTTGGGTAGGGTGTGGTTTAGAGCTTTGGTGGT
Organism: Hermodice carunculata; assembly: GCA_964020975.1. Classification (NCBI taxonomy): domain Eukaryota; kingdom Metazoa; phylum Annelida; class Polychaeta; order Eunicida; family Amphinomidae; genus Hermodice; species Hermodice carunculata. Next base: position 48,050,467 of record OZ026628.1, on the reverse strand, counting down.
ATACTGAAAAAAACAAACAAAAACAAAAACAAAAAAAAAAAAAACACAAACAAAAACAACAATTCACAAGAGCATTGGAAACGTGGCGGAGCATATTGTAAATATATGTCAGCTGAACTTGGATCGCCTGATATACGGGGAGCTAGTTTTAAGGGGCGGAGTCAAACCTTTCGTAGTGAAAAAAGATTGGGATTCTCTGACACGATGAGGGAACGCTTTTCATGTTGGTTGAGACCATTGGGCACAGGATTGGCTGTGTTTACTACAATGTAAGGTTTGTTCCATCTCTGAACCAAATTTTGATAACCTTACGGCTTTATGCAACCGGATCTCTTTTGGTTGTCGAAGGGCACTTGTTTCGAGTAACTGTATATACAGCGAGCACAGATCTTGCCGAAGTGTCTGATATCATTGCTAATCTTCTTCCCTCTCAACATATCCATTCCACCGCCAAAGAAAAGATTCGTCGAACAGAGCAGCGGTACGATGTTCTTTCCAAAAACCCCGCATTTGCAGGACAATTGACAGCAAGCACGTACTTATTTTTTCCCTGATGGGCATAATGCAGTGTTATTTCGAAATAGAAAGGGATATATGTCCATTAATGTTCAAGCTATGGGGCATGTAGATCTTTTTATCTGCAACAACCTAGTAGTCCGGTGGTCTGGCAGCACTCATAATAGTCAGATCTTTGAGAATAGCGAGATATGCCACAGATTCCAACGACGTGAGCTTGAGAGTATCATAATAGGAGACAATGGACACGCTTCAAAGTGTGTACACCTTCTTGGATAATCAAATCTGGAATGGAAGTAGGCCACCCTAAATAGAAGTATACAACACTGAGGCTATAAGAAAAATGTTCTAGCCATTGTATCGTGTGTCCGAGGTCGGGCAAATGACACTCACCAACTTTGATCTGAACTTGCCTTATTGTAACTAGATTTCAACAAAAGCAAACCATTCTCCATCCACCTTGACCGAAAATCGTGCCTTCAAATGTTGGAATTTGTGATTTTAAATCAGGATCTTGGTCTACAGCTACAAAACAAATTACTTGCACAACCGGGCATATGATTATAAAGTTGTTAAATTATGCTTTGTGCGTACAAAAACAGGTGTGTCTCACATTTAAAAGACCTTACCACAGTCGCCAAGGCCTAAACCAATAGGAAATGATTTGACACTTGATAGCCAAAGACATCTTGGAGCGTCGACTTTAATATTGCAACTGACCACTCTTCTAACAGATACATTTCAAAAGGTACGCGTGTACTTTAATGCATATGACCATTCGAAACACCGGATACAGCAGTGAAAGGAAAACATTCGCAAATACACACCGTACACTACCATATTTTTTATGAATACAGAATTAAAATAATGTTATGTAACTTTGTGAATCATGAATTGACACAGCCCTTCGTCACAATTAATAAGCACTGTCTCGAAGGATTACGAACTATTAATGATCAAGCAAATCAAGCAACAAATATTCTGTTGCCGCAAGCACAACATTTTTCATCTGCTACATGTATGTTGTAATCTTTTAAATAGACATTATGGTACGGTTGTGGGACACTTAAACTAAGGCCACCCATGTCATGAAATAGTACAGAAAAGTGCACTACCGGTTCAATTACTACTATGGAGTGCAATCCTAGGTAGCATGTTTTACAAAGGGAAGTGCGCTGGAAATGTGGGTGTACATACGTAAATGGCGCTAGCGTGCACTGAAGTGCATTGCACTTCCTGAGTGGAGCTGGACGTGAACTGAAGTATACACACTACCTGTAGTACACAATGTTGAGATAAACAGTGCAATATACAGTAAAACCTGTCCTTGTGGACACCTGTCTACTGTGGACACCTGCTTAATGCGGACAGTTTTGGCCAGAACCGAATATGTTTAAGTCATTTTCATATTGGTGATACCTGTCTACAGTGGACACCTGTCTATTGTGTATTGCGGACACTTTTTGGGGTACCAAATGCAAAAACAACCTGTCTATTGCGGACACAATATATCAATACATTTTTTGCAACTTGTTATGTTCCAAGCTGTGATGCCTGAACAATGCCGTGCATATTAAGCTGGAATCAAAGACTAATTAATCCATTGTTCAGTATCCTGTAACACATAATAAGCTCACTCAGCCAAGCAGTTAGGCTGCAATGCCTTAACAAACATGCCAGGTGTCTTTGAGCACTGGTGCTCCTGTCGAGTGAGGTTGCTCACACTTTCTCTGTCTATCAAACAATTAAGCTCCATAGATCGATCATTAAGCCTAAAACAAAGGACCCACTGAGACTCATGTGAAGTTATTCACAATTTGTAACAATGGCACATACAGTTATACTGTGCTCAAAGGATAGGATATCCTTGTGGTATGTTTGTTGTTTGTTTCTTTTCTGTTAGTAAAAGAAATTACGCAAACTTTCTTTAGCCTTGTAAGCCCATACATACACAATTTTTCCCTTAAAAGATGTAAAACTGTAAAATCCCAAGTTAAGATGAGTTTGAGTAAAGTGTCAGGGGCATAATGTACAAAACCTTAGAGCAAATGCTGTATGATCACTTGTGCAAAAAGGCTTACACTGTACCTGTGACAAAATTTAATATTATGCCATGCAGACTGCTATACATTTAATGAAAGTCTGTGTACAACCTGGTATGTGTACATTGTGCTCATGAGGATATGCAGAATACAATGTGAGAGCCGGGACACATAACAAATGTGAACTTAACATTATGTTCATACATGAACATGTACTGGTTAAATATATTTCACCCATTTATATTGGTTAAAATTTGTGTTGTTGCAATGTAGTAAAGTTATCTAACTTTGAGTTTTCCTATTTTTTCATTATAATGATTAAGTGGAATAAGATGGGTACACATGTGCATATTTTATGACAGTCTATACAAGTTTATCTCCTTTGATACAAAAATGTACTCTGAGTTCCAAAAGATCAGCCCCTGCCTATTGTGGACACCTGTCTATTGCGGACACTTTTGCCAGAACCGCAGGTGTCCGCAATAGACAGGTTTTACTGTACTTATAAGAAAAATGCATTGCATTGTGACCCATGGAAGCTGAAAGTCTATTGCAATTCCTGAGTTGCCGAGACAAACACTTGTACAGTACAATTAACAGACTAAGAAGTGTACTCTGAGCATTCAATGCAGTGTATTCAGATAAATTTAAAATAAAACCCACCTCGATTTGATCACTTCATATTAATTTGACTATAATAGAAATAAATAAATAACTTTAATTTTCAAATATTTCACGAAACTTGGATTAAAATACGGTTTAGCCGGTGGTGTTGTACACCACTGAGGGCACCACCACACAAGTATTCTGGTATAAAATAGCGAAATATCAATTGATATCCCAGCCCTTATAGATGATGCTTATCATTAAAAAAAAAAAAAACATAAATTTTCCTGTTTTACAATCGGGAAACCAAATTCACAAAAAACAAAAACAAAAACAAAAACAAAAACAAAAACAAAAAAAACAAAAAAAAAAAAAAAAAAATATGACGCGTGACCTTGGAAAGTGAGTCAATGTCACCCGTATGTCATTCGGTGCAAGTCCGTTACATTGTTTTTATCTCCTAACTGAAAAGAAAACAGTTGTGAACCATTGCAAAATTTACTTTATTTGACTTGTGACCTGAAAAAATCGACCAAGGTTTTCCATATGCAATCCCATGCACAGAACTACAATTGTGAAATTTCAAAGTTGAATCCTGAAAACTTTTTTAGGTTAAGATCGGGATTCAGGATTCAGGATTCAGGATTCAGGAGTATTTATTTGACCAAAATAGTTATAATTGGATATCATTCATTAAACACAAAGGTACATAAAATTCAACTTAAGATATAAACATAAGTAGGTCAGAGAGACACACATTAAGATCTTTGCTAGATCGCTAGCATGTGTGCCACCCTGGTACAATGAAAAGTGAGCAAAAATGTGATCATTTACAATAATTTCGTTTTAACTGAAGAATAAATAAAATGTCAATGTCTAATTAGAGTTGCATACATAACAGTGCGGAATATAATAGGTTTTATCGTAATTCATCAGATATTGTTTCTTAACATAGTACGAAAAACCAAAATAGCTGTGTGTATGTATTTTTTCTAAGATATTTTCAGGAGTTGAATTTAAAAGTCGTACAATGTCATGTCTTAAACATTTCCTAGCAAAGCTACGTCTCGTACGTATTACAAATATTTGTTGACTTCTGGTATAATGGTTATGCGATTGTGGACTTGGCATGATTTGTATATCATCGAAGTAAATCGGGAGCTGCTGATTTTTTAATTTGTAATAAAATTTCAAAATTTGTAAATTAAATAAATCTTCTAATTTCAATAAATTTCTGGCTTTAAGAATAGGTTCCGAGTGAGCATTATACTTGCTGTGATGGATTATCCGAACAGCCCATTTTTGGAGCTTTACTAACCTGTCATGTTTAAGTCCCCAAATAAGAATACCATAATTAAATCTAGGAAGAATCAGGGAATTATAAACTGTTTGTAATATAAAGGAAGGAAGAAAATTTTTTAATTTGTTCATGATGCCAATAGTCTGAGAATTTTTTTGAAGCGATTTTCTGAATATGACTATTCCAACTCAAAAAATGGCCAATTATTATGCCAAGGAAATTGAATTCTTTCACACATTCAATCGCAATATCATCAATTTTTATAATAGGGATTGTAACTTTTCTTTGAGGTTTGTAAAAAACAATAAACTTGGTTTTGTTGACGTCTAAAGATGATTTATTCACCTTTAACCATGAACTTACTTTCGTAAGTTCGAGGTTGATAAGTTTTACAGCATCACTTTATGATGCAGATAAACTGACAAGTCTCACGGAAGTAAATAAAGTTGTATCATCCGCATATATAATTTATTTTAGAATAGATGATGCCATATGTATGTCATTTATATAGATAAGTAAAAGTAAAGGACCCAATATTGATCCTTGAGGAACACCTTTTGAAATGACAAGAGATTCAGATCCAGTTGATAAAGGACAACGTGTTGCTTTTTGTTTCTTAAGTAACTTTTAAAAAGATCTAAAGCAGTGCCTTTTATACCATAGTAATTTAGTTTGTATTACAAAATAGAGTGATCTAAGGTATCAAAGGCTTTGGATAGATCCATAAATATACATATTGGGATTTCACCCGAATCCATATCAGGTATTATACGATCAATAAACTCAAGAGCAGCAATTTTGGTAGAGTAATTTTCTCGAGAGCCATATTGACTTTCATATAACAGATTGTGGTGCTTAAAATACTCATAGATTTGATTATGAATCACTCTCTCAAAACATTTTTGATAGTGCAGGCAAGACAGAAATAGGTCTATAATTTTCCATAATATTTGGATCACCTTTCTGAAAGATGGGCACCACTTTAGCTATTTTCAAAATGTCAGGGAATATACCAGTTGAAAGTGATTGATTAATGATTCGAGTCACTGGTTTAGATATTTCCATTTTAATTTGTTTCAATAAATGTGTCGATAATCTGTCATGACCAAAACTACGTTTTGGTTTAAACGAGTGTATGATATTTAGAATCGTGTGTTCAGTAACACAAGTAAATTGAAAGCTATGTGGAACTGTGTTCCTTTAATAATTTTTATAAGAGCAGTCCGTGGGAGGAATAATTTGTGATGCTAAAAGGGATCCGATATCTGAAAAAAAATCATTAAAGGTATTGCCAATTTTTGATTTATCAGTAATTGTTTCACCATTGACTACAAAGGAATCTGGAAAAGCTTTCTTCTTTTTTAACTTATTCAATATATCATTTATAGTTAACCATGTATCTTGAATATCATTTCTATATCGATCAAAACAAGATTTGTAATAATCCTTTTTAGGCACGCGAATGTTGTTTTTCAAAATTCTGTTAAATGTTTTCAAATTTGTAGAACGAATTTCATAATCTTCATTTTCTAGAGAAATTTCCCTCAAGGATTTATATAAACGATCTCTAGTGGCTATAGAGCGAATAATACCTTGCGTTATCCATGAATTCTTTATATTTTTGTATTTGTTAATTTTTTTTTTTTTAGTTTTAATTGGAAAATTGTTATTTATGGCCGAAGTAACGACCTTATGTAAAGCAGAATATGAAGTATTAGGATCAGTACTAAGATCCGTATTCAGACTATCATAGAATTCGGATGTCTTTCACAAATCTGAATATACTTAGGAACTGTATCATGTTTAGATTTAATAATATCTAAACAGATGAAATAAAGGAAACGGTCTGAAATTCTAGAAGTTAGAAATCCAGAAGCAACCCCCCCACAAGAAAAAAAGAAGAAAAAAAAAAAAGAAAAAGAAAGAAAAAAGAAAAACATAATACTTATGGTGATGATAATAAATAAATAAATGAAAAAAAAACCTTATCAAGCAACATGCATTTTGGAAGTTCTATCTTAAAACCCTGTGATACAGAAACAAAGTTATCTATTAAAGTCTGTCCAGGGACGGATCCAGGAATTTTGCAGCTGGGGTGCTGAAAACCTGTACAGAACGAGCTGGTTGCGAGCACCTTAGAGGCAAAAAGCTTCACTAGAGGGATTATGGGGGGAATACCCCCCTCCTATTTTGAGAAATTGAGCATGCAAAAGGGTGAAATCAGACACATTCTGGGGATAAAATAATAGAATTTTGAACAGACAAATAATGGTACAAACATGAGGTTAAAAATATAATTCACAGATATTTGGCATTATCAAAATCCCTCATTTTTCTTCATTATATACATTATGCTTACTTACTTCTCCTGAATGGTCACGGGAGTGCCTCCTGACATTTAATTTAAACAACACTCGAAATTATCATCAGCAAGAAGCGACCACATGTCATCCAAGTTTAATGTTTGAAGGTAAAATTTTTTGGGGATATTCAGGAACATATGCATTCCAGATTTAAGTTGAAGTCTGATTTGTTCACAGACTGTTGTTGATGTTTTTCAAGTGTTTGTTGCTCTTCATATGCATTTTATCCCTGTTGACAGATTGCTGTACTTTTGTAACAGCGCAGTCAATAATAAACATTCATCTATATCAACTCTGTATGCACAGACATAAAGGCAATGAAAATAGTCTGCATCTTTCGCAGTTTACAGTACCACTTATAGAGACTTATATATTTTTGTACTTTTCATTATGACGAAATCGGGAGGCAAGTCAACAATCGGGACAATTGAGAGGTCTGGGACTCACAGTTGGATTGAAACCAGACTTAAGTGCTACTTTACTTTCAGTTATATCTTTCATGTTCATTAATTATTAATGTTTGCTGAGTTACAATAAAATATGTTTTCGTTTGTGTGAATGTGTATTTTCTTAAGGGGGAGGGGATGCGGGCGCACCTCCCGCGCCTATTCTGGATCCTGACCGGTGACCTCTGACTTTGCAAAATCAGTAAAGGTCATCCAGATACAAGCCCTTCAAGAGGACTCTAAGCATGTTCAATTGGGAAGTTATATCTGTTAGGACTGTTCAGTTGTGATGAAAAAAAAACTTAAATTCACTAGACCTAACCCTAATTGTAACATGGGGACAGCGATAATGGCCCCGTTTTATTGTTGTAGCAAGGGCAATTATATTTGGATAATCGACACTGTGATGAAAACAATACAGTTGACATGCATACACGCTTGCCTTTTCACTTGAAACCTGCAACGTCATGGGTTTGATACCAACTTGCAGACTGCTCTTCCTTTGCATGTGAAACTGGCAATTATTCACTAATATCGGTGTGTTTAGGCTTCCCTTTTTAAATCAATTCTTTTAAAATAAATATGAGTCAATTTTGACTAGCATCAATTCATACTTGTAGGCACCACAGCCAGCATAGTGGAAATTGTGCACGTGCATTATGACGTAAGATAATCATCAGTCCCAGGCAAGATTATGGGTTGCAAAGGGATTTGGGAACATTGACGATTTGCATAGTGGAAATTGTGCACGTGCATTATGACGTAAGATAATCATCAGTCCCAGGCAAGATTATGGGTTGCAAAGGGATTTGGGAACATTGACGATTTGCTTCCGCTTAGAACTGTGTTTACGCATGTAGCTGATGTATTTCATAAAGGCCGCACCACATTTTGCAACCATACTCAAAAGTAATAAAAAGTCATAAACACAATGTACAGTGTAGAAAAGTGTCGTTCTGTGAGTTTCCATAGTCCTTATTTGTTAGTTTTGTTCTTTCCTTCATAAATCCCGTGCAATCCTCCCCTGGCAAAACGGTATAGTCACATGTACCCACGCCACTTGAATCATGGGCTATACTTTTTGCTGTAGGCCTACCAACAAGGTAATTTTGTTTGAGCATTTATTGATTTAATTTGCCATGTTAGAATAACAAGAAACCACCAGGGGGTAGGATTCTCAGGCATTTAATAAAACCAGTCCTCCAGACCGGATGGTAATCAAATGCTGGGCAATTCTGGCCTGTTGTGACTTATTCCCTAATTTTAACATGGCAGTGGTGTTAATTGCCCCATTTTACTGTTGTAACCAGAACCACTAAATTCGGATATAATCTGCCCTATGACGAAAACAACACATGGATACACGCCCACCCCTAATGACCCAATTTTCACTTGATATCTAGAGCATCTTGACTACGATACAAACACGCAGATTCATCAAACGTGCGTGAACATTTTAGTCATTTAACTCACAAAGTCCAATGTCCTAGAAATGTACAGAAGTGTATAATCATCTCAGTCATTTAATATAACTTTAAAAAGTGCATTGGAAGTGCGCTCCTGCAAATTGTCAAGACTTGAGTCTGAGAATTGCATTTGGAGTGTGTTTCCTTCGTTAATACTTCCACAGAAGTGCACTGTGTACAGATGAAGTGCGAAAAAAGTTTGCACTTTTTTGCACTTCCTTGAAGACTGGGCTGGACGATCGTGAAAATTGTGCTGTTAGAAGGCTACATTTATCTAGAGCACTTTACTGTCTCCCTCATTACGTGCTGGTGTGCAAGCTACCATAATGAACATTATATATTTGCTAATACGTAAAAAGGCGTTCCTGGTTATGTATTTTAGACTGATGAATGAGTAAATATCGAGTGCCTAGCATCCAATGGATAATCGCTTTAATAGAGGGCTACCACTTAGGTATCTGTGGCCTTTTGTTGTTCCATGGTTTTTTTTATTTTTATCTTGTTTAGGAGCAAACATTAGTGATGTGCATGATTATGCTGCAGCTACCATTACACCCTCGTTCAATAATTACTTTAAGCTGTATCTAAAAAATTGAAAACACAAATGAAGACATTTGTGTGTCGTGAAAATCACACATATTGAATAGCTAGGAGTACTACTTTCTCCACGCAAATCCGTTATCATGACGGAAACTTTGAAATCGAAAGTCTTAACATCACCTGAGCAACCATAAAAACAGTTGACCCTATAGTTATCGGAGGTAATCTGTACAAGCTACCTCAAGCAATCAAGAAACCACTTGGTCTTGTAGAAAAAACAATCTAACATCCTATGATCATATAGTCCTCATAAATAAATAGGCTGTCATGTAAAAAATTGTTTTTATACTTGTTTGTGGAGATATTGAGTAGGCAGTGAAAGATTACAATAATCAATACCTTTATCGTAACAATTTTAAGTGACCGCCCGCTCGGAGAGCGCCGACGTCTCGCAACTATCCAAGTAAAAGTGGAGACATTTGGAGGATAGTCTTGCCAGCCTGATACCCTTTATCGGTAGACTTCAACAACGCGGGGAAGAAAGCTTTCCTTTACTTAATTCACATGTGTATTTCCTCAGTGAAAATCAATAAAATCACAGGAGATGTTTGCCCCGGATATTCTCGATAATATATTCAAAGTGAAAGTAAGCCAAATCATTGAGAGAACGAAAATACCATACGCATAGAACATTTATATTATTGAATAAGCGAAGTACGCTATTAAACGTCAGAAGTATGGAGATCCTTAACTTCATCTCTGAGGGATTAGAAGTCATCGATGCCATCATCAGTATGATAACCATGTATATCCGTTCCACAGTGTGTAAAAAATACGGTTACACAGAGAACACTACCCTGCCACTTAGACATTATGGAGCTATGTATTTTAGGGGCGTCCATGAAAATCAATAGCATGAAAAAACGTTTTCTTATCTCTCCGCTTTAAGATATGTCAATGTCGGAACTACTTAAGAGAATAGTATCATTTTGAACACAAATTAAAAGGTAGTGAGCTGGTGGGTCACAGAACATCAAAAGGAAGCGCGACTGCAACAATCTTATTGATGCTTACTTTTAGGGAACTCATTTATATATTTCGTCAATGAAAATTGATAAAATCACAACACACTTTTGCCCTGGTTATTCTAGACAATATATTTAGATTGAAAGACAGGCCATATAATCAATGAGAGAACCAAAATATTGATTAGTATGCGTACAACATTCTTATGTATTGAATAAGAAAAGTACAGGATTAGAGATTTGAGACGTTCAGATTCTGAAACTTAATCTCTAAGCAGTTTGACGTCTTTGATTCTATCATCAATATTATATATAAATATATATATATATATATATATAGCTACATTGAGAAGACCGCCCTGCCACTTAGACATTATGCAGCTTTACATTTTAGAAGCTTGCATGAAAATCAATAGCAAGCAAATATGTCATCTTATCTCTTTGCCGTAGGACGTGCCAAAGTCTTCAATACTTCATGTATATAAGAGAATAGTATCAATTTCAACACACATTAAAGGTAGTGAGGTTGTAGTAGACAGCACGTCACACATTAACGCGACCGTTAGCAAACATATTGTTTAAACTGCAGGTGACAGCTGCTTTTATCATCATCAGGTAGCGTACAGGAAAGTTGCTGAGTTTTATGCACTTTGATATGTTTTTCAACGTTTATAGTTTTCTGTGGTATTCTGCGATGATTTATTGCGTTTCTCTATTAAGCATAACTAGGGTTCATGTCTAACGGAAATGCTGTGGAACTTATGATTGGTATTTGGATTCGCGATCAAACTGAAACTCTCCCAAACAACAAGATAATTCTATACTATTGATTTTTGTCAGATTCCCCAAAAGAGAAAGTAATAAGCAAATCAGACGCCCTTTGCTTTTAATCAAGATCAACTGGCGATACGACCACCTGTTGCTTTATATGCGTCAACTTACATCAGAGAAAAGCGCAACCTGTCATTGCAACGTTACAGCGTATTATCTGCTAGCGACCATGACAACTACCTATCTTATATGCATCAATTTACAAAACTGATAAGCGCAATTTTCCATTGTTCTATTACGGCCTGTTATCTGCGAGGATGTGCAAAAAATTTTCACTAACTAAGAAAAAATAAACTACCTTAGATATTAATACAGAGGGTCAGCAAAACAGCATATTCATATCCATAGTCGGGTATGTGCAAGAAAGATAATTGTGACACAAGGCAATCGCGTATCCTATGTGCCCACACATGATCATTTTAGCACAGTAGATGTTGTCCAAAAAACCACGATACGATACACACACACACACACACACACACACACACACACACACATATATATATATATATATATATATATATATATATATATATATATATATATATATGTATATGTGTGTGTGTGTGTGTGTATCGTATCGTGGTTTATATATATATATATATATATATATATATATATATATTTTAGCACAGTAGATGTTGTCCAAAAAACCACGATACGATACACACACACACACACACACACACACATATATATATATATATATATATATATATATATATATATATATATATATATATATATATATATATATATATATATATATACATACATACATATATATTTATATATATATATATATATATATATATATATATATATATATATATATATATATATATATATATATGTGTGTGTGTGTGTGTGTGTGTGTGTGTGTGTGTGTGTGTATGTACATGTTTTACGAAATGTTGCAATTTCATCACAACTTCATAGTATAATGTTTTTGGTGTCACCATACTCGTATTTGTTTTCTTGATTTTTTTTTTTTTTTTTTTTTTTTTTCGTTTTTAATGTGTCCACCCTTTTGCAATCAGAGTCTGTGCAACCATATTCTAAATAATATAACGTTATGAAAATGGCTTATTTAGTATGCTAATCTTATTTATAATGTACACTGGTATTCTCCCAGCAAGAGATATGATGTATTTATACTTAAATACCAAACACATGCCTATAGACATGCGATTAAATGCCGTGCTGTGTGGAACAATAATGCACTGTTAGTGTGAAGTCCTCCTTCGTTATCCTTATTTAGAAGGAAGTTGAGAGATCATTTATTACACGAAAATAACTCATTTCCGCCCCTGCGTCTCTCTCTCTCTCTCTCTCTCTCTCTCTCTCTCTTTCTCTCTCTCTCTCCCTCTCTCTCTCTCTCATCTCTCTCTCTCTCTCTCTCTCTCTCTCTCCTCTCTCTCTCTCTCTCTCTCTCTCTCTCTTTTCATTTCTTTTCCTGTTTTTCTAAGTGTTAAAGAACAGGTTTGTTCCAGCATTTGATTTATTCATATGATAGAAGAGTCTGCCAACTGATGATTGGTTAGTTGTGTTGAGTATTTCGGAAGGGAGGGTATAATTATCAGCTCTTTCAAGTTTATATCCTCTCATATGTCCTATTCGTGAATTCATCCAATGTATATGTCGAGGTAGTAATCAATTATATTCAGAAAGTCAAATTCAGCTTTATGTAAATTACCTGATATTTGCGTGCGCTTTAAATTGAACTATAGTCTTCATTATCACTGTGAGTTTGTAGTAGGATACCAATGAACATTTGGCGATTCTTGCAGATGGGGAGCTATCTGTGTTTGCCATAAAACATGCTAGTCCCCATCCATTGATGTATCAGGCCTATAAGAATTTCTTCAAAAAGACATTATGTTCATGGTATGACACATTTTAGAGTATTGTACAGTACATTTTTACTATAACTAGGGTTCATATTGAATATTGGCAAAGATTGTGCCATATACAACATAACATGCCTTCTGACGTAAGGTACATTAAATTTACTTTGTATCACATATTTAATCTACAATGTAATGCCACAAGCACATGAAAACCTTATGCCTTGTGTCCATGTGGTATATATATGATGAAACACCGTTTGGTGAATCCCTGGTATTCTTTAAATTTTGAATCAAACGGAATACGAATCTTCAACAATGGAGACACCTGAATTTATTTTTACATGTTTATTTAAGTACTTATTAGTTGAGTAATTGACTAAATGATTTATTTGGTTATACTTATTTATTTATGTGTTTTACTGTCTCCAACGGTGCAATACAAATAAAACAATTATGGCCAAATAATTAAATGGTACAAGGCACATTGAAGTTTGGTTGGTAACGGATTCACCACATTTCACAGATGGTTTAATCACGGAAAGACATGCTGTACGAAAATAGCATTTTCTGTGGATTTTTGTGTCTGTTAAAGTGTTTGGGTGTCTTATTTACTGACAAATGAACGTCTATTTCATTTCAGCGAGAGACAAGAATGGGTAATGACCAGTCGAAACCTTCTATTCTGCCTTCTGAGGAATTTCGTCAGAGACCTGAGGTACGTTTGGCACGTTCAAAGACCACACTGTGCGCGCCACAGAGGCGTGCCACATCCATATTATGATTTTATATTCCATCCCGGAGATCATATTTTTTTTAAATCTATCAAATAAAAAAATCACCTGCACCTTTCGCCATCTCTCAAGTTTTTCTTTTTACATTTATGTCAGCTATACATTCATGTTCTTTGGTTCGTGTGTGTGTGAACAAACTTGCTCTCACAATGTATACCTATATAGTTTTATATATGTACTGTCAGTAGTTAAATCATTATTGAAAGCCACAAATAATAGGAAAAAATACATGTGAATGCAATTGATGTAGAGGATCAACAAAAAATGAACATGCAGGGTGCTATCTGTCCAAGTTACATATGATATTATTGGAAATCCCAACAATTTAACTGACCTAATTGGAAGTATATATAATAAGTTTCCAATTTTAATATGGTCAAATCAGACTCCGAACTTTGATGTAGTTAAACTTGTCGTAATATCCTAAGCTCTATGAACGCTGAAAATTTACTCCAGATATTTGCAATGTGATGAAGCTTGTAAAACATTGAATTTGTTTCATCTGTATTTACTGACAGTGGACATATACACCTATCCTATATGTTTTTTTTTTTATTTTCAAAACAACTTAAGCTTGTATTTAATGAAAAATATCTTAAAAGCTGACAGAGCTGGTTTCCAAACCACCAGACACTTTTTATATGTGAGGGCCTGCATCAGGTCAGGCGTGAGCTCTGTTGCTTTACATTTGAATTGAAAGGTGAATGTTCAGGTTTTGGCAATTCTTCAATTTCTGCCCTTTTCTGTATTGATCTGTTGTCTCATTGTTGGGTTGGACTTTATGAATGTCGTTAATGTTTTCTGACCTATTTGGTGAAATGAAATCATTTGCCATATTAATTAATGCATTGTTTACAGTTAACCTCAATAAATCGATATATCTAACAAAAAACCAAAACGTTTTTATAGTGCAAACGATAAGCAGCATGTCTTTGTATACTCAACAATATACAACAGATCAAAGAGGCCAAACGTTAGATCCATGTGGCACTTCACACTTGACTGATGAAAATCCGAATCGTCATTGCCATATTTATCGTGTATTAGCGACCTTCCAGTTAAAGATCCCCTGGCAAACTCCAAGGCTTCCCCTTATTGCATAAAATTACATTTTTTTTTCAAAGTATGGAGTCACTTATGCCTATCTATGTATATGTCTACATGTCTGTCTGTTTGTCTGGCTGGCTGTCCGTCCGTCCATTCATCCAGTTAGATAGATAGAAAGATAGATAGATAGATAGATAGGTAGACAGACAGACAGACAGACAGACAGACAGACAGACAGACAGACAGACAGACAGACAGATAGATAGATAGATAGATAGATAGATAGATAGATAGATAGATAGATAGATAGATAGATAGATAGATAGATATGCTCTACCTGTCTCCCAAAAACAAACATACCTACCTTTGCATGGATTTCATCTCAACCAAGACTGCTGTCCTATAGTGATTTTAGGACGGTGTATACCTCTTTTTGAATGACAGGACAAAATGAAAAAGAATTAGGACAATTACGATTGAGGGAATATTCTAGATAAATATTCGATGAAGCGGTGAGAAGAATTGCAAATGATTGGAGATCTTACTTTAAGATGTATCAATAACGTCTTGTAAAATAAAAAAAAAAAGTAAAAGGAATTAGGACAATTACTATTGAGCGAATATTCTAGATAAATATTCGTTGAACCGGTGAGAAGAATTGTAAATTATAGGAGATCTTACTTTAAGATATATCAATAACGTTTTGTAAAGAACAGCCTGAAGTGTGACAAAATTTTATCAATAAGAGATATACTATGTTTGGTTAATGTTAATTAAGCACAAAGGGAGTAATTACCCTGGGATGTTTCCAAAATTATATTGAAGACGGGTGCTTATCTATATGAACAAGATGAAAATTATAACCTCAGAGTGGAGAACATGACTTGTTTTATTTTTTTCAATTTTTGTATTATTTTCAGTCCTTCATTTTACAAATACAAATATGTATCTGGTTAATGACATCAACATCACATCAGACGGCACATTTGTGTTTGACATTTCAACAAGAAATCATCCAATTAAATCATTAAAAACTGAAGTCGTCCTTTTTATTGTAATGAATGTCAGCATCAGGAAACAATAAGATCCCAACTCCCTCCTAACTATCTGATTATAAGATCCCAACTCCCTCCAAACTATCTGATTATTAGGGATCATGTTAATAATTATTTAAATTGCGAATTTCTTTAGTATTTCCTTTGCCAGGTTTCTGAAAAATCTACAGTATCAAATGTGAAATTTAGTGTCTACAAAAATGGTCAAATTCCAAGACATTTGTGTGCTTGCACTCTTCGTAACTACATCTGAACTGTATATTGAAGTTTCTTCAGTTACTGGGAATATACCTGGATTTACCTCCACCACATTGGGTCGCTACCTGCTACTGCCTTTATTTCATCATTTTTAACAAATTACCAATATTAGGGGAACTTGAAAGGCGGTATGTACATATTACTTAACGTGATGGTGGTATTTAAAAAAACTACCATACCATTGCATTAGTTTGAAGTTTCGTTTTTCATAGCGCAGCATCTCTAATCAGCTCATTTCTGTTCAATGTGTGTGCACTCATATACCCGACACTAAAACTCAACTTCATGTCACAATTTGAAAAAAAAAACCTTTTAATTGTAAAATATGTGAGAAAAATATCAGGTTTGCCAAACTTAGGATGTAATAATAGAAATTAAATATATATTTTACTGCATAGCTGGCTCAATCAAAGGCTGTTCTTGCACATAATTCATTGAACTAGACTTAACGCAATTATTTAGGTATGTGGCTCACGCAGGATGGCTCAACAGCCCTGGCAGTCATTTCGCCCATTTGAATCGAACTGTTGGCGTCCAGTACTTATATTTATATTTATCTGAATAAACGTCAGTTTAAAATCCGACAGAAGATTGCTACAATCTCACTTAATTCATTCCCAACTTCATTGTAGTTGAAGTAAACTTGTTAGACAGAACATCAATAACAAATGAAGACGTCCAACGGTAATCAAAGACACCAACACATAACGCATAGTTCTTGAGAGAAACATTTTATTCAATTGATTCTTTATTTCTGGATTTTAATAAGCATAGACTGAGAAGCTTTTTGTTCACAATTAATTTTAAAGGATGAAAAAATTCATCACTTACCAGTGGAACTGTTAAATATGCAATATAACTGTAACTCAACATAAATGTATACATAACATGCCCATTCATTATCTGCAACGGTGACACTATGTAAGCCTCGCTAATTAGTTATAGATCATGTTTGGAAAATTAAAATTGATGCATAGCTATATGGTGTGGAAAAACGTTGTTCAGACTTGTTATGTCACATAACATGTTGTTAAAAATTTGCATTCAAATTTTAATTTACGCTGTTTTTTTGTTTTTGTTTTTGATTTTTTTTTGTTTCGTTTTTTTGTTTGTTTGTTTGTTTGTTTTTTTTCGCCTGAATCTGCACTATACATATCTTGTTTATGTAACAACTTGTTATAAACTGGTCGGGAGATGTTGCCCCAATTTCGATAAAATGTCTAAACTTTCCATGTAAAAACACCTTGTCTGTAATTACAGGAATATTTTAGTTACTAACAGTTCATCTAAAACAGTTTAAAACCACCCTTCCTGGCAGAGTACTCTAGAATTTACCCTTGCTATATTGAGCTATATATATATATATATATATATATATATATATATATATATATATATATATATATAGATTTCTGCTTCCCACAGAATAAGGGTAGAGCGCCAAAGCCATGTAACTATTGTACCGACAGCCGCCCGTTGGTGTATCGTACTGTCTTTCAAATTGTCCAAAATATAATTTATGATGGATTGCCATACACTTTGCCATCATCATTTTAACAGCTTACTTTGCTATGTTCCCTGACCTTGGATTTTTCATTCCGACTTTCATATAGAGTTTAATATTGCCATATATTTTAACATTATCGTCCTTGATATCTAACGTTACCACTATAATCAGCTGTATTCTTTGGAATTTACCTTTTTTTTATTTAGACATTCGTACGCACTTCAGTATCATAGCTACCATATGATGTATTTTAAAATTTTATGTCAAAGTGTTTGAGTTTCTTACGGTATCACATGACCTTTGGCTCCCATACTAACTTCCAAAGTAAGCAGTATGGAATTTGTGGCCGGGGATTTCTTTCTCAGTTCATATATGACCGTCGTAATAACAAATCTCACATTTTTTTACACTCCTTTGGCGCCAAGTCGTCTTGTCAGAAACTACATATTGTCACAAATGCAAGCTAAAATTGTTTGCCTCATATAAATTTACAGATTGTGCAATAAGTACCTCGGACCTGAGTTGACCAAATGTACAATATCTATGATTGCCTGGTATATTACCATTAGTGCCTGATTTGTCAGATCAGTCGACTCGCTGTAAGTCCCAGTTACAGTTCGAAAGCAAGCTCCACTTGGCTTAACCTCAACAATACCCTATCCATTGCATTATTTCTGCTTAAAATACACCACGAACTGTATGCATTTTTCATAACAATGCACGTCAACACTGAACACAACCTGATTCATATTATATAGTGAAAACTAAATTATGTTTAAATAGAACATGATGTGTCCGTGCAATGTTAAGCATCCTGATGCCATACATTTACATGGTAAGGCGACACATAACACTTTTTATGACCGCTAACAAGATCTTTCACAGCGTGAAAAGATAAATATATAATTGCAGCATTTTTAGTGTGCTTTCTAGTACGTATATCCACAGCAAATAAATGAGGAGAGACAGTGCACATGACATGGATCTTGGAAACGCTGTATGTTGTGAAAAGATTAGACACAGATTATCAGCATGAGTGGTTATATGCCAGAAGGAGGGATTACAAATACGACCTCTTAGCATACACAGGATATGCGCAACAGACCAAGTGCCGGGCTTCACCCACTCAATTCGTGCAGTGTAATTAATTAAGAGCTTGGCCTATTTCCCAGGTAACTACACACAAGCATGTGCAGCAGTCATTTCCGTCAGGTCCATTGCTAGCTTTTCATCAGCCTCTCATGGTGTGGAGCTTTAATATAGACATACTGTATTTAAACATGGTTCTTACATTTGATCCAGTCTAAACCTCCCACTTATGAATCAAATCGTTTTGAACAAAAATACTCATATTGGCAAATGTTAACCCAGCAAATAGAGGAGAGCCCATTACATGTCAATTTCATACGTGAAAACAACAAGTCGAAACCCATGCAAATTTTGACAAGTCTGTCATAATGAACATCACAACACACAAGGACAAAACTTGACTATCCGTCAAACAATACATTATATATTGAACATATCAAGAGAAAAAATGTTATTTGACAGCGAAGCAATAATAATGACTTCCATGAAAAAAATTGAAGTTGACAACTTTTTCCAACAGTCTGATGAATGCTGCACCGAAAATCCGGGTAAACAACAACCGTCCAAACTGACCTTTGTGGTCATAGAAGCCAGGTAGAAATCCAGCAGATCAAGTGAGATATAGCAAAAACAACAACTTTATATATATATATATATATATATATATATATATATATATATATATATATATATATATATATATATATATATATATATATATATGTATGTATGTATGTGTGTATGTATGTATGTGTATGTATGTGTGTGTGTGTGTGTGTGTGTGTGTGTGTGTGTGTGTGTGTGTGTGTGTGCAGGAAAAGCAGTATGAAAGAAAACATCTCTCCTGTAGTAGTTTAAATTGATGTAATGCTAATCTTTCAGCTTCAGAAAATACCGTGCCTGAGCCAAGGGGTTCAAGAGTTACCAAAATGTCAACATTTTTTCTAGTACCAATTTGTAGAAATATATTGCACTCCTGACTTGAGACAGACAGTAATCCATAAAAGGCAAAAAGTAACAGTACTCTGAATTACAATCAGATTGGGTACCTTTTTGCGTCAATTTTTCATGGCAAAGATAAACAGTGTCCAGTCTGGTCTGCATACAGAACTATAATTTGTGTGTCCGATGATTTTGGACAAAATGCATTGGGTTGGACCCCTGCTAATTCCATATCACTATGTAACGATTATTAAACACAAGATAATGTTCATTGGTACTATAACAATTGGGTTTTACTTGCGTTGCCGTGCAAGTGATGGGTCTTACACTTGGTGATCATTTGCAAACAAAGTATTATTTCATAGTCTCAATTTTTACCAAGAAAAAGATACTGCACCACTAAAGAAAACACTACGATTATGACACCAATCACTGGGTCCAGTTGCAATGGTAGCCATCGGGGATAATCCCTGAGATCTTAATATTGGATTTCAAGATTACATTTTACCTTTTTGCCACGGCCAATAAGCAATTTTAGAGTATATCTGTATACAGGGAGCATATCTAAAAGCTTCATGGTCTCACACTCTACGTGTGATGGAAATAGGTTTTTACATTTTAGATGCTAAAAATAGTCCATGGTCCTTCAATATCTTTTTATATGATCGCCATTTTCGACTTCTACTGTTATAAAACTAAAATTCCATATTATTGGATTGTGTTACCCGGTTAATAGGTCCAAGACATACTTAGAACATCAATGAACAGGCGATATGTTAAATAGCACACCCTTACAACATCATACAGTTGAACTGTATACCTATGAAAAGAGAGAGAGAGAGAGAGAGAAAGAGAGAGAGAGAGGAGCTACAAATATTAGCATCGAGCTTGTAGGACCAAATGGTATTTTGCTAAGTGCAAGTGTTGTGTGCACATGACGTGACTACAAATAATCTTACTTTACTTACATTTATACATTTCAGCAGTCAAGCCTGGTAAGCAGAGAAGAACCACATCATATTGTTTTGCGCAAAAATCTGCGGGAGCTGATACGGAAGATAGATATGGGTGGCGATTTAACAACGATTTTATATTCCAAGGAAGAACTAACACTCAATCAGAAAGAAAGGATTGAGGTACATATAAAAATTGAACCAAAATGCGCGTTGTAAGACCACTGTCGTCACACTAAATCTATTTAACATGTTCAGTACATGGAATGCATACTTTGTATAGGGGCCCATAGAAAGTTTTGTGTTGTATAAATTAAAGGCCCAACAAAGTGCACTTCGCCCAAGGCGATGCTTGCTATTATAACTACTTAGTTTCCTGCTGTAGATATGAAGTGGATACCTGCACGTAAACACATAATACTATTACTTTGGTCATTCCCTAAATATATGCCTATGTATGTACTACAGCTTGTATTCTGTGTGTGCTTTATATGTCACTATTGACTTCCAAATGTCAAAGTTATTGCTTAGTATTACATAGAACATTGGTAGAAGAAACATGCGCAGATCTCAGTTTCAGTACATCATGTACCTTTACTTCTGAATCAGTTTCAGTGCATCGTGTACCTTTACTTCTGAATCAGTTCCAGTGCATCGTGTACCTTTACTTCTAAATAAGTGTCAGACAAATTATAATATATCTTCAATCTCCACTTCTTCTTGTAAATATACTGGACGCCTTCCTATAATTGTATTTTGACACAACTAAGGTGTACGCACACCGATTCTAATATATATATATATATATATATATATATATATATATATATATATATATATATATATATATATATATATATAGTATTTTTACGCACTTTATCTTTTGACATTTCAGTTTGGTAATACACTTAAAATTGGCTCGGTATTGCTATGATACACATGCCAGGACAAGGCAACCGTCTTCAGCCTGATTAACCATCAATTAAAACTAACATTCTGATGTTATTGCAGGCAATTGCTACTAATCAACAACAAGTTGATGCCTTAATTAGTATACTAGCAAGAAAACCTAGATCATCCTTCGACCTGTTCTGCCAGGCCCTCAAAGAGGACAACCAACAACATGTCGTAGACAACTACCTCTGCCTTTCGGCAGACACGGTCAGACGGGATGATCAACATGATCAAGGTAACAACAGTGTGTGGGTCTATTGGTCTTTGTTATAGAATGTCTGTCTTTATTACTACTTTCTTTTCTTTTTTCTCTCTGTTTTATTTTCTATTCTTTCTCTTTCTCTAATTATCACCCCAACACTGGCCTGTTCTGACTTACTATATCATAGTTATAGAGACACAGTGCAGGAGATTTTAGTTAACTTATAATTTTCAAGTAGAGGACGACTTACAAATATCTTAAATTTGAGATATGTACAGCTGAGTAAGGCCCAGTTATGTCTGTATCTGTCCACACAGATTGTATCTTGATATCAAAAAGGACATTTTTTATATTGCTGTTGCATACATAATTGTAGCACAGGAAAACCTTGATTCGTCGGCAGCCTTTGCATAATTCCCACACTGTTTTAGATGTCCCAGCACTCCAATTATATTTCTGGAGACAGAATCATAACATATATGTTAGAGTCTGTCAAAGCATCTATATCTCTAGCAGAAATAATTTTATTGGTACATAAGTATATAGAAATCAATTATTTCAGAAGAAAATTTCGAATTCGAACTTCTATGTGGGAAAAGTAGATAGTGTGAATGCTACATGTGGAAGGCTATCAAAGAAAATCACTAAATTGTAGCAACGTGATCAAGACTTTGAAGTGAACTTCCTTTCTTTTGTTGCCAAGAAAGTGTTGCAGGCTTACATGTTCTGTCGAAAACCAACTGCATAAACTTAAGTCATAAGAAACTAACTTTTGGTTAAACCGGTTATAGCTTTAGAAAAGAACGATTGTGCACAAGCACATATACAATCAATTGCCATGCCACATAAGGTACAGTTCTTCCCTTCGCCGGCATCTTGCAGTCATACGCGTATGTAGTTTGGTATGTAAGTTATTACGACGCCGAGAGCAACTTTACCAACTGTAGTTGAAAAAATGACAGAGATGTGATTCGTGACGTATTAGCATTTTTTTCCTTGTCGAGAATGTTGACATTAGAGGCAAGACCCGTGCGTATGCGTCATAGCATCAACTTCCGACCATATACATACTATTGATGGAGCAAATGCCGTTCGTACATTAGTGAATATGCTGAGTACATAATACTGATTGTCCAAGCCCACGGACATTTGTTGACAAGATAACTATTTGCAATTTGAGTACTGTTTCCGTTCATAAAAATCAATACGAAAACCATGCAATGTATATACTAAGTTGACTATAAGCAACTTTTGATATTTTTGTTTTGAAAAACGACCAACCAACCCCATGCCTTCCCCGATATGGGCTGAAGGATGGATGGATGTACATTTTTTCTCTTTGACAACATCTGGAAAATACCAGTCTGTAAGGATAACTTTGCAAAAAAATGTTGAAGGGTAAAGTGTACCTTCAGACAAATATTTGGCCATTTTAGCGTTGAAGGTATCTCAACCTGGAGATGAATCAGACATCAAATTTATAACAGTACATACTTACATACATACATACATACATACACACATACATACATACATACATACATACATACATACATACATACATACATACATCATCTTCAACCACTGGGTAAAAATAATACGAGTATAGATATTGTCCCTTAAAGTATGACGATGACTACATGATATCAAACATTTTGATAGCTACATTAAGTTTTGCACAAATGAAAACTGTATGTATGTATGTATGTATGTATATATATATATATATATATATATATATACCTACATGCAACTTTAATACTATTACTGCATACTTTCATCTTTAAAATAGTGTCAAATACAGAACATAAAAATAGTGGATGTTTTGATTGTCTTGGAAGGTGAGTAAATTTTATTTCACATGAGTGTTGAACAAACTATATTAAGTTCTTTGTATGTTTGCTAAAAATTAGAGTCAAAGAAGAACAAAGTAGTTTCTCACTTATCCTGACAACGTATAACAGCAGTAGCAGTATATCCACAAAATCTTGTTTGTTTGTTGTCGTAATTATCATCAGAATTTTACTCATGTGCAACAGGTTGCTGAAACCACTACAAACTTTCCCTAAACCAGTATAGATAATATATATGGTTTAGAAATTAACACTGACTGGGCTAAAAATATTAAGGTATTGTCAGGAAAAGTATAAGTTTGAACAAACGTCCACAATTTTTTCCGTCACTTGACCTGCAATTTTCTGACATACAGGCTCTTTTGCGCACCACTATGTTCTTGTATTCACGTGGTTTCTGTAGCTCATTTTAAAAAGTATTGTTACGTTTGACTACTTGAGCACTAATGACGCGTGAATGGCTTATGTTGTGACGAGTGCTCTTGAAGTGCTTTGGTGCGAAGATGTGCTTATTTAGGCTGATAGCAGATCTTTGTTGCTATATCCGTTTATTCAAAGAGAAAGAATTCGGTACCAGACACTAACTTTCAGACTGACAGCATGAGATTAAGTAAATTACATTGAAAGATAGGCAGCGAGTCCGTTGTTTGATAGAATGTTTAAATTGCGTGACTAATGATCTAAAATTCATGGAAGATTTTCTGTACTGACGCGCAGTACAATTTTCCCCAGAAAACTAACTGCCTGCCACAAAAATAGCCTAGTAGAAATTTTCATCATTATACAGTCTTTCAAATCCAATTTCAGCAGAAAGTAACCCATGGGTAATGCCGGTAGATGTATAGTGTTTCTCCATTTTGTTTAAACAAATGAGAACTATTAACAATGTTCTTTCCTGATATTGGTAATGGTGAGTTAGACGTAGTTGTAACATGTAAATTGAGAGATTGATCCACTCCTTCTTTAGTGTGATAATTAAGTAAGGTGACGAAAATCAGGGCAGCCTTTGATAAGGATGTACTGTTTAGTTCCAGAGGATAACCACATTTCCAAAGATGTAACTTCATGATACCATCTTGGTCTTAAAAGTCCGAAGTACCTGAGCAGATTCTGCATAGTTGTATAGCCTGACTATATACGACTCCATTTAAGATAGTGACGTGCATGGCTTGAGTTATATCTCAGTGAAGTCGGAATGTACATCAGTTCCCTAAATATACTTGCAGTAATATTTCCATTATGTAAAACGTATCAAGACATCTTCAAAAATAATCTTAGATTTCGACAATTTATTACTAATATATATAGTAGCGACTGAAAGTAACTTAACCAAAATTTGCAGGCACTCGCAAATTGGGTGCATTTTGCTCACACTTTGCTCGGGCTCGCACTCCCGGGTTGCGCGCAGTTGTTTTCTGATCTGCCCGCACCCCTGCTCGCAAGCACACCCACGCTCATCCGTAGTTCCATGTGCTTGCGGGTACTGGCTAACCCGCGGGCACACTGGAAAGACCAGCAGGACAAGCCCTACATATACATACTATATTTCAGTCTTCAAACTTATTCAATTTCTAACTAGAAATGCCCCCCCCCCCCCCCGGACATGTCGCCAAGCCCCCCCCCCCCCCCAAAAAAAAATATTGGCTAGTATCCGTCTATATACACCCACATGTAGATGCAGGCTTTTTTGAGTATTTCTTTTTCTATTTGCCACATAATTATTACGATTTTCATCCCAAAATGTGAAGGTTTTTTAACCCAGGTTCACTATGTGGCCAAACGAGCAAAAAAAAATATCTTCAATGAATGTATATTACTGTTTTGTTTGGAGCTTTACCATCCTCAAAACGTCCTGTTCTCACCAATCCGTAAAAATGTATACTTTGGCGGAATGTTGGTGCCCACAGCAAGGCACGACTTTTGAGGATAGTATCTGTCTTAAAAACGAATTCAATATTGTACCGATAGCATACAATTTTTACAAGTGATGTGCATCAGTTGGAACTATCACATGCCTTAAACAGCCACAACTAAATTTGAATTGCTGAAAATGAACCGCCCCCCCCCCCCCCCCAATGATATGGGTATTTGGTCCAGGTTCCTCATTCAAAGATCGTTCATCCAAGTGAAAATATGCCTATATTTACATAGAGTATTTTAAGATTCCTATAAAAAGAATTTAATAATTCAGGTCAACAGCTTCCATAGGCGCGCTTTGGACGTATTCTGCCAAAAGTGCGCTGGGAAGGCTGTTAACTCCATCCACAATGTTGCACAGAAAAAGCCTATTGCAAAAAAGTACATTGATAACATTTTGATTCTGTATTTTGAATAATATCAAAGGTGATCTGCTTTCTTTGAAATATAATGCCCAGTATCAATGTTGTCCAATTTTTTTTTCACAGAAACAAAAGGCACCCAGACATATGAATTCGGTTCAAATTTACAGACAAGATCCTTAGTGTAAGTACATTATCAATGTATTCACATTTCCACGGTAACGCAGCTACGAGAAAAATAACAAGCCAATTGTATTCTGTTTAGAATATTAGAGAGTACTGCATTTGTAGTCCTGCATTTCGTTTTACATATGTATGATGCCCATTAGCATCAATTGATAATGGTACATTTATATATTGAAGGATTATACCACAATGATTTGTTTCCTCATAGTGAATGCTTATTTGTTGTTCGTTTCAGATATGAGTTGATGGCTGCATGGAGAAGTAATGCTGCAGAAGTGAGTAATGACACTTCGTACGCCATCAAGTGGACATATGTTTGCTGCACTGCAAAATTGCAGAGTTTATACCTGTGAATGATATGTTTTGGTGATGAAGTATAAAGGATTAACCCTACAAAAATATTGCTTGCCGATGGTGTGTCATCAACACCAGCTTTTTGAATCGTATGTCAACTTGTCTATATGGATCAATCCTGTGGTAACAATGTTATACGTGTTACCCTTCATACTGTCTGTGAGTTCCTTCCAAAATATTTGAACATTTGCGTTCTGTTATGCAGGTGTATGTCTTAGTCCCAGCTATCTGTAATATTCGACACCTTGTGTGTGTGTTTTGTTTTTGTTTTTGTTTTTGTTCTCGTTTTTGTTTTTTGTTTTTGTTTTTGCTTTTTTTTGTCTTTTTTGTTTTTTTTCTTTGTTTTTTTTCCTTGTTTTTTTTTCTTCTTTGTTTTCCGAGGATTCCTGACTTTCTTAACTTTTACTCTCACGTCTACCATAACCATGGCAAAATGTGGAAATTCACGCCTTAGTCACGTGAACCAGATGCACTCTAACACGTTAACAGCCACCTCCCTCCTCTGAGATACTGTTCATTATGTTGTTGATGCAGGATCACTTACTCGGCACTGTGTTTGATCCATTGGTGCATCAGTTAAGAAAGCCTGTATACGCGTGGCATGAAAATTCGCACAAATTCCTTTAAGCAGAACCATAAAAGTGGATACAGAAAAGATGGGTGTTAAACATCAATGGTGTAATGAATTTACTTCACCCTCATGCTTAAAGAGCCTGTTGTTTTAACTAGCCTGTTGCTTGTCCACCCAATCATTGACCATAAAACCACTTCCTGTCTGTAGGGTAAAAAGGAGGGACAGTGTCTTGACTGCAGTTATGTCGAAGAAATAGTTGGATGATGACCAGTTTTCATTGTACTTTTACTTTCGAGCTTTGCTTGTAGTTTTTATGTCACTATTCTGGCGATACTAACTACTGCATTGTTGCATTGTGATAGTTATGTCTTCCCGTGCAATGGGAGGATATAGTATTTTTGCGCCCGTTTCTTCTTCTTCTTCTTCTTCTTCTTCTTCTTCTTCTTCTTCTTCTTCTTCTTCTTCTTCTTCTTCTTCTTCTTCTTCTTCTTCTTCTTCTTCTTCTTCTTCTTCTTCTTCTTCTTCTTCTTCTTCTTCTTCTTCTTCTTCTTCTTCTTCTTCTTCTTCTTCAACACATTGTTGTGTGCGTTGCACACGCGATAACTCGAGAACGATTTGACTTGGGAGGTTGATTTTTTTGTGAAGATGTTCCTATTTAAAACCTTGCTTGCAGATGAGTGACCTTGGCCTATTTTTCAAGGTCACATGGGCATGTCGTCTAAAATTGACGCAGAAGCAATAACTCCGCATGGATTTGACTTTAGAGGTTGAAATTTTGCATAATTATGTACCATAATACAAATTAGGTTGGGATTGTCGATGGGTGGCCTTGACCTATTTTCAAGGTAATATGGCCACTTCTAAAAATCATTGCAGGTGTACTCGAGTAAGATTTGACTTAAAGAGGTTGATATTTTGTGTGATTATATTATGTTTCTAGGTAAGATTTTTGTAAGACTTTACTTGTAACTTCAGATGTATGACCTTGACCTATTTTTCAAGGTCACGTGGGCATGTCATGTCAGATTGACACGGAGGCAATAACTCCACAAGGGTTTGACTTAAGGAGTTGAAATTTTAGATGATTATGTACCATAATATGAACTAGGTTGGAATTGTAGATGGGTTACCTTGACCAATTTTCAAGGTCACGAGGCCACTTTTTACAAATCATTGCGGAAACACTCGTGAAAGATTTCACTGAAAGAGGTTGACATTTTTGTGTGATTATGTTTCTATGTAAGACTTTTGTAAGACCTTGCTTGTAACTGCAGATGAACATCCTTGACCTATTTTCAAGGTCACCTTGGCATTTCATCTCAAATCAATGTGGACGTGATAACTCAAGGAAGACTTGACTTGGGAAATTGAAATTGTATGTGAAGATGTTTCTATAAATGACCTTGCTTGCAATTGCTGATGGGTGACCTTGACATATTTTTCAAGGTCACATGGGCATGTCATTTGAAATTAAAATGCTTGCAACAACTATGCAAAGATTTGACTGAGGGGTTGGGATTTTGCATGTACCATAACACCAACTAGGCTGGGATTGTAGATGGGTGATCATGACCTATTTTCAAGGTCATATGGCCACTTTTTAAAAAATCATTGCAGATGCTCTCGAGAAAGATTTGTCTAAAAGAGGTTGACATTCTGTTTGATTATGTTTCTATGTAAGACTTTTGCAAGACCTTGCTTGTAACTGCAAATGTATGACCTTGACCTATTTTTCAAGATCAAGTGGGCATTTCATAAAAAATCAACGTTTTGAAACGTCAATGAAGAGTGTGCCTACACCATATCTGTAGATCATTGGAATCAGTATGCCTATTTATAAAAATAAGGGTGACAATAGTAAGGGCGCACTGGGAGAAATTTGATTTTCTGCTGGAAACTCAGCCTGTTCTAGTTTGTTTTCCATCTGCACATTCTTATGAGTGCTTTATATAAATAAGCCATTGTGTTAAGAAACATTCAAGTTGGTCAAATAAAAGCATGTGAAGCTTTCTAATGATCAAAAATTCATCTGGTTATACTCACTACCGCATTCCTGTGTGGAAGTACCTTGATTTTCATGGCCGGGTGTATGTGATAAGTTTTATAAATGAGCCATGTTGTAACCGGCAACCAGCTTAAATCAACTTTTAAGAATGGGAAAACTTTCCAATAGTCAAAATCTATAACCCATGCAAACTAATTCTCTGTAGTATTTGAGGGTATATGAACACACACACACACACACATACATATATATATATATATATATATATATATATATATATATATATATATATATATATATATATATATATATATATATATATATATATATATATATATATGTATATATATGTATACATGTATATATATGTATGTATATATACACATATATACATATATATATGTGTGTGTTTATATACATGTATATATATATATATATATATATATATATATATATATATATATATATATATATATAGTCTGGCTGAATGGCATTTATACAATAATCCCAATGGCTTTCCTTTTAATTTCATTCAGGACTTATAAAGATAGGCCAAAATCTAATCCACGAATTTTGAGGGGGGGACCTTAAATAATTTAAGATGGAAGGTTCATGTGCGCATCCTAACAAGATCCCAAACCTACAATGGAGCCAAAAATAATATGTATTTATGCCCTTGGTGTTATTTTGCTTAATATTAGTATGAATCCATTTTGGTGCAGTGTTCGCTTGGAAACACAGGTAAATGAAGAGGATTTGAAGGACTCCTAGATGAAGTGAATAATACACACAGCTAAACATTGTAAGAAGTAACAAACTCTAGCGGACTTGTCATCTGATGGACAAGTTATTATTAGCTATTAAGGCGTTGAGATTGTAATATTCTTACCTTGATTCATAAGAGGAAAATAAATGAAAGAAGCCTTGTGTCTGAGTCTTCAATTGTCCAGGCCTAGGTTACAGTTTCCTTCGTTTCTATTATTGATTGACTCTTGCTGATCCAAGTCAATATCAGTTCAATTATCAAATATAAACTCCTACGGTCATTATGACAACAGTGCTATGAAATGCTTATATTTCTTCTTTTTTTTTTTAATGACAATAGGAAGAATGCTCTACATTGAAGACACAGATGAAGGCCAAAGAACAACAACTAGCAAAGGCACAGGTATATGGAAACAGTTAATCGTTTAATTTGCAACTCGAGGGAGGCTCGTAGTATAACTTGCAATAAGATTATACAAATTAGAAAAAGGTGGATCTGGCGATTTGCAAGGCCCAATCAGCTCTTTGTGTGGTAGGTCTTTAAATGTAGTTTATGTGTCCCACTTCTTGCGATACTCACTACTTCATTGTTGCATGGAGGTAGTTTTATTTTCAGGTGTGTACGTTAAGGGTTGCTTTTATAAATAAGCCACTGTTAAAAAGAGCATTCAGGTTCAGTCAACTTTTAAGCATGTGAGAATTTCCAATTAACAAAAATGTCACCAGCGCACACTTAGTCTCTGAAACGCACTAGGGGAAATGGTTTGATAAGTGTTTTGATTTGCCTGAATGGCAGACATTCAATTAGCTCAATGACTTTGCTTTTAATTTTATACAAGATTTATTATAATAGACCAAATTCAAATTTCAAGATTTTGAGGGGAATGCTATAGTTGATTTTAGAGGATAATTCATGTCTTCAGGTAAACAATATGCCCAATAAACGGAAGAAGTCAAAATGGTATCTTTTTAGCATTAGTGCTATTTTGGTAGATATTCTTCTGAATTTATTTCAGGACAGTGTTTTCACTGGAAGGACAATTTCAATAAGCATTTGATTGGCTCACATATGGGGGAGGGGGGATCAATAGTGCACAACATTGAAAACAGCTATTAAAATATGCAAAACTCTGCCTCCTTGTTATTTAGTGGATAAGGTGTTCTGACATATTGGAATGTCGAAATTAAAATATTATGATCCTGATTCAGAAAACCGAACATCTATCAAAATGGCTAGCAGCTGAAATTGGAACTTTCCAGACCTACATTATTTTTCTTTCTTTATATTTGATAGGCTCTTGCTCACCTAAATAGAAATTAGGTATGATGATATAATATAAAAATCTCTGGTTATTAAGGAATAGTATTTTCACAGTTCTAATACTTCATTATCTCATGAAAAAAGGGACAGTGTTCTACATTGAAAAAAAAGTTGACTGGCGTTGAAGGAGGACTAACGAATGAACAGGAATGTGAAACCCATGAGTAGTTTGATTTGAAACTCAAGTGCGGCTTGTAATATAACTTCCATAAAGATGAATGATACCAAAACATGAGTCAACTGCTGTACATTGTCACCATGTTCTTTATACCTTTGGTCTATAGTTTTACATGTAGTCCTTCTGCATTATCTCTGGTGCTACACTATTCCGTATTCCTGTGTAAAGGTATTTTGATTTTCATGTGTGAATATTATGAGCTGCTTTTATAAAGCAACCACTGTTTTACCTAGCATACATGTTGAGTCTATATTCAAGAATGTGAAACTTTCTTATTAAAGAAATGTCATCTTTGCGAATACTTCTCAATTATTGCTCGAGGGAATATAAGTTGATACGTATTGTGATTTGCCTGAATGACAGACTAACAACAAGCCCAATGCCTTTCCTTTTAATTTTATACAGGATTTATAAGAATAAACCAAAATCGAAATTCCAACTTTGAGGAAGATGTGATAGATAGTTTAAGATGGAAAGTTGATATGCCTGTCCTTACAAATTCCCCCAAAATACATTAGAGCAAAATATTTAGTATTTTAAATCATTGGCAGCAATTGCTTCATATTACTATGAATACATATTAACAAAGTGTTCCCTTGAAAAAGACAGGTTAGGTGAAGCAAAATTTGAACGGCTGATAGATGAAGATTAAGTGAATAATAGACTAAATTAAAAATTGATATTAGAATTTGCCAAAACTCGTGCAGCCTTGTCATTTAATGGACAAGATGTTATGAGATATTAAGGTATTTGACATTAAATAATCAAGAACAAAATAAATTAACACAGCTTTGTCACCGAATCATAAACGAACCAAGCCTTGCTTACATTCTCCTTTTTTAGGGGGGGGGGGGTGTTTGTTCTATTATTGTTCATTGAATGTTGTTGACCATACACTATATCAGGTTCAATAAAAGAACATAAATTCTTGCGGTAATTAAAGCAATAGTGCTCCGAAAATTAAAATACTTTACTCATTTTTATTCAAATGAAAATAGGAAGAGTGCTCTACAACAAAGAAAAATATGGATGACCTTGGCGGACAACTAGCAAGGGAACAGGTATGTGAAACGAAATCATAGTTTAATTTTCAACTCAAGCGAGGCTTGTGATATAAATAGCAAGAAGATGAATTATATCAAAAGATAGGTCCACCAGCGTGCAAGGGCCACCAGGTTCTTTGTGCTTTAGGTCTCGAGTTTTAAATGTGGCCTTTATCCCAGACTTCTGGATATCCTCACTTATTCATTGTTGTGTCTTGGTAGTTTGGTTTTCATGTTTGTATGGTATGAGTTGCTTTTTTAAATAAGCCTCTTTGTTAAAGAGCATGCAGCTTCAGTCAACTTTAAAGCATGTGAAACTATCCAGTCTTCAAAAATGACGCCAGTGCTAACTAATTCCCTGAAGCATACTAGGAAAAATGGTTAACTGTTTTGATTTGTCTGAATGCCAGACATCCAAGTAGCTCAAAAATTGTCCTTTTAATTTCATGCAAGATTTATGGGAAAAGACCAAAATTGAATTTGAAGATTTTGAGGGGGATGCCATAGTTAATTTAAGTGGAACATTCATGTTTTTGTCCTAACAACAGGCCCAAATATATATATATATATATATATATATATATATATATATATATATATATATATATATATATTTCATGAATACTATTTTGATTGTTATCCATGTAAATTCGTTTTGGTACAGTGTAGTCACTGGAAAGAAGTAAATATACGCAGTTTCGATTGCTTCATAGATGGAGAAAAAATTGAATATTAAAAAATTGAATACAAATACTAAAATTTGAGAAACTATGGGTGCCTTGTCATTTAAAGGATAAGTTTTCTTGAGACTTATGGATGTCAAAATTGGATTATACTTGGACCCTAATTCAGATAGCAGAAAACATATCAAAATGGCCAGATGACTGAAATTTCAGGTATCCGGGCATATCTTATTGATATTTTCCTGTCTTTTATAACCCATTGAATCTGGTTCCCCAAAAAGAACATCAGGTGCAATCATATTACATAAATGCCTGTGGTTATTGTGGTTTGAGACTTAAAGTACTTTCCTTGCTTATGTAAATGATAATAGGAAGAGTCCTCTGCATTGAGGAAACGGTTGACTGAAGTAGAAGGATGGCTAACGATTAAACAGTTTGGTGGAAACAACTATTAAATTAATTTGAAACTAAAGTGAGGCTTGTAATATAACTTCAATTAAGATGAATGATATCAAAAGATCAGACAACTGCTATACATTATCCCCAAGTTCCCTATACCTTTGGCCTTTAGTTTTACATGTTGTTCTTATGACGATTCTCTGGAGTCACTCACAGTAGCATTCCTAAGTAGAGGTATTTATTTTCATGTGTGTGTCATCAGCTGCTTCTGTCAATTTTATAAAGAAGCCGCTCTTTTACTTAGCATCCTGGTTGAGTCTACATTCAAGAATGTGAAACTTTCAAAAAACAATGTCACCTGTGCTAATAATTCTCGGTATTGTTCCGGGGAATATAGGGTGATAATGTTGTAATTTGCCTGAAAAAGAAAATGTCACTGTGCTAATAATTCTCGATATTGTTCGAGCTAATATAGGTTGATATGTGTCGTGATTCGCCTGAATGACAAACAGGCAATAACCCCAATGGTTTTTCTTTTGATTTTAAGCAGGATTTATGAGAATAACCCGGAATCCAGTTTTTAATTTTGAGGAGGATGTGATAGGTAATTTAAGATAGAAAGTTGATATACTTGTCAATACAAATATTTAGTTTTTTATACCATGTTTGCCATTTTGCTTCATATGGATGTATTTTCGCAAAGTGTTCCCTTTAAAAGACAAGTTAAATGAATGGCATT
Organism: Hermodice carunculata; assembly: GCA_964020975.1. Lineage (NCBI taxonomy): Eukaryota > Metazoa > Annelida > Polychaeta > Eunicida > Amphinomidae > Hermodice > Hermodice carunculata. The sequence goes on along the minus strand of OZ026628.1, from coordinate 48,016,305 downwards.
TAATGGAATTAAAGATAAAGATTAAATGCTTAATAGAAAAACTAACAATTGATATGAAAGTTCTTGAAACTCGTGCTGCCTTGTCATGTAATGGACTAGTTGTTATGAGATATATGTGGTATGTGAATAAAAACATTCTGACATTGATATACAAAAAACAACATAAATCAACACACCTTTGCCTCTGATTCATAAACTGAACAGACCTAGCCTACATGTTTCTTTCTTTCTTTTTTTTTCTTCTATTTTTCATTGACTGTTTCTGACCTTAGACAATGTCAGATTCAATTATAAAACATAAGTTTACGCGGTCATTAAAACAATATTGCTCCGGAAGTTCTAATACTTCACTCATTTTTTCTTGAAATGGAAATAGGAAGAGTGCACTGCAACAAAGAAAAAGATGGATGATGTAATGGGCCAACTGGCAAAGGAAGTGGTATGTGAAACGAAATGGTAGTTTAACTTGCAACTCAAGTGAGGTTTGTAATTTAAATAGCAATAAGATGAATTAAATCAAAAGACGGGTGCACCAGTGTGCAAGGGCCACCAAGTCCTTGGTACTTAAGGTCTTCTGTTTTAAATGCAGCCTTTATCCAAGACTACTGGACATACTGACTAATTCATTGCTGTGTCTAGGCATTTTGCTTTCATGTGTTTATGGTATGAGTTGCTTTTAAAAATACGCCTCTGTTTTAAGGTGCCTGCCGCTTTAGTCAATTTTAAAGCAAGTGGCAATATCCTTTTGTAAAAAGTAAAAAATTTCACCAGTGCTATCCAATTCATTGCAGCATATTAGGGAAAATGGTTAGATAACTGTTTTAATTTGCCTGAATGCCAGCAGTCAATAAGCTCAAAAACTTCCCTTTTAATTTCATACAAGTTTTATAGGAATAGACAAAAATCCAATTGGAAGATTTTGATGGGGATGCCATAGTTAGTTCAAGTGGAAAATCCATGTGTGTGTCCTAACAACATGCCCAACACACCACAAAAGATCAAAATTATAAGTATATACATTTATATATATATATATATACATATATATATATGCATATATATATATATATGTATATATATATATATATATATTGATATTGTTCGAGCGAATATAGGTTGATAGGTGTTGTGATTCGCCTGAATGACAAACAGGCAATAACCTCAATGGTTTTTCTTTTGATTTTAAACAGGATTTATGAGAATAAACCAAAGTGTAGTTTTTTACTTTGAAGAAGATGTGATAGGTAATTTAAGAGAAAAAGTTGATATACTTGTCCATACAAATTCCCCCAAAAAACAATGGAACAAAATATTTAGTATTTTATACCATGTTTGCCATTTTGCTTTATATTACTATGGATGCATTTTGGCTGAGTGTTCTCTGTAAAGGACAAGTTAAATGAAGGGCATTTAAAGGAATTAAATATGAAGATTAAATGCTTAATAGACAAAATTAAAAATTGATATTTGAATTCTTGAAACTCTTGCTGCTATGTCATGTAGTGGACTAATTGTTATGAGATATTGAGGTATGCGAATTGGAATATTGTGACATTGATTTACAAATAACAAAATAAATCAATACAGCTTTGTATCTGAATCATAAACTGACCAGACCTAGCCTCACTGTTTCCGTTTTGTCTTCTGTTTTTTAGTGACTGTAACTGACCTTAGACAATATCAGGTTTAATGATAAAGCATAAATTTCTGCGGTCATTCAAACAATTGTGCCCCAAAAGTTCTAATACTTCACTCTTTTTGTCTTGAAATGAAAATAGGAAGAATGCTCTGCAACAAAGAAAAACATGGATGATGTAAACCGCCAACTGGCAAAGGAACAGGTATATGAAACGAAATAATAGTTTAATTTGCAACTGAAGTGAGGCTTGGGATATAGATAGCAATTAGATGGATAAAATCAAAAGATGGGTGCACTAGTGTGCAAGGGCCACCAAGTGTATGTATCGAGATTAAAATGATGCCTTTATCACAGACTGCTGGATATACTCACTAATTCATTGCTGTGTCTAAGTAGATGGTTTTATGTGTTCATTTTATGAGTTTCTTTTATAAATACGCCTCTGTTTTTGATTGATATCCAGGTAAATTCGTTTTGGTAGAGTGTATTCACAGGAAAAAAGGTAACAAAAGCAGATTTGATTCCTTCATAGATTGAGAAAAACTGAATATTAACAAAATTGAAAACAAATACTAAAATTTGAGAAACTGGGATGGCCTTTTCATTTAAGGCATAAGTTCTTTTGACACACAAGGATGTGAAATTTAGATCGCATGGACACTAATTAAGACAGCCGAAAACACATTAAAATGGCCAGTAGACTGAAATTTCAGGTATCCAGACATATCTTATATTTTCCTTTCTTTTGTAGCCGATCAAATCTTGTCCCATAAAAGATCCGGTACAATCATGTTACATAAATGCATGTGGTAATTAGGACAATTGTGGCCTGAGAGTTAATATAGTTTACTTTCTTATATAAATGATAATAGGAACAGTCCACTACAATGAAGAAAAGGTTGACTGGGGTAGAAGGACAGCTAAAAAATAAACAGGTTTGTGCCAACAATTTTTAGATTGATTTGAAACTAAAGTGAGGCCTGTAATATAAGTTCGATTCAGATGACTGATATCAAAAGATCAGTCAACTGCTCCACATTATCACGAAGTTCTTTATATCTTTGGTCTTTGGTTTTACATGTTGTTGTTACAACACTTCTCCAGAGCCACTCACTGCCGAATTCCTAAGTGGAGGTATTTAATTTCATGTGTGTGTCATCAGCTTCTTTTATCAATTTAATAAAGAGCCCACTCTTTTACTAAGCAATTGGGTTGAGCATACATTCAAGAACGTGAAACTTTCCAATGAAAAAGAAAATGTCACTGTGCTAATAATTCTCGATATTGCTTGAAGGAATATATGTTGACAGGTGTTTTGATTCGCCTGAATGACAAACAGGCAATAACCTCAATGGTTTCTCTTTTCATTTTAAACAGGATTTATGAGAATAGACCAAAATGCAGTTTTTTACTTTGAGGAAGATGTGATAGGTAATTTAAGAGAAAAAGTTGATATAGTTTTCCATACAAATTCCCCCAAAAAACAATGGAACAAAATGTTTAGTATTTTATGCCATGATTGCCATTTTGCTTTATATTACTATGGATGCATTTTGGCTAATTGTTCCCTTTAAGGAACAAGTTAAATGAATGGCATTTAAAGGAATTAAATATGAAGATTAAATGCTTAATAGACAAAATTAAAAATTGATATTTGAATTTTTGAAACTCGTGCTGCTATGTCATGTAATGGACAAGTACTTATGAGATATTGAGGTATATGAATTGGAATATTGTGACATTGACTTACAAAGAACAAAATAAATCGACACAGCTTTGTCTATCAATCATAAACTGACCAGACCTAGCCTACCTTTTCCCTTTTTTTTCCTCGGTTTTTTATGATTGTTCTGACCTTAGACAATATTAGGTTCAAGAATGAAACATAAGTTTCTGTGGTCTTTAAAACAATAGTGCTCCAAAAGTTCTAATACTTCACGCATTTGTCTTGAATTGAAAATAGGAAGAATGCTCTGCAACAAAGAAAAACATGGATGACGTTAAACGCCAACTGGCAAAGGAACAGGTATGTGAAATGAAATAATAGTTTAATTTGCAACTGAAGTGAGGCTTGTGATATAAATAGCAATATGATGAATGAAATCAAAAGATGGGTGCACTAGTATGCAAGGGCCACCAAGTGCTTTGTACTTTACGTCTCGAGTTTAAAATGTGGCCTTTATCACAGACTGCTGGGTATACTCACTAATTCATTGCTGTGTCTAGGTAGTTTGGTTTTATGTGTTTATGGTATGAGTTTCTTTCATAAATACGCCTCTGTTTTTGATTGATATCCAGGTAAATTCGTTTTGGTAGAGTGTATTCACAGGACAAAAGGTAACAAAAGCAGATTTGTTTGCTTCATAGATTGAGAAAAACTGAATTTTAACAAAATTGAAAACAAATACTAAAATTTGAGAAACTGGGATGGGCTTGTCATTTAAGGCATAAGTTCTTTTGACACATAAGGATGTCAATTTTCGACCACATGGACACTAATTAAGACAGCCGAAAACACATTAAAGTGGCCAGTGCACTGAAATTTCAGGTATCCAGACATATCTTATATTTTCCTTTCTTTTGTAACCGATCAAATCTTGTCCCATAAAAGATCCGGTACAATCATGTTACATAAATGCATGTGGTAATTAGGACAATTGTGGTCTGAGAGTTAATATAGTTTACTTTCTTATATAAATGATAATAGGAACAGTCCTCTACAATAAAGAAAAGGTTGACTGGATTATAAGGACAGCTAAAAAATAAACAGGTTTGTGCCAACAATATTGAGATTGATTTGAAACTAAAGTGAGGCCTGTAATATAAGTTCGATTCAGATGACTGATATCAAAAGATCAGTCAACTGCTCCACATTATCACGAAGTTCTTTATATCTTTGGTCTTTGGTTTTACATGTTGTTGTTACAACACTTCTCCAGAGCCACTCACTGCCGAATTCCTAAGTGGAGGTATTTAATTTCATGTGTGTGTCATCAGCTTCTTTTATCAATTTAATAAAGAGCCCACTCTTTTACTAAGCAATTGGGTTGAGCATACATTCAAGAACGTGAATCTTTCCAATGAAAAAGAAAATGTCACTGTGCTAATAATTCTCGATATTGCTCGAAGGAATATATGTTGACAGGTGTTTTGATTCGCCTGAATGAGAAACAGGCAATAACCTCACTGGTTTCTCTTTTCATTTTAAACAGGATTTATGAGAATAGACCAAAATGCAGTTTTTTACTTTGAGGAAGATGTGATAGGTAATTTAAGAGAAAAAGTTGATATAGTTTTCCATACAAATTCCCCCAAAAAACAATGGAACAAAATGTTTAATATTTTATGCCATGATTGCCATTTTGCTTTATATTACTATGGATGCATTTTGGCTAATTGTTCCCTTTAAGGAACAAGTTAAATGAATGGCATTTAAAGGAATTAAATATGAAGATTAAATGCTTAATAGACAAAATTAAAAATTGATATTTGAATTTTTGGAACTCGTGCTGCTATGTCATGTAATGGACAAGTACTTATGAGATATTGAGATATATGAATTTGAATATTGTGACATTGACTTACAAAGAACAAAATAAATCGACACAGCTTTGCCTCTCAATCATAAACTGACCAGACCTAGCCTACCTTTTTCCTTTTTTTCCCTCGGTTTTTTATGATTGTTCTGACCTTAGACAGTATTAGGTTCAAGAATGAAACATAAGTTTCTGTGGTCTTTAAAACAATAGTGCTCCAAAAGTTCTAATACTTCACGCATTTGTCTTGAATTGAAAATAGGAAGAATGCTCTGCAACAAAGAAAAACATGGATGACGTTAAACGCCAACTGGCAAAGGAACAGGTATGTGAAATGAAATAATAGTTTAATTTGCAACTGAAGTGAGGCTTGTGATATAAATAGCAATATGATGAATGAAATCAAAAGATGGGTGCACTAGTATGCAAGGGCCACCAAGTGCTTTGTACTTTACGTCTCGAGTTTAAAATGTGGCCTTTATCACAGACTGCTGGGTATACTCACTAATTCATTGCTGTGTCTAGGTAGTTTGGTTTTATGTGTTCATGGTATGAGTTTCTTTTATAAATACGCCTCTGTTTTTGATTGATATCCAGGTAAATTCGTTTTGGTAGAGTGTATTCACAGGACAAAAGGTAACAAAAGCAGATTTGTTTGCTTCATAGATTGAGAAAAACTGAATTTTAACAAAATTGAAAACAAATACTAAAATTTGAGAAACTGGGATGGGCTTGTCATTTAAGGCATAAGTTCTTTTGACACATAAGGATGTCAATTTTCGACCACATGGACACTAATTAAGACAGCCGAAAACACATTAAAGTGGCCAGTGCACTGAAATTTCAGGTATCCAGACATATCTTATATTTTCCTTTCTTTTGTAGCCGATCAAATCTTGTCCCATAAAAGATCCGGTACAATCATGTTACATAAATGCATGTGGTAATTAGGACAATTGTGGTCTGAGAGTTAATATAGTTTACTTTCTTATATAAATGATAATAGGAACAGTCCTCTACAATAAAGAAAAGGTTGACTGGATTATAAGGACAGCTAAAAAATAAACAGGTTTGTGCCAACAATATTGAGATTGATTTGAAACTAAAGTGAGGCCTGTAATATAAGTTCGATTCAGATGACTGATATCAAAAGATCAGTCAACTGCTCCACATTATCACGAAGTTCTTTATATCTTTGGTCTTTGGTTTTACATGTTGTTGTTACAACACTTCTCCAGAGCCACTCACTGCCGAATTCCTAAGTGGAGGTATTTAATTTCATGTGTGTGTCATCAGCTTCTTTTATCAATTTAATAAAGAGCCCACTCTTTTACTAAGCAATTGGGTTGAGCATACATTCAAGAACGTGAATCTTTCCAATGAAAAAGAAAATGTCACTGTGCTAATAATTCTCGATATTGCTCGAAGGAATATATGTTGACAGGTGTTTTGATTCGCCTGAATGACAAACAGGCAATAACCTCAATGGTTTCTCTTTTCAGTTTAAACAGGATTTATGAGAATAGACCAAAATGCAGTTTTTTACTTTGAGGAAGATGTGATAGGTAATTTAAGAGAAAAAGTTGATATAGTTTTCCATACAAATTCCCCCAAAAAACAATGGAACAAAATGTTTAGTATTTTATGCCATGATTGCCATTTTGCTTTATATTACTATGGATGCATTTTGGCTAATTGTTCCCTTTAAGGAACAAGTTAAATGAATGGCATTTAAAGGAATTAAATATGAAGATTAAATGCTTAATAGACAAAATTAAAAATTGATATTTGAATTTTTGAAACTCGTGCTGCTATGTCATGTAATGGACAAGTACTTATGAGATATTGAGGTATATGAATTGGAATATTGTGACATTGACTTACAAAGAACAAAATAAATCGACACAGCTTTGCCTCTCAATCATAAACTGACCAGACCTAGCCTACCTTTTTCCTTTTTTTTCCTCGGTTTTTTATGATTGTTCTGACCTTAGACAGTATTAGGTTCAAGAATGAAACATAAGTTTCTGTGGTCTTTAAAACAATAGTGCTCCAAAAGTTCTAATACTTCACGCATTTTGTCTTTAATTGAAAATAGGAAGAATGCTCTGCAACAAAGAAAAACATGGATGACGTTAAACGCCAACTGGCAAAGGAACAGGTATGTGAAATGAAATAATAGTTTAATTTGCAACTGAAGTGAGGCTTGTGATATAAATAGCAATATGATGAATGAAATCAAAAGATGGGTGCACTAGTATGCAAGGGCCACCAAGTGCTTTGTACTTTACGTCTCGAGTTTAAAATGTGGCCTTTATCACAGACTGCTGGGTATACTCACTAATTCATTGCTGTGTCTAGGTAGTTTGGTTTTATGTGTTCATGGTATGAGTTTCTTTTATAAATACGCCTCTGTTTTTGATTGATATCCAGGTAAATTCGTTTTGGTAGAGTGTATTCACAGGACAAAAGGTAACAAAAGCAGATTTGTTTGCTTCATAGATTGAGAAAAACTGAATTTTAACAAAATTGAAAACAAATACTAAAATTTGAGAAACTGGGATGGGCTTGTCATTTAAGGCATAAGTTCTTTTGACACATAAGGATGTCAATTTTCGACCACATGGACACTAATTAAGACAGCCGAAAACACATTAAAATGGCCAGTACACTGAAATTTCAGGTATCCAGACATATCTTATATTTTCCTTTCTTTTGTAACCGATCAAATCTTGTCCCATAAAAGATCCGGTACAATCATGTTACATAAATGCATGTGGTAATTAGGACAATTGTGGTCTGAGAGTTAATAGAGTTTACTTTCTTATATAAATGATAATAGGAACAGTCCTCTACAATGAAGAAAAGGTTGACTGAGATAGAAGGACAGCTAACAAATATACAGGTTTGTGCCAACAATTTTCAGATTGATTTGAAACTAAAGTGAGGCCTGTAATATAAGTTCGATTCAGATGACTGATATCAAAAGATCAGTCAACTGCTCCACATTATCACGAAGTTCTTTATACCTTCGGTCTTTGGTTTTACATGTTGTTCTTACGACACGTCTCTGGAGCCACTCACTGCCGCATTCCTAAGTAGAGGTATTTAATTTCATGTGTGTGTCATCAGCTGCTTTTATCAATTTAATAAAGAGCCCACTCTTTTACTAAGCAATCGGGTTGAGCATACATTCAAGAACGTGAAACTTTCCAATGAAAAAGAAAATGTCACTGTGCTAATAATTCTCGATATTGCTCGAAGGAATATAGGTTGATGGGTGTTGTGATCGCCTGAATGACAAACAGGCAATAACCTCAATGGTTTCTCTTTTCATTTTAAACAGAATTTATGAGAATAGACCAAAATGCAGTTTTTTACTTTGAGGAAGATGTGATAGGTAATTTAAGAGAAAAAGTTGATATACTTTTCCATACAAATTCCCCCCAAAAACGATGGAACAAAATGTTTAGTATCTTATGCCATGATTGCCATTTTGCTTTATATTACTATGGATGCATTTTGGCTAATTGTTCCCTTTAAGGAACAAGTTAAATGAATGGCATTTAAAGGAATTAAAGATGAAGGTTAAATGCTTAATAGACAAATTTAAAAATTGATATTTGAATTTTTCTAAACTCGTGCTGCTATGTCATGTAATGGACAAGTACTTATGAGATATTGAGGTATATGAATTGGCATATTGTGACATTGATTTACAAAGAACAAAATAAATCGACACAGCTTTGTCTCTCAATCATAAACTGACGAGACTTAGCCTACCTTTTTCCTTTTTTTTCCTCGTTTTTTTATAATTGTTCTGACCTTAGACAATATCAGGTTTAATGATAAAGCATAAATTTCTGCGGTCATTCAAACAATAGTGCTCCAAAAGTTCTAATACTTCACTCTTTTTGTCTTGAATTGAAAATAGGAAGAATGCTCTGCAACAAAGAAAAACATGGATGACGTAAACCGCCAACTGGCAAAGGAACAGGTATGTGAAATGAAACAATAGTTTAATTTGCAACTGAAGTGAGGCTTGTGATATAAATAGCAATTAGATGGATGAAATCAAAAGATGGGTGCACTAGTATGCAAGGGCGACCAAGTGCTTTGTATTTTACGTCTCGAGTTTAAAATGTGGCCTTTATCACAGACTGCTGGATATACTCACTAATTCATTGCTGTGTCTAAGTAGTTTGGTTTTATGTGTTCATGGTATGAGTTTCTTTTATAAATACGCCTCTGTTTTTGATTGATATCCAGGTAAATTCGTTTTGGTAGAGTGTATTCACAGGAAAAAAGGTTACAAAAGCAGATTTGTTTGCTTCATAGATTGAGAAAAACTGAATTTTAACAAAATTGAAAACAAATACTAAAATTTGAGAAACTGGGATGGGCTTGTCATTTGAGGCATAAGTTCTTTTGACACACAAGGATGTCAAATATCGACTATACTTGGACACTAATTAAGACAGCCGAAAACACATTAAAATGGCCAGTACACTGAAATTTCAGGTATCCAGACACATCGTATATTTTCCTTTCTTTTATAACCGACCAAATCTTGTCCCATAAAAGATCCGGTACAATCATGTTACATAAATGCATGTGGTAATTAGGACAATCGTGGTCTGAGAGTTAATATAGTTTGCTGTCTTATATAAATGATAATAGGAACAGTCCTCTACAATGAAGAAAAGGGTGACTGAGGTAGAAGGACAGCTAAAGAATAAACAGGTGTGTGGAAACAATTTTTTGATTGATTTTAAAAAAAAGTGAGGCCTGTAATATAAGTTCAATTCAGATGAATGATATCAAAAGATCAGTCAACCGCTATACATTATCACCAAGTTCTTTATACCTTCGATCTTTAGTTTTACATGTTGTTCTTATGACACTTATCTGGAGCCACTCACTGCCGCATTCCTAATAAAGGTATTTAATTTCATGTGTGTGTCATCAGCTGCTTTTATCAAATCAATAAAGAGCCCACTCTTTTACTAAGCAATTGCGTTGAGTATACATTCAAGAACGTGAAACGTTCCAGTGAAAAAGAAAATGTCACTGTGCTAATAATTCTCGATATTGCTCTAGGGAATATAGCTTGATAGGTGTTTTGATTCGCCTGAATGACAAACAGGCAATAACCTCCATGTTTTTTCTTTTGATTTTAAACAGGATTTCTGAAAATGAACCAAAATGCAGTTTTTTAATTTGAGGAAGATGTGATAGATAATTTAAGATAAAAAGTTGATATACTTTTCCATACAAATTCTCCCAAAATACAATGTAACAAAATGTTTAGTATTTTATACCATGTTTGCCATTTTGCTTTATATTGCTATGGATGCATTTTGGCTAAGTGTTCCCTGTAAAGGACAAGTTAAATGAAGGGCATTTAAAGGAATTAAAGATAAAGATTAAATGCTGAATAGACAAAATTGAAAATTGATATTTGAATTCTTGAAACTCATGCTGCTATGTCATGTAATGAACAAATTGTTATGAGATATTGAGGTATGTGAATTGGAATATTGTGACATTGATTTACAAAGAACAAAATAATTCAAGACAGCTTTGTCTCTGAATCATAACCTGACCAGATCTAGCCTAACTTTTTCCTTTTTTTTTTTTCTTCTGTTTTTTAGTGACTGTTTCTGACCTTAGACAATATCAGGTTTAATGATAAAGCATAAATTTCTGCGGTCATTCAAACAATAGTGCTCCAAAAGTTCTAATACTTCACTCTTTTTGTCTTGAATTGAAAATAGGAAGAATGCGCTGCAACAAAGAAAAACATGGATGATGTAAGCCAGCTATTGGCAAAGGAACAGGTATGTGAAACAAAATAATAGTTTAATTTGCAACTGAAGTGAGGCTTGTGATATAAATAGCAGTAAGATGAATGAAATCAAAAGATGGGTGCACTAGTATGCAAGGGCCACCTAGTGCTTTGTACTTTAGGTCTCGAGTTTTAAATATAGCCATTATCACAGACTTCTGGATATACTCACTATTTCATTGCTATGTGTAGGTAGCTTGGCATTCATGTATCTATGGTATGAGTTGCTTTTATAAATAAGCATCTGTGTTATGGAGCATGCAGCTTCAGTCAACTTTAAAGCATGTAAAACTATCCAGTTGTGAAAAATGTCACCAGTGCTAACTAATTCATTGCAGCATACTGGGGAAAATGGTTAGTTAACTGGTTTGATTTGCCTGAAGGGCAGACATTCAATTAGCTAAAACACGTCCTTTTTAATTTCATACAAGATTTAAAGGAATAGACCAAAATTCAATTTGAAGATTTTGAGGGGATGCCATAGTTTATATAAGAGAAATATTCATGTGTTTGTCCTAACAACATGCCCAACATACCACAAAGGATTAAAATTATATATATATATACATATATATCTACTTTTCTTCTTCTTCTTCTTCTTCTTCTTCTTCTTCTTCTTCTTCTTCTTCTTCTTCTTCTTCTTCTTCTTCTTCTTCTTCTTCTTCTTCTTCTTCTTCTTCTTCTTCTTCTTTTTTTTTTTTGAATGACGGCTCTTTTCATTGATGTCCAGGTAAATTCGGTTTGGTAGACTGTATTCACAGGAAAAAGGGTAACTAAAGCAGATTTGATTGCTTCATAGATTGAGAAAAACTGAATATTAACAAAATTGAAAACAGATACTAAAATTTGAGAAACTGGGATGGCCTTGTCATTTAAGGCATAAGTTCTTTTGACACATAAGGATGCCAAATTTCGAATATACTTGGACACTAATTCAGACAGCCGAAAAACATATTAAAATGGCCAGTACACTGAAATTTCAGGTATCCAGGAATATCTTATATTTTCCTTGCGTTTATAGCCAAGGAAATCTTGTCCCATAAAACAAAAAATCAGGTACAATTATGTTACATAGATGCATGTGGTTATTAGCACAATCGTGGTCAGAGAGCTAATATACTTTACTTTCTGATATAAATGATCATAGGAACAGTCCTCTACAATGAAGAAAAGGTTGACTGAGGTAGAAGGACAGCTACAGAATAAACAGGTTTATGGAAACAATTTTTAGATTGATTTGAAACTGAAGTGAGGCCTGTAATATAATTTCAATTCAGATGACTGATATCAAAAGATCAGTCAACTGCTCCACATTATCACCAAGTTGCTTATACCTTCGGTCTTTGGTTTTACATGTTGTTCTTATGACATTTCTCTGGAGCCACTCACTACGGCATTTTTAAGCAGAGGCATTCCTTTTCATGTGTGTGTCATCAGCTGCTTTTATCAAATTAATAAAGAGCCCACTCTTTTACTAAGCAATCAGGTTGAGTATACATTCAAGAACGTGAAACTTTCCAAGGAAAAAAAAAATGTCACTGTGCTTATAATTCTCGATATTGTTCGAGTTAATATCGGTTGATATGTGTCGTGATTCGCCTGAATGACAAACAGGCAATAACCTCAATGGTTTCTCTTTTCATTTTAAACAGGATTTATGAGAATAAACCAAAATGCAGGTTTTCACTTTGAGGAAGATGTGATAGTTAATTTAAGAGAAAAAGTTGATATACTTGTCCATACAAATTCCCCCAAAATACAATGGAACAAAAAATTTAGTATTTTATGCCATGATTGCCATTTTGCTTTATATTACTATGGATGCATTTTGGCTAAGTGTTCCCGTTAAAGAACAATTTAAATGAAGGGGATTTAAAGGAATTAAAGATGAAGATTAAATGCTTTATAGACAAAATTGAAAATTGATATTTGAATTCTTGAAACTCGTGCTGCTATGTCATGTAATGGACAGGTTGTTATGAGATATTGAGGTATATGAATTGGAATATTGTGACATTGATTTACAAAGAACAAAATAAATCGACACAGCTTTGTCTCTCAATCATAAACTGACGAGACTTAGCCTACCTTTTTCCTTTTTTTTCCTTCGGTTTTTTATTGATTTTTCTGACCTTAGACGATATCAGTTTCAATAATGAAACATAAGTTTCTGCGATCTTTAAAACAATGATGCTCCAAAAGTTCTAATACTTCACGCATTTTGTCTTGAATTGAAAATAGGAAGAATGCTCTGCAACAAAGAAAAACATGGATGACGTTAAACGCCAACTGGCAAAGGAACAGGTATGTGAAATGAAATAATAGTTTAATTTGCAACTAAAGTGAAGCTTGTGATATCAACAGCAATGAGATGAATGAAATCAAAACATGGGTGCACTAGTGTACAAGGGCCACCAAGTTCTTTGTACTTTACGTCTCAAGATTAAAATGTGGCCTTTATCACAGACTGCTGGATATACTCACTAGTTCATTGCTGTGTCTAGGTAGTTTGGTTTTATGTGTTCATGGTATGAGTTTCTTTTATAAATATGCCTCTGCTTTTATTGATATCCACATCAATTCGTTTTGGTAGAGTGTATTCAGAGGAAAAAGGGTAACTAAAGCAGATTTGATTGCTTCATAGATTGAGAAAAACTGAATATTAACAAAATTGAAAACAAATACTAAAATTTGAGAAACTGGGATGGCCTTGTCATTTAAGGCATAAGTTCTTTCGACACATAAGGATGCCAAATTTCGAATATACTTGGACAATAATTCAGACAGCCGAAAAATATATTAAAATGGCCAGTACACAGAAATGCCAGGTATCCAAGCACTTCTTATATTTTCCTTTCTTTTATAACCGATCGAATCTTGTCCCTTAAAAGATACGGTACAATCATGTTACATAAATGCATGTGTTTATTAAGACAATTGTGGTCTGAAAGTTAATATAGTTTACTTTTTTATATAAATGATAATAGGAACAGTCCTCTACAATGAAAAAAAGGTTGAATGAGGTAGAAGGATGGCTAAAGAATAAACAGGTTTGTGGAAACAATCTTTTGATTGATTTTGAAATATAGGGAGGCCTGTAATATAAGCTCAATTCAGATGAATCATATCAAAAGATCAGTCAACCGCTATACATTATCACCAAGTTCTTTATACCTTCGGTCTTTAGTTTTACATGTTGTTCTTATGACACTTCTCTGGAGCCAATCACTGTCGCATTCCTAAGTAGAGGTATTTAATTTCATGTGTGTGTGTCATCAGCTGCTTTTTATAAAATTAATGAAGAGCCCACTCTTTTACTAAGCAATCGGGTTGAGTATACATTCAAGAACGTGAAACTTTCCAATTAAAAAGAAAATGCCACTGTGCTAATAATTCTCCATATTGTTTGAGCGAATATAGGTTGATATGTGTTGTGATTTGCCTGAATGACAAACAGGCAATCACCTCGATGGTTTTTCTTTTGATTTTAAACAGGATTTATGAGAATAAACCAAAATGCAGTTTTTTACTTTTAGGAAGATGTGATAGGTAATTTAAGAAAAAAGTTGATATACTTGTCCATACAAATTCCCCCAAAATACAATGTAACAAAATATTTGGTAATTTATACCATGTTTGCCATTTTGTATATATTACTATGGATGCATTTTGGCTGAGTGTTCTCTGTAAAGGACGAGTTAAATGGAGAGCATTTAAGGAATTAAAGATGAAGATTAAATGCTTAATAGACAAAATTAAAAATTGATATTCGAATTCTTGAAACTCATGCTGCTATGTCATGTAATGGACAAATTGTTATGAGATATTGAGGTATGTGAATTGGAATATTGTGACATTGATTTACAAAGAACAAAATAAATCAACACAGCTTTGTCTCTGAATCATAAACTGACCAGACCTAGCCTCACTGTTTCATTTTTTTCTTCTGTTTTTTAGTGACTGTTACTGACCTAAGACAATATCAGGCTCAATGATAAAGCATAAATTTCTGCGGTCATTTAAACAATTGTGCTCCAAAAGTTCTAATACTTCACTCTTTTTGTCTTGAATTGAAAATAGGAAGAATGCTCTGCAACAAAGAAAAACATGGATGATGTAAACCGCCATCTGGCAAAGGAACAGGTATATGAAACGAAATAATAGTTTAATTTGCAACTCAAGTGAGCCTTGGGATATAAATAGCAATTAGATGGATGAAATCAAAAGATGGGTGCACTAGTGTGCAAGGGCCACCAAGTTCTTTGTACTTTATGTCTCGAGATTAAAACGTGGCCTTTATCACAGACTGCTGGATATACTCACTAATTCATTGCTGTGTCTAGGCAGTTTGGTTTTTTGTGTTCATGGTATGAGTTGCTTTTATAAATACGCCTCTGTTTTTTATTGATATCCACGTAAATTCGTTTTGGTAGAGTGTATCCAGAGGAAAAAAGGTAATAAAAGCAGATTTGATTCCTTCATAAATTGAAAAAAACTGAATATTAACAAAATTGAAAACAAATTCTAAAATTTGAGAAACTGGGATGGACTTTTCATTTAAGGCATCAGTTCTTTTGACACATAAGGATGTGTGTCAAATATCGACTATACTTGGACACTAATTCAGACAGCCCGAAAACACATTAAAATGGCGAGTACAGTTAATTCCAGGTATGCAGGCATATATTATATTTTCTTTCTTTTATAACGGATCGAATCTTGTCCCTTAAAAGATCCGGTACAATCATGTTACATAAATGCATATGGTAACTAGGACAATTGTTGTCTGAGAGTTGATATACTTTACTTTCTTATATAAACGATAATAGGAACAGTCCTCTACAATGAAGAAAAGGTTGACTGAGGTAGAAGGACGGCTAAAGAATAAACAGGTTTGTGGAAACAATATTTAGATTGATTTGAAAATAAAGTGAGGCATGTAATATAAGTTCAATTCACATGAATGATATCAAAAGATCAGTCAACCGCTGTACATTATCACTAAGTTCTTTATACCTTCGGTCTTTAGTTTTACATGTTGGTCTTATGACACTTCTCTGGAGTCACTCACTGCCGCATTCCTAAGTAGAGGTATTTAATTTCATGTGTGTGTGTCATCATCTGCTTTTTATAAAATTAATAAAGAGCCCACTCTTTTACTAAGCAATGGGGTTGAGTATACATTCAAGAACGTGAAACTTTCCAATTAAAAAGAAAATGTAACTGTGCTAATAATTATCGATATTGTTTGAGCGAATATAGGTTGATAGGTGTTGTGATTCGCCTGAATGACAAACAGGCAATCACCTCGATGGTTTTTCTTTTGATTTTAAACAGGATTTATGAGAATAAACCAAAATGCAGTTTTTTACTTTGAGGAAGATGTGATAGTTAATTTAAGAGAAAAAGTTGATATACTTGTCCATAAAAATTCCCCCAAAATACAATGTAACAAAATATTTAGTATTTTATACCATGTTTGCCATTTTGCTTTATATTACTATGGATGCATTTTGGCTAAGTGTTCTCTGTAAAGGACAAGTTAAATGAAGGGTATTTAAAGGAATTAAAGATGAAGATGAAATGCTTAATAGACAAAATTAAAAATTGATATTTGAATTCTTGAAACTCTTGCTGCTATGTCATGTAATGAACAAATTGTTATGAGATATTGAGGTATGTGAATTGGAGTATTGTGACATTGATTTACAAGGAACAAAATAAATCAACACAGCTTTGTCTCAGAATCATAAACTGACCAGACCTAGCCTTACTGTTTCATTTTTTTCTTCTGTTTTTTAGTGACTGTTTCTGACTTTAGACAATATCAGGTTCAGTCATGATAAAGCATAAATTTCTGCGGTCATTCAAACAATTGTGCTCCAAAAGTTCTAATACTTCACTCTTTTTGTCTTGAATTGAAAATAGGAAGAATGCTCTGCAACAAAGAAAAACATGGATGATGTAAAACGGCTACTGACAAAAGAACAGGTATGTGAAACGAAATAATAGTTTAATTTGCAACTCAAGTGAGGCTTGGGATATGAATAGCAATCAGATGGATGAAGTCAAAAGATGGGTGCACTAGTGTGCAAGGGCCACCAAGTGCTTTGTACTTTAGGTCTTGAGTTTTGAATATAGCCTTTATCCCAGACTTCTGCATGAAGTCACTGTTTCATTACTATGTCTAGATACCTTGGCTTTCATGTATTTGTGGTATGAGTTGCTTTTATAAATAAGCCTCTGCGTTATGGAGCATGCAGCTTCAGTCAACTTTAAAGCATGTAAAACTATCCAGTTGTGAAAAATGTCACCAGTGCTAACTAATTCATTGCAGCATACTAAGGAAAATGGTTTGTTAACTGTTTTGATTTGCCTGAATGGCAGACATTCAATTAGCTCAAAAACGTTCCTTTTAATTTCATACAAGATTTAAGGGAATAGACCAAAATTAAATTGGAAGATTTTTAGGTGGATACCATAGTTAATTTAAGTGAAAAATTCATGTGTTTGACCTAACACCATGCCCAACATACCACAAAAGATCACAATTATAAGTATATATATATATATATATATATATATATATATATAAATATACATATATTAATTGTGACAGCATCATGCGACATGCCCGGTGCTTTACACTTGCAGTCACTACGTGCTGTATTTGACAAGTGGGTTGTCCTTCATGGCTTGCATTTTAAATTTGCATAAACGATAAAAATAAACCACTGGCATTGCCGAGTCGCAAAAAAGGCATGCAACGAAATTTGTCCCACTCAGAACGAGAAAAACACTTAACATATCTTATGTTCCGTTCTTTAATTCGTATAAATTTACGTATGCATAAGTGTACATGTCTTGCGGGTGCAAAAAAAGTGTGAGTGTCATCAGTTAATTTCCCAGCAAAAGATTTCCAATATTTACGGCCTGTCGTCTTGTTTACTGCCAAACCAAGAGGGCGCTTGTGTGTGAGGACAAGAAATGGAAACTTGTTTTGGAAAAGCAAGGTGGACACAGTTTTAGTCAAATTAGAAAGATGCTGATTCAACAGCACCATGCTACTATTGGACTAACTACATTGAAAACGGTGGTGAAATATCACCGAGAAACATAAAGAATTCCTACCAGTGTAACAACCTGTTGCCGGGCGCGACAGAAAGTGACAGATCAGCATCTAAAATTGATAGATGTTCTTGTGACTTTTAATCAGGAGAGGACAGATCGTGACATACAAAAATTTTACAAGATTTGGTTCGTTTTGCACTGTCCATATTGGATTTAAAATGAATAAGGCGAGGCCTTGGCTGGGGCAAGGGAGAAATTCAAATCGTTGTCTGTTGTGGCCATGACACTGCCTGTTCCCTCGTGTTCCTGCATGATGTTTTTTTTGTAGGTTTAGTTCAACATGTCAAATATGATTGTTTCAAAGCAACCACGTGTTGTACGGGTTCTCCTCATGACAAGAATGACTGACAGGTAATGCTAGCATTGCGTGCACGGTTTAAAATGTTGATTCAACCTCGCCACACAGGCATTGAGCATCATGCCATAGGCTACACGCATTTAGCAGCACGCCAGTCGCCAAACGCACTAAAACACATGTTAAAAAAGGCATGCGTGCAGTTTGAGCACGCCGGTATCAAGCATATCTTTCTGGCGGCATGGGATATGCATAGCACAGTGCTCAAGCAGGGGTAAAACTGCGATTTTGGATGGTCCATGATATGAGAGCTGTACTGTTATTTAGGATGGAAAGTTGATTTGCTTGTCCTTGCAATTGCCCCCAAACTACATCAGAACACAATATTCAATACTTTATATCACTGGTGCCATTATGCTTCATGCTACTTTGCATACATTTTGGTAAAGTGTCCCATCGAAAAAGACAGGTTAAGTAAAGGTGATTTGAAGAACTCACAGGTGAAGATTAAACGCATAATAGAGGAAATTAAGAGTTGATATTAGAATTTGCCAAAACTCGTGCTGCTTTGTAATTTTCTGGACGAGTTGTGGAATATAAAGGTGTTGGAATTGAAATATGCTGACATTGAATCATAAAGAACAAAATAAATCAAAGCAGCCTTGTCTCTGAATCTTAAATTGTCCAGGCCTATCTTATATTCTCCTTTTTTCTGTTTTTCATTGACCTTTGCTGACCTAAGACAATACCAGACTCAATAATAAAACATAAGTTCCTGCGGTCTTTAGGACAATAGTGCACTTAAAGTTCTAATACTTCGCTTTTTTTAATTGAAATGAAAATAGGAAAAGTACGCTACATTGAAGAAACAGATGGCACACGTAGAGGAACAACTAGCAAAGGAACAGGTATGTGAAACCAATTAATACTTTAATTTGCAACTCAAGTGAGGCTTGTAGTATACATTGCAATGAGATGAATTAAATCAAAAGATGAGTCATCTAGTGTGCAAGGGCCACCAAGTTCTTTGTATTTAATGTTTTGAGTTTTATATACGGTCTTTATCCCACACATCTGGTCATACTCACTAATTTATTGCTGTGTGAAGTTAGTTTGATCTTCATGTGTGCATGGTATCAGTTGTTTTTAAATATGGTCTGTCCTTTCTTTGGCAGCGATTCCCGGTTTATATGATGCTGTCTTGTTCCCTGTTTAATGAAAACATGGGCATATAGCTACTTGGTCGGAAACCGACATAACGATGCATGGCTGTGCAATATCAGGCACTTAAAAGGCCACTGCAATGAACTGAAATATTGTACTTCTTCAATATTTTTTTTTTTAGATAAGGATGCATTTAAAGCTTATGCAACAATTTAATGCAGTGATTTAAATGCAAATAAGATCAAGAGCTAGACTTCAAAGCATTGGGGAATTCCTGTTAACGAAAGTGGTTTTGCTGATTGGATTCCGTTTTCAGTATTTCGATTCATTTTTACTGTATGTTTCAGCCAGAGCCGTTTTTTTTACCTGGACAATTAGCAGTCACT
This sequence comes from Hermodice carunculata, assembly GCA_964020975.1. Classification (NCBI taxonomy): domain Eukaryota; kingdom Metazoa; phylum Annelida; class Polychaeta; order Eunicida; family Amphinomidae; genus Hermodice; species Hermodice carunculata. Next base: position 47,996,306 of record OZ026628.1, on the reverse strand, counting down.
ATAGGTCGACTTGTAAGGTACGTCGACAAAAAAGGGGTTATTGTGACGAAAATTGTGAAGTTTGTGTCCAGGTGACAACGCATAAATATTTAGTGCAGTAGGCCCGGCGTACGTATCAGAATGATCGTGAGACGGCCAAGTCACGTGCAACAGGGTCAAACGAAGGGGTTTTTGCAGTTGACATGCAAAAGGTACTCTTGTTGCCAAATATGAGAATGAAGCAATACTTTTCCACACTTAAACTCCTTTTACTGACACTTTCGCAGAGTGGACAGCTTGACCTGTGTCTGATTGTGGCGTGAAGCCATTAGCGATTGAACAACATAGCTTCTTCGTATGTCAAAGTTACTAAATTATGTGAACACTATGATAAGTTTAATTTTTAGGGCAGAGAGTCGATGTGGCCATAACAAAAAACTGGGATTTGTTCGGAACACTTGTATAGCTAATTAATATGTGTTCAGTATCAACGAAATAACTTATTTATAAGTAGTATTTAGTATTTTAAAGAAGGGCATGCATGCGATGTACATGTGCACAGACAATGTACATAAAAAAAAAAAAACAGGAAAACAGATGAAAAAGAATGAGTAGGCGATTAATTGGCCTGACTTCGAAAATGATGTTAGTACGTCTGGTAAAAAATGTGAAAGCGATTTCTATGAAAATATGTGTCTTTCCGTTGCTGAAAGATAAGCATTTCACTGTCACTAAGTAGAGCTGCACAAAAAGTTACTACGACTCGGAGATGTGACATTGTATAATTTCGAAAGTACTGGACAAGGATAAGTGAATTCCTGGGTGCAGATTGTTTGAAAGTGAATCTTTCAAGTAGCATTTACAGTAAGAAAGCAAACGGTGTATACAGAAAGACAACTCTGCGAAGCATCAATACAGCAAAAACAAAAAACAAACAACAAAAAAACACACACACAAAAAAAAAAAAAAAAAAAAAAAAAAGGCCAAAATTGTGGCAGAGCTTCTTCAGGCTACAGACCACAGTTATAAATCCTTCTATTTTTTCATATTAGCATTTTTGAGTCTAAATAAATCAGCATTTTGGTAATTTAAAATTCCGTAGACGGCATTTAACAGATCAAAATGTCAGAAAAACAAGGATGGATTTTTGTCATACAATTCCCAGCTCGTTAATTGGTGATAATTGAAACACGAGACAACACCTGGATGTCAGCTTTATACAGGTGTATGAACTGTGCTGTTGCCAGGGTCACATGTTTGTCCTTCCCCCCCCCCCCCCCCCCATAAAGTTCCCACCTGGCCTGGAAGACAGTGCATCTATCTGACCACCAATGAAGCAACTCTGTGATGCAGCAAACCTGACTTAACTAACTTTATTTAAACAGAGGCTACAGCTTGCTGAAAACACAACATTTTCACGATTTCGGACTATATCCGTTGGGATGTGCAACCAACCAATCACAACTGTGGTCTGTAACCTTCAGATGATGGCCAAACGTTAAGGGTCATTTTGGAAAACCTTGTCAGACTCCACCAAGTCTGTTGGAGAGACAGTAATGAGTAACAAGCGGGATATGTCTGGTTCTACGCGCCCTAGTACATGATAGAAATATTGAACCTGATAGTTATTTCAATATTCAAGCCATATCTTTCACGGTTGGCATAAACTATTTTTAAAGTTTGAAAAGACAAAGAAGCAGATTTGGTTTTTGTTGTTTGAAGTTAGCAGAGTTAGATCTTGTTGTTATTTTTAAAAGACAAAGAAATAATACAAGGTTCAGTGTGATCAAGGCATCATAACGCTTCACCCCTAAGAATTATTATTCTGCATGTGTAATGCATTCATGTTACACAATTTGGAGACAATAAAATCTGTCTTTCCTATATTATTCTATATTCTCTCCCGTTGGAGCAACAACTCTTATTTTCAAATAACGTCTATGGTAGGGTGGATTAGGTTACAGCGTCATTTGAATTTTATAATAGCTTTATTCGAAGTTGTTTTCAGCGTACATAAGGCGCCACTCCATACATCGTTTGAAGACTTGATTGGGAGATATCAAATTCGATGTTAATAATTTTTTCTTTTTATTATGTTTTTTTGTGGCACATGCGAGGGCTGAGTTGCCTTGGTCACTCGATATTTCAATAGGACATTGGGGTCAATAGAAACAAGAATGCAATACAAATATGATCATGTGGTAGGACTGAGAAAAGCAGAGGTCTGAGTGAAGTTGATAGTAGGAAATTGTAGGATCCTAGAGGGAAAAAGAAAATAAGGCACCACACGGGCATTACAAATGCGAAGGACTAAGAAATAAAGCTAGGACTTATGATACAATGCCAACATATCTTATAGGAAATCTATAACAATCAAAATGTAAAATCAAAGGCATAATACATTTGAAACGAAAAAATACCTGCGGTGATGCTTACAGGTGGATATCATTGTAGTGAGTAGACATGCTGAGAATGTTATTCATGTGATACTGTGGCAAATATAGAGGACAATAATAAGCACCTGTAAGGAAATCCAGAATAGATGGAGCACACATTGTTATTTGAAGTAGTGTTACAAAGCTTTGCCTGCAGAATGATTTAAGAAAAGGAGAAACATATAGAGCCTGAAAAAAGCCAATATAATGTACTGGGACTATATGTGACCAACCATACAAACCCCTGGGGTAAGGATATACGGTTAAACATAAAACATCTTTGCTGCATTTTCTTACCTTGTAATGGTCTTTTTCAGTTCTTACTTCCTGTAATTGATGTTTTAGATCTGCATCTTTTCCAGCTGACGTACACGCCTCCTGTGAACGACAATATAGAGTTAGGTCTGAAGGACGTTAAATTCAGGGAACTGTGTTGATGCTTACATAGTAGCCTCTCAGAATAGGCATGATGGCGTTGCATGGTTCAACTGATATATTAGATGGATTCATTGTTACATCATGAAATGGAGTAAGACATTATTTACCAAATTGTATTTGGTGCATCTTTATCTGTATGGTGGTTATAAACTTTTTAAAAAGCCACCCTAAAGATTTATAGAGGCTAATATTCATATGATAAACTGGTGGTTCTGAGAAAAAAAAATCTACAGATATTGTAAAAAAAAAAAAATATGCGCAGAATAATTCCATAGAGAACACAATGCGTGTTGCTTGATTCTAACAAATAAGTAAAACAAAAATATCGACAAAACATATCATACTTGGTGAATCTACTAATGGGAATATTAGAAGTGCAAAAAAAAAAAAAAAAAAAAAAAAAAAAAAAAAAAAAAAAAAAACTTAAGCACCACATCAACAACTGCCGTACCTGAAGCCAGTATTTGTTGCATTACTGTGGTAGACATCGTATTTCCAATAAGTAGCTTACATGAGATTGAACCATATAAACCCAGTGACGTATGATCCAAAAGGCAGGTGCTGATGCCACTACAATAGCAAGGAACTTTCTGTTTTTGTTTAAGCAATTATCATGTATCGCCAAAAATGGCCTTTGCAGAGATGAAGTCGATAACTGTGCCTGTCTCTGAAAAATGTGCCCCACTTAGTGGTATAAGATGTGTGAATACTCACTTCTGTCGCCTCACTTCCGCCTTCAGCCATCGAGACAATTCTTTAAAGAATCATAAATAAGTATGAACTATAAAAAAACAAATCATAATCGTTCGTCATATTTACATGCCAATGTATTACACTGAATTGATGTTAATTACATAGTATCCTATACATGTATAAAATACTAATATTCTGAAGAGACTTAGTAGTTATGTCTCTCCTTGCAACGGGGGAACATATTGTTTTTGCCTCCATTTCTTATGCTTCATCCTCTTCTTCTTCTTCTTCTTCTTCTTCTTCTTCTTCTTCTTCTTCTTCTTCTTCTTCTTCTTCTTCTTCTTCTTCTTCTTCTTCTTCTTCTTCTTCTTCTTCTTCTTCTTCTCCTTCTTCTTCTTCTTCTTCTTCAACGCTTCTTATTCTTCTTCTTCTTCTTTTGCTTCTTCTTCTTCTTGTTCTTCTTCTTCTTCTTCTTCTTCTTCTTCTTCTTCAACGCTTCTTCCTCTTCTTCTTCTTCTTCTTCTTCTTCTTCTTCTTCTTCTTCAACACATTGTTGTGTGCGTTGCGGATGCAATAACTCGAGAAAGATTTGACTTGGGAAGTTGAAATTTTCAGTGAGGATGTTCCTATATAAAATCTTGCTTGAGATTGCAGATAGGTAACCTTGACCTATTTTTCAAGGTCACATGGGCATGTCATGTAAAAATGACGAGGACGCTATACTTCCGCAAGGATTTGACTTAAGTGATTGAATTTTTGCGTGATTATCTACCACAATAGGAGCTACGTTTAAATTGCAGATGGGTGACCTTGACTAATTTTCAAGGTCACATGGCCAGTTTTTAAAAATCATTGCAGATGCACTCGAGAAATATTTGACTTAAAGAGCTTGATATTTTGTGTGATTATATTTCTATGTAAGACTTTTGTAAGACCTTGCTTGTAACTGCAGATGTATGACCGTGACCAATTGTTCAAGGTCACGTGGGCATTTCGTCTAAAATGAATGTGGATATGATACCTCAAGGAAGATTTGACTTGGGAAGTTGAAACTGTATGTGAAGATGTTCTTTTATATGATTTTGTTTGGGATTGCAGTTGGGTGACCTTGACATATTTTTCAAGGTCACGTGGGCATTTCGTCTAAAATGAATGTGGATGTGATACCTCAAAGAAGATTTGACTTGGGAAGTTGAAACTGTATGTGAAGATGTTCTTTTATATGATTTTGTTTGGGATTGCAGATGGGTGACCTTGACATATTTTTCAAGGTCACATGGGCATGTCATCTAAAATTGTCATGCATGCAACAACTCTGCAAGGATTTGACTTCGGAGGTTGGAGTTTTGCATGTTTATGTACCATAATACTAGGTTGGGATTGTAGATGGGTGACCTTGACCTGTTCTCAAGGTCACAAGGCCAATTTGTAAAATTCATTGCAGATGCACTCGAAAGATTTGTCTTAAACATGTTGTCATTTTGTGTGATTATGTTTCTATGTAAGACTTTTATAAGACCTCGCTTGTATCTGCAAATGTATAACCTTAACCTATTTTTTAAGGTCACGTGGGCATTTCGTCAAAAATCAACGTTTTGAAATGTCAATAAAGGGTGTACCTTCACCATATCTGTAGATCATTGCAGTCTGTATGTCTATTTATTAAAAGGTGACAATAGTGAGGGCGCACAGGGCGACATTGGATTTTCTGTTGGAAAATCAGCCTGTTCTAGTTGGTGTTCTGTTTGTTTTCACTTGCAGTTTTATAAATGAAATGTGAAGATTTAGACAATATACTTACACTGATGTTTTTGTGTCTTCTTGCTGCAAATTTGTACTGCATCCTACAGTCTGGCTGTCTTCTGTTATTACGAAAAAGATAGAGTACATCGGTGTGGTACATGTATTGTAAGAATGCAGATCAACTTTCATATTATTAAAACGTTGAACCATTCTTCATGCATTCTGTAGAAAAGCTGTATAAAATGCTAATTTTCTAAGGTACAATATACATTTCACATTTCGAGACACGCTCATTGTATGGTCACAAGACATGTTCAAAGCTGTATCTGTTTACGATACTAGACGCACATGACAATTCCAGATGTTACATAATCTGTAAAACAATCATGAACATGCAAAGAGTTACCCTTGTTAGTTGAATTGATAAAGTTGTAACCTAAGCTATGAATATTTGACATTACTTTCACTATAGGTTGCACCATTGTAACATTTTGTTGATATTTATCACAACACATAAGCTATTGTGACTTCTGCTGTTGGTGCGGCAATATCTTCGACAGGCTGAGTGACAAACTGCTGCTATCTCCTTTGACTCGTTTCCTGTTTCTTTCTCTTTTATTTTTGTGCCCCGAGGGGCAGGGTGGGGGTAGCCTGAGTTCCGGGGTTCATCTCTTGTATTGGCAAGAATTAGCAATATTTTACATTTGCCCTTGTGAGTAAACTCCCTAACGCCTGTAACTTTTAGTGGTGATTTGACATTTATAGGTCTAATGTCACTTTTTAAACACTGAGTGGCTGTTTTGACAATTGACAGGCTTGAAATTGCTGTTATTTATAAAGTCAGCAGTCCATGATACATTAACAGTTGAGGGTTGTGCATTGGACAACTTTACATTTTTGGCAATGAATCATGGAGTGGTAGTAATTTTGGCCTTTGGATAAAAATTGTGTGTGTACATACACGTAGAAGTCTAGCTCAAAGCCAATGTTGCAGCGGTTGAAGTTCTTAAAAACGTCTGCAAATAACAATTATATTCAGACCTTGTGTTTAGATACCCCAATCAGATCGCTATACTCAATCTGTTTATATATATATATATATATATATATATATATATATATATATATATATATATATATATATATATATATATATATATATATATATGAAAACAAACATTTTTGCGTATATCGGTTCTCTGCTATTTTTCTATGTCTGAAATGTATACATGTGACACGCAAAAAAGATAGTGCAAAGGTTTCATCTGGGTTTAATTTGTTTTCCCTGAGAACAACATTACCTGTTTAAGTTGAGCTTTTAAAACGTATTCATAGAAGCAACATGAATAATAGTTTGATATCTGGAAAAGTCAGCAGCGCCACAAAATTTATAATTTTGTCAGAAGTGTCCACCCCGAAAGAATCTAAACAGGTTTGAAGACGGATCGGGGATGGGAGAGGGGCTTGCAGATAGATGGATTCTTTAAAAGGTTGAAAAAAAGCCGATACCAAAATGGCGTGGATGATTAACAGTAAAGCGATGGCATGGGAAGATAAAGAGCATTGGCATAGTACACTAACTGTGAGAATGTAGGTCATCTTTTATATCATAAAATATATAATTTTCAGCACTATAATTGTTTCTATGAACATAACATGGTCATCGATGTTATGTAACTTCCCTATCCAGGTAACTAATCATAACGTCAGGTGTGTTGGAACACTAAGCCACAAAACTGGCAGGTTGCAACAGCACCATAAATAAGTGTAATATCGTGGACGTCACTTTCTTGTGCGGCAGGTGCCAGTAGACAGAGTTTATAAGCTTATGCCCAATGTCTGGTGATATTTACTAAAAGCTACGCGATTTGTTTTCGGCAGAATAGGATACGAACGCATAATTGAGAGCAACACACGCGACACTGTTTCCTACAATTATTACATGCTGAAAACAACTACTT
>OZ026628.1:47976557-47984057 GCA_964020975.1 Hermodice carunculata | reverse complement strand
GATAGAAGGATGGATAGATAGATAGATAGATAGATAGATAGATAGACAGACAGACAGATAGATAGATAGATAGATAGATAGATAGATAGATAGATAGATAGATAGATAGATAGATAGATAGATAGATAGATAGATAGATAGATAGATAGATAGATAGATAGATAGATAGATAGATAGATAGACTTTACTCTGATTGAAGTCTAAATTGTAAGTTCTTGTACTTAGATTACACCTGATAACAGAACATAACATTTGGTCTCCATGCATAAAGGGCATGGTTGTTTTAATGAGAACACTCGTTTCCAACGTCATGACAGATTTTACAACATAATTTCCTGTGACATCCTTTTCACTTCGGTTTCCGTTTTCCTCAAAACGATTTCAACATGTTGCTGATAACCATAGAAAGGTTTTGAACTTGGATACCCACAGCTTACCCTCTTCCGTAATTCCAAGTGCAAAGGTGGCTACATCACGGGATTGATTCAAACTGATTTCTCTGTTCGTAAGAATAAACTCACGAGAATACGCTATACAGCCAAGGTCAGAACAATGTTAATCTGCTTGGCCTTGGACGCGTTTTGTTTGAGCACGAAACTGTGCGTGGATAAGCCGAAAAGTAAGCCATAAGGCGATTGGCCATAGCCATTTAAAAGATAAAGCATTGTGCATAGTGGAAGTTCTGACGAACAAAGTCATATTCGATTGAAATATTTACTCTCGTTTCAAGATTTCCTCTTCTTCTTCTTCTTCTTCTTCTTCTTCTTCTTCTTCTTCTTCTTCTTCTTCTTCTTCTTCTTCTTCTTCTTCTTCTTCTTCTTCTTCTTCTTCTTCTTCTTCTTCTTCTTCTTCTTCTTCTTCTTCTTCTTCTTCTTCTTCTTCTTCTTCTTCTTCTTCTTCTTCTTCTTCTTCTTCTTCTTCTTTTTCATTAATAGTTTTGTATTGTCTGTCCTACCTGTGCTCTGCTTCCTTGCCATGCTAACCTGGAATCAGCTTTCACTGCATAGAAAGGTAATGCCAATGAATCATTTAATGAGAGACTGATACGTGTGCAGTCCAAGTTCGAGAAAATCAACAGCTGTGTGAATCACATGAAAGCCACCTGCTTCACATGTAAAAAGTGCGATGAATTACCGGGTGTGCCGCCATAGGTCTTTTTAGGAATGAAGAAGTTTAACAGGACGTGGGTGATACAGGCCCTGAGGTGATATGTCAATGGTTTTATCTTAATAATATCACTCTTTTAGTGTTACTTCGTTCAAATTTTCATGCTTGTGAAAAATGGTCCTATTCTTCATTGACTGCCCTCACCAAAATGTCCACTAGGAGCGCTACATCAATGGGATTACTGCTTTAAACACACGCAAGATATATGCAGCTGTATGTTAGCAATTTCGGTGTGTATGGCTGGGGTTTTTAGCACCAACAACCTGGAACATTTCATTTTCCTAAATGCACTGGGTAATGTAGATACCCAGAATGTTCCTGCTTGTTCTACTGCATAGAAACTGATAGCACCCAAGCACGCCAGCTATTTCCAAAACAGCGTTACAGTGACCTGCCTCAATAATGAAGTTTGCACCCTCTTGGGGCAATCCATCATGCATCACTGTTAACACATATGTTAACACATTGATTGGATATGAGTGTTACATTTCACGACTGAGTGAAATGACGGTTATGAGGGGACTTTTGTGATTAAATGTGAAGTTTGGATCAGTAACGGTTTATATAAAGAATAACTTGAACAATATCATAGCATATCGACCCAGAAAATTACTTCTGTAGGACTGGCTTGGCGACCCAGATTTACATTCATGCTTGTAGCTCCACCGAATGTCCAAATTACACACACACACACGCACACACACACACACACACACACACACACACACACATATATATATATATATATATATATATATATATATATATATATATATATATATATATATATATATATATATATATATATATATATATATACACCGTTTCTCCTTTTGGTGAGTATTTGAACATATCTTCAAATATCTAATGTTAAGATCAATTCTATTTAATGTTTTCATTAAATATTTGATAAACTATTCACAGATAAAGTGAATTCGATTTAATCTTATTATGTAATGTACTTGAGTATATGTCGACTTGTGGAAAAGTTTTCTTTATTTTCTCATGAGACAAAATATACTTACTGACATCATCAATTGCATTTAATGATATCACTGAATCCATGCATTGTTATGAATAGATATGATATATTTAAACACACATTTAAATGTATTTTCTCATATCATGAGGTCAATTTGCTCATATGTTGAATTGACTGGGCAATTATTCTGATCACTCAAAAGAACTAATGGGATGTTTAAATCAATTTCATGTAATGTTTAAATGATCAGTTATATTTGATGTTATCATTAAATATATGACCATAACATTAAGCATGTAACGCGACAATTATATATCACAATAAAGCATTGATTATATTTGATATTAACGATAACTGTATTTGAAGATACTTCTAATCTTTGAAAAGCTTTCTTTGCTTTAATCATAAGACACTGTCTTTTTAACGGCACCATCAATTGCAGTGAATGCTACCACTAAATATGATATATTTAAACGAATGTCTAAATGCATTTAATCATATCATCTAATTAATTTGATCATATGTTGATATACTCATGTGGTTAATCTTATCACTAAATAGAATAAATGATATGTTCAGGCCGATTTCATGTGATGTTCAAATGCGTCCCTGGTCACAGCAAGATAATAAATGTTCCAACAATAAGTAGAGCTAAGCCCAGAATAACCTTGCAAGACAGGGGGTGATCTTACGCACGTGGCGAAAGCCGGAAGTCACGTGTAGCAGGTCTACCATAGACTATTCAACATAAATAGTCTGACCTTTAATTTACCGCGGTCTCTTCTGCTGTATTTAATCTTAACATCAAATACCTAATCTTATAACAAAATATCTGGTGTTATGACTATTTCAGACCAAAAAGAGAATTAGTGATATGTTTAAATGCTCTGATCATAATATCAGCTAGATTTCAACACGGGACCCAATAACGCATATTTAAAGAAGAGAATTAATCACATGGTTAAATTTCTCTAATCATAACATCGATTAGATTTCAACGTGGGACCCAATAAGGCCTATTTATTCGTAACAATAAAGGCTATTTAATGTTATTATCAAATAGAATTTTACTTGTGTCCAAATCATTATCCATTTAAACCTATCATGATGTTTGGATGGCATAATTAGATTCAATTGATAATAAACCTAATCGCATTGAGTGATATCAGTGAAAAAGAATATTTCAACATTGGTTATCTCCACTAATCCACATCCACTACACCTCTCCTGTGAACTTGGAAATACGGTCACCATTACGCACATGACTGTGTTAAGAACCAGTGATTCCAGAACACTCGTTGGTGTCTTCTAGAAGGAGTCGACATGCACGTTCCCGTTTTTTTTTTTTTTTTTTTCTTTTTTTTTTTTCTCATTTTGGAAATCCATCGTGTGAGGAAATTCTTGAAAATATGAGTCACTTCAACGTGGTTTATTGTAAAGAGTGTAGCTTAGATAATTGCGTGGTACTTCCCCCACTAATTTGGCAGAGTTGCAGTGAGTTTGGTGATGTATACTTGCGTATGCATGCATTTAAGCAGGTTATCCACATATACCATGCTGTCATACACACTCATCGACCCTTCTGTTATTTGAAACTAAATCTATACAAGTGAGGGAACTAACAGTACCGGTAACGCCTAACTGCCACCAAAGTCTAAACATATGCTGTCAAACCTGGAGTTGAAATTCAAAGAAAACAATCGGCACTAGCATAATACGAGGGCAAATATGCCATTAGGTTTTCCATAGCCTTGTTCTTGTTTGTTTTTCTTTGTTTATCGTCATTTAATTACACACAAATATCCATGAAATACATAATAGTTTTTTATTTATTATTTTTTTTTTGTTTACTTAACAGTGGTCGATTGGGCTCGACTTCTGACTTAAGCAAAGCCTTACATGTGGAACTGTTCATTGAATCAGATTCTGAAACCCCATACTGCTTACATACTTCCATTTTCATTCTCTCACAAGGATTTATACTTTTGCTCCCTTTTGTCCGATGTGTGATAATCATTTTCTTATTTTCATTCTTTAGAAACGTCCCCTATCTCTTTTTTCAATACTGTTTCTTTATTTTACTCTTTCACATCTGCTATTTCTTTCTTGGCCCTGTTTCGATTTCTATGCCCATGCCTCTGTGCTTTTTCTTTCTTGTTTTTTTCTTTCTTCATAGATCCCTTTTCTTTTTGTTATTCATTTAATGCATCTAAATTTTTCTGCCAGAGCTTTTATTTTTCTTTTATATATTTCCTATAGAAGTCTACCAACGGTGCTATCACCTTCACTCGGCTGTTGCACTTTGTGCATACAGGACAGGTAGTTTTGTCTTTGGAATCTTTCATGCTGCTGTGCTCGCATTTCGATGCATCTTGTCCAACTTTCCCTCCTGAAATCATTCTGACTTGCACTTGTACTTGATTTTTACTACTTGCGAAGACACTTGACCCATATTTGTATCATACTCAATTCCTCTGGACTCTTTTTGGCAACTCCTATTAAATTTCCATTCAAAAGTTTGTCAATTAGGCCTTTTCTCTTCAAGTAGTGATACCAGTTGCTGCTCGAAGTGCAAATCAAGTATGTGATAATCTACTGCTATTTTCTGGCAATGTCTAATGGGTAACACCGCGGCTTTTGTTTCAATTCCAAACTTTCGATCCATCGTCGTTGAATACGTAATTTCACTAACTGATTTTTTTTCTAATCATATATACATATTATACAAGGCTCTACTGCATTGTATGCCTACGTCAGACGAGCTTTCAACAGACCTGTTTTACAGACTGGAACCGGATGCATTCCATCCAGTCTGCCGAGAATATTAGTTGAATTAGGCGCTGCTGCATCCGTAGTTTTTTGTTTTGTTTGTTTGTTTTTTGTTTTTGTTACTTACGTAGTCTAAACACCACCTCAACCATTGTAACATAAAGTACCCCTCCAGAAACACTTTACAATGTTTAATGCCAGATTTATTTAAAGCATACACCTGCTGGTGAGTTGGCGACACATATGGTGACTACCAACAAAGAAGAAAAAAAAAAAGGATATCCCATGAACTGTGTTGCGTACATGAACGTTTGCTCATTTTTTGTTCTTCTTCCTGTTCTGCATGTACTTCTTCTTAATCTCCTGTTACTTCATCTTCTTTGTATCATTTTCTTTTTCTTCCTCCTTATCTTCCCCTTGCACTTGTTGCTTTTCAACTTTTTCTTTTTACAAGTGCAGAAACTATTTTCTTACTTTCCAGTTTTCAAAGACCATACTGTTATTTTCTGTTAAGTCTCACCATGCCTTTATAAACGTGCATTTAGATTGTTTGTCATCAATGAAGGGACTGTTGATGGTATAATGAAGAAAGTGGTGCTTGTGGCGGCCTGTTTCGGAGCTGCTTGGCGTCTAGTTGCTTGAAAGAATTGAAGAAGAGTAATTGCATAGCATGTGTTAATTCACAATAGTATGTGGGTTAATTTACTGTCTTTGTAGTTCTAAAGCTTTATGGACGGACAGCATTTAAACTCAGTTGGATTTTTGTTAGTTTGTTTGTTTTTTGTCTTTTAATTTCTTTTTTTTTTTTTTTTTTTTTTTTGAACAACCTGACCCGGCTATGCCGTTACAGGTATAAAGTTCGTTTTAAAATTGCCTAGACGGCAGTTTATAGTTATACTAGTTAGTGATGTTTTAAGCACTTTATATTCCGTCAAATTGGCTTTACATTTTTCTTTAAATGACATTTAATGTATTTGCCGTCCTACACCATACCATACAACAAAAGAGGGTGGTTACTAAGAGACATCTTCATGCAGTACAGCAAATGAAGTTCAAACTGACTGCCAGTCGCAATGGACCATTCCCTTATTATCTGACGGTAAAATTAAAACCTTTTAAGGATTATGACAGAACTTTACTGGGTTTAACCTACATGCAAAGACAACAGTGATCCTGTAAACAACAGAATAGTATCATCCAGCGTTCATTACTGTTTATAAGGTAAATCTCACTTATGGATTTTTTTGTTTAAATTCAAGTTTTATAACGTGTTTAAAAACAGAAAACAGTACTAAGATATAGGGAACAAAGCTGGCTCTGATAAATTGTATGCAAATATTCAAAAGGTTTGAAGGGGATCCAAACTATGGATTAGGAGGAAGTCCCCATCAAAAGTGAAAACACACACACACACACACAAACACACACACACATACACACACACACACACACACACACACACACACACACACACACACACACACACACACTCTAAAATGCAAACTTGTAGCACCACTTGTTCAGAAATTTAAGGTCTACAGGTGCCAAGAAGTGTTCCAGTGCAATTTAAAGCCGATTCTCTGAACGATCACGGGAGAGATTTTCAAATATTTTACTGAAAATAAAACAAAACAATTCTAAAAAAAGCTACGTTTTGGGTTTAAGAAAACCTGCAAGGCCACATGTTCAACACATATTCTTGACTGGTCTTTAGAAGGGTCCTTACATCATATGCAGTATCAACCCGTTCATAAAATAGGCGGAAATCAGTAAAAGAATAAGCCCTTGTAAATGTTAGCAAAAAAAATATTGTTCCCGGTCATATAGGCCTTGGGTGGATCAACTTCAGGCAAGCCTCCAGACATTTTTTTCTTTTTTCCTTTTTTAGGTTCGCACATTGTAAAACAGAGCAGTCGCATAGCAAGTTACAACGTAATACAGACCAAAATCTAATGTTTTGAACTAACACGAATCCTGCATTCGGCATAAAACTCTGAACGAGTGAAACACGAAGTCATGCGGTAAATGTTACGTTGAGCATGGCAACATTTTTTTAAAAATATTGTTTGCCTACAATACATACATACATACATACATACATACATACATACATACATACATACATACATACATACATACACACATGCATGTATGTATACATACATACATATGTTCCTTAGACTGTATACTCCCTGGTGTTTTAGTCAGGTACCATATTCGTTCGCGATTAGTAACATTTTATTAGCATTATTGCACAAAAGGTACATTTTCCTTTGGCTTTATAGATATACGCATATTAGCGGCTGGCTGTGTTGATAGCCCAGGGGTAACAGCTTTGACGCGACATTTAACCAATACACTGCTGGAATGTTACAGAACGACAAAACATAAATTGACCTCATCAAAGTAGTAAGCAATGGGATGTCCATAAAATATCTTGACAAACCTTGTCAGAAACACACTCCTTTACTTTTTATGTAAGCCTGAATATTTCAATTAATCAGTCATGGCAACAAATGTGTGTGCATGTCAAGTAGACTACAAGAGTGCATGTGAAGCAAACAGAGGTTTTATCTGTGCTG
>OZ026628.1:47951557-47971557 GCA_964020975.1 Hermodice carunculata | reverse complement strand
ATAAAATGAAATAAAAATAAAAAAAATGAAAATTAAAAAAATCAGACAACCAGAGTATCACCAGTGTGAAAAAAAAAATGTTAAACCCTTCCTTCCCGGAAGCTCATCTTACCCCAAGTTCCTAAACAGTCCAAGGAAAGATTTCGCAGGAAGAAATGCTTCAAACAGCAACAGAAAAGAATAATAAAAAAATGAATAAAATAATGTGACATTGCCAGCTGGTGAACAGACTATGACTTTGTGTGATGCAGCGGGGGCTTCCTGATGCAATTTCTAAACACTTGACAAAGTCGTTTTGCAGGAAATTTTATTCAAGTTTTTGCCAAAGATAAAAAAAAAAAAAAATTCATAGAATATATATATATATATATATATATATATATATATATATATATATATATATATATATATATATATATATATATATATATATGTAATATAAAGATCAGTGGACAGTGACACTTTGAGCAAAATTGGTCGAACGTCACTCCAGGTGCATCCTTACCAAGCTTGAGGTGAATTTGTTTGATGAAAAACCGTAAACTTCATTGTAATCTTCGTTGACGTGCATAGTGATTAATAGGAGTAAATACATGAACAAGCAGGTATCCGAATTGATTTAAAAAGTCATCTTAAATCAGGTGTCCAGTGTATAACAACCGAACGCGAATTTTCGTATAATGTTTCTACAAGCTATAAGTCCACCAAGTGTCAGAGCAATCTGAGAGACCCTGAAAAAATGGCTATAATGAAAGCACATAGCCATGTCTAAAATTGTATTACATGAAAATTAAAGCAAAAAAAGTTGTTAACAAAATATATTTCAGTTTATATGATTGGCTACCATACCAATTTTTACTACATCTGCTGCTAAGTACATATACATTTTCAGTCCATCAAATGGGGAAAATGGAATAATGTTCAGGACTTGGACTCTAATTATACATGTTTATCCGCACTGGTGAACAGAGCTTATAAATAATGTAATTGCATCGGGGCTATGTTTCCTGGATATTAAGAAAATACAAACACTGGCTTTGACAAAAAGCACATAAGGACACTTTAGTCTTTGGTTTTCATCACAGCTGCCAAGCTTCCCTGTCTGGATGTTTAACTTTATCACGCGAATCTTCGAAAAACAGGAACTACTATAATAGTTTTAAGTGCCAGCAAATATATGGGTATCAATATAAAATTACCCGTTCGAGAGCCTGCAAGACATAACAGGCTTGAATAGTGATTAAGTAAACATTTTGAAATTACCATAATTGGTTGTTCCTTTTGGTTATAAATCTATGTAGAGATAATGTGGTGTCACAAGATAAAGATACTGTCAAGTTTTCATCACAATGTTCCTTGTGGAAGTCATCAAAACGGCTCTATTTTTTGCACAATGACTAACTTACACAATATTTAATTCGAGCGCCGGCTTGCGGAGTGTGTCATTCTACATACAGTCATGATAGACTTATCCCTGGTTGTTTGCATTTGAGAAAAAAATCTTCCAAACGAAAACCTGTCATTTCAAGTAAATACACGAGATTTCGTAAAACACCTGTTGTTCCAAATTGTGATAAAGGTGCACAATCTGCGGGTTTTGCAGCACACCCAAGAAATCAGTACATCAGAGATGATAATGATGTAACTTGCTGCAGTAGGTATATTATTTCCATCAATAGCACATAGTGGGGAGATGTCAATACGTCGGCTTGACACGGATGTATCTTTCTTGCTTTTTGGCTTATTTTAGTTCAAACATAAAGGTAGTTAAAAAATGTGTGGCGGAAAGTACAAGGGATGGCTGCTTAGAAATAACTTAGTATTAAGATTTTAGATTTGATGCAATCCTTCAACGTTTCTAGATCTTGGAGCATATTTTATCTGCAATTTAAGGCACACGCAGTAAACCCTTTTAACCACTTATAAGGAGAATAGATTATTGCTTTGGAAAAGCCAGCTATAGTACATATCGCTACGTTTGTTTGCCGTGGCCAAATGAACTCCAAGCATGATTTTAAGCTGTTTTCAAGTAATGACTTTATTCTTTTGCAATGAGTCTACTTGAGGAAGCATCATATAGCACTGTTAAATGACGTACAGCCAGATCTTCACGGCCTGCGTTTATCACATCTCGTTGGTGTTCTTATGACTGGAGTATATAGATAGCAGCAAACATTCTTTACAACCAGTAGTTGAGGTTGCACACAGAGGTGCATCTGCTGAAAACAGCATTTTTTTTAACCCTGTGATGTACCATTGCATATTTTCTACATGTCCACTGAACACGCAACTGGTCCAGCCATAATGTCGTTGAATGGGGGAGGGGCACCACTTGAGTATGTAACAGTGATTTAATAACGCACCATATTAGCCGAAATGAAGAACCCAGTCTTTTCGCAAAATGCAACAGGTTACCTGCCTTAATGGTTCTAAGACCTTTTTTATGTGGTGTTTGTTCACTATAGACATCGTGGCTATGAACCACTGCCCAAGTCAGAAAATTGCCTGTATCATAACGGTTTACTTATCTAATTTCAGGACCGCAAAAGTGTATGGTTAGGTTGATTACTCCGATAAGACCTCTCCTCCTGACAGTGCTGGACATGTGTTTTCTTCTGCACTTTATATAGTCCGTATTTACCAGGCACATGGTATTCAAAATAAATAGTCCCTGGTATTCATCAGATTAATTTATTTCTTGTCAATTTCTGCAGAAGTCAGTTTCCCCGTGTCTTAGGTCATTTGAGCGCATTCACGTGAAAACACTGACAAACTAATAAAAAGAAGATTTGCTTCAAAGCAAGTCTGTCTGTGTGCCTTCAAAAGTTGTAAGAATTAAATGCTACAACTTTTATCCTTTGGTACTTCACATTACACTAAGCATATGGCTGGATGCAAATTTTAAAGTCCAACTGACCTTGACCCTTGACCTTCACAGGTGATATGTAAATTGCGCAGTGTTACAATACCCACAATTTAAGCCAAACATGAATCAAATTGGATGAAAATTGAAAAGTTATGGCAAGATGATACTTCCAAAAGGCCAAATGACCTCGACCTTTGCCGTTTTGAGATGACATGTTCTTACAAAATGTGCATTATTGCAAAACCTACAATTTGAGTCCAACATGATTAGAATTGGATGGAAATTGGCCAAGTTATGTCTGGAAGAAACTTTCAAAGGTCCAAATGACCTTGATCTTTGAAAGTCACCTGTGAATTTAAAAAAAAATGTGCAGGGTTAAAATAGCTACCATTTGACCTTGAAATGACCTTTGCAATTGAGATACCCTCTACCTGAAGTGAACCTTGACCTCAAAAATGATATTTTGGCTTAAGATTGACCTTTGACCTTGACATGAACTTGATATTTGAGATGACCTTTACCTTACTATGATCGAACTCGATACACTCGCAACCACATCTACTAAAGTAACTAAGATGTAGAAGATTTAAAACTTTAATTACCCCTCGTTTGCATAATTTTAAAAAAGCATGACATCTCATTATAAAAAGGCGAGACTTCATTTATAGAATTATAATTGCGCCAAGTTTGGAGTTTCTACGTGTAATACTTTTCAAATGAAATGTCAGACAAATTTGCCTTTAAAGAAAGAAAGAAAGAACGAAAGTAAGTAAGTAAGAAAGAAAGAAAGACATACAGACAGACAGACAGACGGACAGACAGACAGACAGATAGACAGACAGACAGAAAGAAAGAAAGAAAGAAAGAAAGAAAGAAAGAAAGAAAGAAAGAAAGAAAGAAAGAAAGAAAGAAAGAAAGAAAGAAAGAAAGAAAGAAAGAAAGAAAGAAAGAAGGAAAGAAATAGAGAATTTATAGAAAAACAATATGTCTGTGTTTTCACACGGACATAATTACTACTTTCAATGGAGTCAGCAAGCGTCAAATCCATAACTAGACGTGGCAATTCGGGCGTGTCCCCAATAAATATAAATGTAATAAATTATAACTTTCCTTTTGCATTATCCATATTTGCGAGTTAAACTTTGAAGCAATTACACCACACCTTTCTGTTAATATTTTTGAGCACACTAATTGTCAGTAACACACCATGACAAATTTAAAATATTTCAAATATCACAGTTGCAATGACCGCTGTTATGGACATGGTCCCAGCTGACTTCACAGATCCAAAGATACACCGTCCCAGGCGATAGATATTTGCGAAACTGTCTATGTACAATTTCGAATCTGAAAACTTTTGCTTTGTTAAAAGTAGCAATTGGCACAGCGTTTTTGCAAGAATGCCTTTTCTCCCAAACACCCATTTATGTGCAAGGCTTTTTGCACTGAGCATAACACATTTTCCCAAATTCTTGCACGAAATCATATTATCAACCTTTCAGAAACCTTCACATATTGATGGTCTGCTACATTCTTCCCTCATTCTTACTGTTGGAACCTCACACTTCCTTCAGTTCCAAACAGTATTTTCTTCATATTAAAGTTTCCAAAGGATATTGTTGTACTTTTTATATCGTTCGTCAGTAAAAAATGGCTGTTACATGCACAAAAGATGTGATTAACAGTTTCCAAGATTGTTCTGCAAGAATATGACAGAGGCTCAATGGAGGCGATTTGCAGTGCTCATTACTCCATGCAATGTAACCATTTAGATAGATAGATAGATAGATAGATAGATAGATAGATAGATAGATAGATAGATAGATAGATAGATAGATAGATAGATAGATAGATAGATAGATAGATAGATAGATAGATAGATAGATAGATAGATAGATAGATAGATAGATAGATAGATAGATAGATAGATAGATAGATAGATAGATAGATAGATAGATAGATAGATAGATAGATAGATAGATAGATAGATAGATAGATAGATAGATAGATAGATAGATAGATAGATAGATAGATAGATAGATAGATAGATAGCAGTTTATGGGCAGAATTGGAATCCTCAGACTGTCTTGTGGGCAGTTGTTTGGTTTATCGGCTGTTGAAAAGTGCCCATAAACCGTGTTTGCATTTAATTCAATGCCCTACCTAGGGGGTTTCAGAACCGTCCAAATCTGCATATATGCCCAGATATTATGGGAGGCTATAAATGCCCAGAAGTTGTGTTAAGCTGTACTTGGTATATATTGCCCACAGTCCGGTTTGAGGATTATAATTGACCTGCAATCAAGGGGCATGACCCACGAACCGGCTGTAGGACCTATTCCATTGTATTTTTTTGTGGGCATTGTATAATTGCCCATCAACCACCCAAGACATGTACACACACACACACACACACATATATATACAAATACATACATATGTATATATATATATATATATATATATATATATATATGTGTGTGTGTGTGTATGTGTGTATGTTTAATGGTGTATTATAAGAAGGGAAGTACAAAGGAAAAGTGGACATTCAAGAGATTTTCTATTTAGGTTGTACCATACAGGTTTTTAAACATCAACTAGCTTTTTCTATTTTGCAATTATATGCTTGACATGAGTTAACCAGTGGAGACCTGAAGACCGTTAAAGACTCAGGTTTTTCTGAAGAACACTTCAAAAGCTACAATTACTAAGTGTCAAATTGGAATATTTTTAGAATTAGATCTTCCCTTGGACTTTCTACTGAGAAGAAATGTTATTTCAAAAGTCTAGATTAATATAAAATAGCCACGGATAAAATAAGCAATACACACTCACTTAACAATATACATGAATGTATTTTCAGGTATGTAAAATTACAGTTGTTCACCAAAAAAAGTTGCTATTATACACCATTCCAAACTTGAATTTATAAATTGTACAATACCAAATAGCTAAAATAGAAAGTTATCACCTTTAATCTTTTAAACCTAGTTTTGCGTCTGCTGTTATCAGCCCATATTCTCTCAACTAGACCACTCTTCTTGCGGCCAGTTTTCAATTTAACGACATAACTACTCAACCCAGCTCGTGTCAACGAAAAAGGATCACAGCCCTGATCCTGGGGTCATGCAGATTATTTGTGCCCGCCACTTTGCAAAATGTGCATACTGCACATAATTTGTATGTTGCATTCATGCTTCATTGTGTAATTGATGTATTTCTCAAACACAATAATAATAATAATAATAATAATAATAATAATAATAATAATAATAATAATAATAATAATAATAATAATAATAATAATAATAATAACAATGATAAGAAGAAGAAGAAGAAGAAGAAGAAGAAGAAGAAGAAGAAGAAGAAGAAGAAGAAGAAGAAGAAGAAGAAGAAGAAGAAGAAAATGAAGTCAACAAATAAATTTGTCGATGAAATGTGAGAGAGGGACAGAGACAGAGACAGACAGATAGAGAGAGAGAGAGAGAGAGAGAGAGAGAGTTAGAGAGAGAGAGAGAGTTAAAGAGAGAGAGAGAGAGAGAGAGAGAGAGAGAGAGAGAGAGAGAGAGAGAGAGAGAGAGAGAGAGAATCATATCCCAAGGCCTTCGAGCTTTCAGGGGGCCTCTCAAAAGTCTGAGAATACAATGAAACGTGGCCATCCATTTTCATGGAAATAGGTAGTAGTATCACTTCATTGCACAACTTCCTCAAGGGACCACTTTAGTTACAATACAAGTACATAGATACAAATGTCCTTGTGAGGACAATCAGTACATGTAAAAATTGCATGAAATAACAGGATTAATAGTTATATAGTAGAACGAGAGTACTAGGTATAAGGAGCGTTAAATAAATAATTAAAATCCAAGTGTTCTATAGTCACCTAGCCAGCAAATATGTGCACAGCAAAGCATGACTATGATAGCACAGTTCCATAGTCAACATTTCCTGTGTATAAACTAGTGCACAGCCATGGAAATGTAGTGAGCACCTATATATATATATATATATTGTATATACATATTTAGAATGGGGATTTGGCGAGTGGATATGTGCGTTTCCCATTTCAGCTAGGCGACTAGTGCCAAAGGTTGCAGGTTCGAGTCCCGCTCGTTCCAAACATGAAATATATATTTTCGGCATTTCCTTAACGCTGGTGGATTTAAGTCCCCGATTCTGGAAATAAATGCCGACTCAGTACTTACACTGCATAACTGTGTTAATATGGCACTCGCACATAACTACCTCCTTTGAACCATTCTTTTTAGAATGGAGATTTGGTCGAGTTGATATGTGCGTTTCCCATTTCAGCTAGGCGACAGGTGCCAAAGGTCGCAGGTTCGAGTCCTGCTCGTTCCAAACATTATATATATATATATATATATATATATATATATATATATAATTCTGAAGTCACTATCACTTTATGTTATTCTTGGCAGCTAATTGCCACCCACATATAGATAGCACATCTCGATAAACACCCGTCTGATTTAACATTTTTCTGGCAGCTACAAGTTAACGGTCTATAAAAGAGTTCAGTTCTTAGTAGTATTTACTACTAAGTACAGTCAGTTATTTGACACATTCAATGGGTGCAACTAGTGCTATTCACAACAATTCCACATGCTGAGAGGGGACCGAGTCGACAATAAGTCCATGCATGGATAGAGTGTACCTGGTTGGATGTTCTTACAAACAAAATGAGGAGGCTCTTTTATGGCATGTGACATTGATTCTCGTTAGTTTGGGTATAAAATACTAATTATTTTTGTTTTTTGTTTTTCAAGCGATTAGTGATAAAATTTAGCAATTTCTCACACCGTTTTCTTTCTGGCAGTCACGAGGCAAATGAATTCGTCTAAATTACCGAGGACAATAAAATTGGGGCATAAATCCAAGACCTTTTGGAATAAGTGACAGCTGCCATTATTGTACCTGGAACAGTTTATGTGAAACTGCAATACGTCTTCTAAAACATTGCATGCAGTACACAGTTGTTCCTCTTTTGAAGCCGTTCGTCTGTTATATTCCACTGTCTCGATATTTAAGTTCCGACAGATTGTCCTTAGCTTTGTGACAGCAAAGCGATGCTGCTTTTTTTCCACATCCCATAGATATTTTGCATCCTGCAAATTACACTTGAATTTCGAGTACATGATCAATTTGCCATTTACAACTTTAATTGTATTTAGCAATTTTTCGGTATATAATTGTTTATAAAACATCTTCAGCTGCAGCACGTGCAGTCGTTTACTTTTTATAAGCCTCTCGTGGGTTAAAATTTTTGCCACCAAGTTTACTAGACATTTTGTCTTAGGTACACCCAATAGGGTGTCAGACCTTTCACTAAATATATGGCCTCTGTGTATGTGTATATGTTAAAGAGAGTCAATTCCAATCGGTTGTATACCTAATAAATCCTATAGTGCCGCAGAGGCGTTCTTTTTGTGTACACCAATTATGTATTTGGTAAAGTTCAGTTGTACCTTTTAGGACAATTAGACTCAACTATATGGAGAATATAGGGCACATAGAGTTACCCCCAAAATGTAAGCCCCAAATGGGATAACTGGTTTAGTGAATTAGGTAAAAAGATCTATTGGGGGTGAAGTTATTATAACCAATTTTTTATTTTAAATTTGAAGCAGGCTTTAGTTGCCTTCTCTTTCAGCTCGGAGATGGCTAGGCTAAATAATCCAGAGTTGCTGAAAGTAATGCCGATATATCGATAAGATTTAACACACTCAATTGGATTAATTTTCAGGTGAAAGTGCTCTGTAAGGAATCCTCCAGTTTAGTTAAAGAATATCATTTTAGTCTTGCCTGTATATATTTCAAGTTTCCATGTCTTGCAGTAGTGGCACAAATTAATAGTGCAGGTCTGTAGACCTGATTGGGTGATTGAAACTAAAACAAAATCACCAGCGAATAAAATACATGGAATTATTTAGGATCCTAAGCGCACAGAGTCATTGTGTTTTATTCTTATCTCCTCAGATACATCATTTGTATATATGGCATAGAGTTACGTGCTGAAGACCTTGTCTTGTCAACGTTTTTGAAATACGTAGAACGATGGGGTAATTCCAAATTTTGCTCTCACACAACAATTTATATTTGACATGTGCTTTTGATTATGTTATACCGTGCCAGACTATGTCGAACGTTTTTTGCAGATCGACAAAGCAGGTACATAAGTTTCCATTTTTCGGGGTTTTTTTATACATTACACTTTTGTGAACAAACATATGGTCCGAGGTACGGGAAGTTTTGTGGAATGCAACTTGTTCTGTTCTGGTAGGCCAGTTTTGTTTCCAGAGAGAAAATTAAATGAAATATCATTTAAACCTGTGCTGAAAAATTTTGCCAAGCTACTGCTGAGTGTTATTCTCCTGTACTTTGCAGGCCTAGTTCGATTTCCACTCTTGACAATAGTTGATCTTAATCCCCCCCCCCCAATTGTTTGGGGTACTGGCCAGCAGACTAAATTAGGTAAAAAGTAATGGAGGGGGTTTACATAAAACAAAGGCCACGGCTATTAGCATTCCATTTGCTATACCATATGTAGCCACACCTTACACCTTATAAGTACCTTCATCACTTGTGACTCCTTCACGATATAGTTAAGTTTGCTGAAATAATTTTATTTCTCTTTTCCGCTGGTTCATATAATATCTTTTTATCAAAAGCAGGATCACTGCTACTTGGCTTTGCAAAGAGGTCTCAGGAATAAATATACCATTCCATGGGCGTGATTCAGTCTGACTTTGATGACTTTTTTTTTTTTTTGGCAGGATTTGATTCTGTCAGGAACGCTTTTTCTGTTTATCAAAATAATATCACGAGGAAAAGAAAAAAAAATACTACCATGAGACCAACAAACTAGTGCAATTGGCTAAATAATTATTGTGATGGAACTAAATTACAGAATTTCTTCTATGTTCCCTCTGAAGCTCCACAGGTACCTGTTCGGTTTTGTTTTTTTGTTTTTGTTTGTTTTTTTTTTTCGCGGAAGGGGGGGGGGGAGATTTTAGGCACCTAGTTAGGGGGAGGGAGGATTTGTTGGTTTGTTTGTTCTTTTTTTCTTTCTATCTTTCTTTAATATGTATTTATTTTTATTTCGTTACAACGCAATAATATTGCAAGGGAACGAAATAATTTTTCTGTGGAAAAGATTTCTTGTTCCTCTCATGCTCCTACCTGGGCTCCCCCCCCCCTCCCCGGGTTACTGTTGGATTCTGTGTGTGTTGGTTCATGTTTCCTTATGAAGCAGTCATGTGTGATCATGATAGTTGTGTTTGGGAAAAATGCCCAGTGGTTCAACACAGGCTGTGATGTTAGACACAGCTGTGGCTAGTGTTGCAGGGAGGATGGGCTTTTGGGCCTTAATGCCATACAGATACAGAACAGTGTTATATTTGGAACGAGCACCGTCACCATTGTAACTGAATACACCCACTATGTACACCGTGTTTCATTTACAATACACACTCAGAAAGCACCCTGCTCTGTATCAGTTGGGAGTTCACCATTCAGATCTACTGAGTGGACATACCAAAAGCCTCTGCGGTCAATATGTTCATCCAGTGTTCATCGTTGTATGCTGAGCCACCTGGGACCAGCAGTTTGTCCTGCCAGCTCACCTTGACATGATCATCTCATGCCTGTAAAAATGGTGGCGTGTCATGCCACTCACTAACCCTAGGGTCATAGAACAACACACAGGATGGAGTTTTGTGCAGGGTAATTATCTGGTGACATCTAAATATTGCCATCACTGGCTTCACAACGACAGTGGCTACTCACTGGTACTTGTTTCCTCATACTTAAGGATGGGTCACACTATGGCGTTTTTGGGGCATTATCAGCTCTTTTGCTTTGCTGTAATTGAATGTCATGGGCCAGTCAGGGTGTAAAGTTCCCCAAGTTTATTTTAGGAAATAGGTTAACAAGATACAACGACCTAATTGGTAATACAACTGGAATGTTATCACTGACTAAGTGGGATCCGCTAATGCCTGTACAATAGCTCCATTCAACAATTCTCCATCCATGGTGGTGAATGATGACATAGATGAATAGCAGTCGAGTATAAAACATTACTATGTTTAATAAAAAGGAATGTTGTAGAAAAAGAGGACACTGTGGCTGCATCCACCCTGTAATCTGGAGCAGAATGGTGTATGTTTCCACATTGAAATATAGAATTGTATTTATACTTAATAAACGCAGAGGTTGACATCTGAAAGGTCATTTCATCTGTAACCAAAGTGACTTTATAGATGATGCCAGTGCCTGGTATAGGAAGGCCAGAAGGCTGGCATTTCAGTCATACTCTGACGCAAAAGTAAAATTAAAACAGGAAATTTTGTATACAGGTCGGGAATGTACTGATAGCAATTACAAGTAACCACTTTTGATAAGAGTATGAAGAAATAGCACCTTGTGGTGTGTATAAATACAGCACCCTCGGCTAGCATAGACAGTTGGATTAGATAATCGTAGTGGACTCTTGGACCAAGCCGGTGTACTACGTACATTAAACAGCTTGCACTTGGACCACGTCTCTAGTAATGCTGTATAGACCAAAAGCCTGTGATACCAAAAGCTCAACCGGACCTGGACCACAAGCTCTACACACCCCCTTTGCTAACCGTCTCTTGGAATCTACAAGAAGTCAGGTGCACCTGATTAAATGGCGCAGACACCCCAAGCACCTTTACAGCAACGCCATCTAGAAGCAGATTGCCAATCTTCGCAGATTTCATGTGGTGCTAATACAGTGTCGTAAAATGACGCGTAGATTACGCTGTCTCCGGAGAGTAAACAAACACAAGTGTGAATAACATCAACTCTATCATTCATATCAACGAGAAAAAGAAGAGGACCTAGGACTGAGCCTTAAGGCACACCAACCTGAATGTAGCTCCAGCTAGAACGTTCCCCGTTTATAATTAACCTTTGCTTTCGGTTTGTAACATAATCGTGAACCCACCCCAGATGGGTTGGAAAGTTTCATCTCAAAGCACTGATTCTACAAAATTAACATATTGCCTTCAGTCATGCCCTTATTTTGTAATGTTTTACTTCAAGTCCCATTTAAATCTGTTGTGCAATTATTTTCACATTGCCATATGTGAAGTGAAAAGAAAGCTCAAATTAGCTTTATAAAGTGTACAGCCTTAGCTTTAAATATAGGGATCCTGATCCACATAAAGGATGACGTGAACATCCCAAATATCATTTAAACACTAATTTCGAGAAACAGACAATTTTACTCGCTGGTTTGTGTCTAGTGAACAAAGACGGGCAGCAGGGTGAGAAGTTTTACTTTGGAAACCTTCTACTGTGGCTGGCAGATGGTCCCCCGTAATCTTTTTCAATTATAGCAAGCAAAACATCTGTGCCAGTGGTAATACTGGAGCTCCACAATATGGTACAAACCGACTCTGTTCAAAACTAACAGCTTTTGTCAATATAGAAAATTATCCTGACAGGTAAAAAACTCTAATGTAATTTGCAAGGACAGCAATAATACTGTATCTTAAAAACGCACGGTCTATGTGTGCAAATGTGTGGCAGTTGGAAGTAGAGACCTTTTGTAAATCTTAAATGCTGACCCGAGGTATGGAGGGCAAACAGTGACTTGCTCAAAAGTGAATGCAATACTGGCTGCTTTACCAAATACAAGTTAAACCCTACTGGGCTTGTTATTGATATTCTCAGTTTAATCGGAAGTCCCTGCCCCATGGCAGACTGCGTTTTCAATTTGAATTGATTTTTGTCAGCCTTGATATGGTAACTTTAGTCATTTGTTTTCGTAAGTCGTACTTTCTCTTTATCACCATAAACCAACACATATGACCCTGTCAATGAAATAAAATGCATATACCTACTGTATGAAATTAAGCCTGCTATACGTGCGGTGCCTATCCGACTACACTAACAAAAATCAAAACGAAAAAAAAAGAAAAAAGAAAAAGACAGAGAAGCAAAATAAACACACCGAAAAAAGGAAAACCCGGGAATGTTGAACTGGTTTGAATCTTCCGCTTTAAGCTGATAATAAATGATATGGTAAAAAAGTTATGCGTGGGTGGACTTTATGCTACGAAGATAACGGATCAAATTGATCGACTCCAACTTGACAAAATCTAGGTTGTATTCGCGTCTCAGGATTTTAAATGGGTAGACTTTTTCGTTTATCATGCAGTACATGTTTTTTGGCATCACTCAAGTGATCCTGCCCTTGGGCAATAGTGCAATATGATTATCAGTGGAACGGATGATACCGCAATACCCCATCCATGACCTACATTTGGCCGAACGCAATCTTCATAATGTTTGTCGACTTACATGAGAAAATGTCAGTCCAATCTCACGTTTGCGTTCAATCAGGTAGGACCTCCTGACATAAACATTTAGAATAATGTGTCGCTACAGTATTCTTATCTTGATGTACCAGCCATTGTAGTGCCACTACTGCTCATCATCTGGCCTGGGTAATATACCTTACATCTGTACTGGCGGTATAAGCCAGTAAATAGCCAGTAACGGCGCAATTGTTGCATGTTTGATGGGTATTTTTAGAATTGAAAATTAACGTAACTTCTTAAAACGCCTACAAGATGACATCAATGTACTATGATTGCATTGTTTTTATGCTTTCAATTTTGGTTTTAGTCGGACAGTTACGCAGATTAGCGCAGGCAATTCTGTTGAGCCACTCATACCAATAACAAAATGCCAGTATGACCAGCAATTTTGACACCCCTAACACCCACACAATGGACAACCGGTACTTAAATCTATTCATCCAGTATATATACATATATATATATACACGTGTGAGTGTGTGTGTGTGTGTGTGTGTGTGTGTTTTATCATCATTATTGATAAAATCCGGATAATAGTATATCAATGTGATTACACCTGTAAACATGATTTGTGACCCATAAGTCTTATCACAGTTCAGTGAATATTACCAGTATCAGAATTCTATAGTGATGCATTTACCTTGTACAGCGCACGTGGTGATATTTATGTATATGAAATATTAAACTATGTTAAAATCGTTTTATTGTACTTTAAATTCTCAATGATAATTGTTAAACAACTGCTTATTTTCTGTTTCTTTTGTGACTTTTGTGCGACACCTGTGATTTAAATATTTTTGGCTCTTTTCGTAACTATTTACAAAAGTCAACTTTCCCCATCATACGTGCTTTACGCCAAGCAAACAGTGGTTAGAGGGGGCTGCCTATCATTTTCAGCGCATATTCTGCGGTCATGAATACAAAGCTGGACTATATTTTGACCATCTATCCGTGACTTATTCCATACGGTATACGTCATATTTCCCGCTTTTTGCATGACCACCAGGTTACTCTTTTTATGTTTTGCTATTTCCGTTTGCAAATGAAGTGTAAATATACAAATATGGGTATAGATATAAAAAAAAAAAAAAAAAAAAAAAAGAAAGAAACCGATACAAATACCATATATCGTGGCATTTTGAAGAAACCGATACGAATACCATATACTGTGGCATTTTGAAATTCGTGTTATTAAAAATCACGTGTCTCCAGCCTTCAACATCTACGTAGGATCATTAGAAAAAAAAAACCTTCGATAACACTCAATACGTTTACGTGAAATTCACTACCTATTAAGAGCAGAAATTTATTTAAATTTTGTTGACTTTTTAACAAACTCTGATCAAAGCAAGTCTGAGTGAAGAAGTTCGCTTTCTGTCTGCTGAACCAGCGCCGGGCGATAGCTATGGACCTGAGGCGTGTCAGCCTGAAACGTGGTGTTTTCAATTTGCAGCAAAAATATTTTATATTAACATGTAAATATGGTCCTAAGGGGACAAGTTACAACAGGGTGCCTTTAGACGATTTGAGCGGGGAATGGGTAACGTAGAGTTTGCCTGTTCAAGAGGTAAATTTTAACAGCAGACTGGATCAATTCACGTGATGACCAAGGGTTTTAACATGAGCTACCAGACGGCGCTAGCAGCATCACTCGGACCTGTATCTCTGGTAGTGGCAGACAATCATTTTATTTCCAATACTATGACGTTTTTAATATATTCATATTAATTGAATCATTTTGGAGTTAAATAATTTAAAGTAGCCTGAAGGTCCTAAATTTAATGAGATGATAAACGGCATTGTTCAATGACGTGCAGCCAATCCTGAAATTCGAGATCGTAATCGAAATGAACGTAACGCGTCATCATTAGACAATGGGGTTGTAGTCCAAAATATCATCATTTCACATTAGGATTGTAGTCCCAAATATTCCTGCCACTGACCATCATTATATAAGTCGTGTGCACCTGGCACTATTATTATCTCATGTATTCCCCCTGCTTAAAAGTACCCGAAATGATCAAGTGTCTCAGGTGTGGACCGGTTTCCTGGTTTCTCTTTTGGAGCACTGCACGTACTGTGCGCCGAAGAAAATATCGAGTCAGATACCTGAGTGTTATATTATGTGATTATAAGACAACTACTTTCACTTTGTTCTGTTTGACATGTTTGCCTGCATATTTCCACATCATATAATGCTTCTTTGATGCTGATTTTGTTATACATATATCTGACTAATATATTTCTGAACATATTTCCGTTTCGCCGACAGTACCTAATGTTATATAAGCACAGCACCCTCAATGCCATACAGGATTTCGAAGCTGAGATCTACTTCAAAAATTTTCCATTCAAATTTTGGTAGCAGGGGCGGCGTCACAAATATATTTTAAAGGGACATTGTACCTGCACAGGTACAACATGATCACAGTCCGTGGTATGTGCATCATTTATAAGAACTTTGGGTTTGGTCTTTTTAGTTGATGTATCGTAATATAATGTGATATCATTCATCCCCAGTACTAGAAATCCCTTCGTAGTGTAAACACACACACACACACACACACACACACACACACACACACACACACACACACACACACACACACACACACACACTGCCTGTCTGTCTGTCTCTGGAATAATTGATCATATGTCTTCCTTTAAATGGCAGTTATAATCTGTCCATTTTTACAAACTTGAATGAAACAGAAAGGAATAGATATTAAGACAGGTTCACGCAGTACTGCCATACAGCAAAAACATGCTTGCAGTCACATAGTCCTGCTGTCTTGTTCCAAGACGCATGTTCCTCCAGTGGTGGCCTTGAATGAACAACAGGATTGTGATAGTCCTGCTCTCACATACCCTTACATTGGCAGGCTGTAAATTTCTGCTGCAAGCCCTACTGGCTTAGGTACTGATAAATATGAATTTATGCAACAAAAAAAATAAAAATAATAAAATTAAATAAAAGAAAAAGAAAAAAAAATAAATAAAACCAGAAAACCAGAGTATCACCAGTGTGGAAAAAAATGTTAAAGCCTTCCCTCCCGGAAGCTCATCTTACCTCAAGTTCCAAAACAGTCCAAGGAAAGATCTCGGAGGAAAAAAAAGGCTTCAAACAGCAACAGAAAAGAATGAAAAAATAAAAAATAAAAATAATGTGACATTGCCACCTGGTGAACCGATTAGGACTTTGTGTGATGCAGCGGGGTATTCCTGATACAATTTCCAAAGACTTGGCAAGGCGTTTTGCAGGAGATTTTATTCAAGTTTTTGCAAAAGATAAACAAACCATTTCATATAATATATATATATATATATATATATATAATATGAAGATCAGTGGACAGTGACACTTTGAGCAAAATTGGTCGAACGTCACTCCAGGTGCATCCTTACCAAGCTTGAGGTGAATTTGTTTGATGAAAAGCCGTAAACTTCAGTGTAATCTTCGTTGACGTGCATAGTGATTAATAGGAGTAAATACATGAACAAGCAGGTATCCGAATTGAAAAAAAAATCATCTTAAATTAGGTGTCCAGCGCATAACGACCCAACTCGAATTTTCTTTTAATGTTACTAAGAGCTATATAAGTCCACCAAGTGTCAGAGCAATCTGAGAGACCCTGAAAAAATGGCTATAATGAAAGCACATAGCCATTTCTAAAATTGTATAACATCAAA
The DNA here is from genome assembly GCA_964020975.1 of Hermodice carunculata. Lineage (NCBI taxonomy): Eukaryota > Metazoa > Annelida > Polychaeta > Eunicida > Amphinomidae > Hermodice > Hermodice carunculata. Next base: position 47,954,622 of record OZ026628.1, on the reverse strand, counting down.
ATCGACCCCCCCCCCCAAAAAAAAAAAGTTGTTAACAAAATATATTTCAGTTTATATGATTGGCTACCATACCAGCTTTTACTACATCTGCTGCTAAGTACATATACATTTTCAGTCCGTCAAATGGGGAAAATGGACTAATGTTCAGGACTTGTACTCTAATTATACATGTTTATCCGCACTGGTGAGCAGAGCTTTTAAATAATGTAATTGCATCGGGGCTATGTTTCCTGGATATTAAGAAAGTACAAACACTGGCTTTCACGAAAAGCACATAATGACACTTTAGTCTTTGGTTTTCATCACAGCTGCCAAGCTTCCCAGTGTGGATGTTTAACTTTATCACGCAATTCTTCGGAAAACAGGAACTACTATAATAGTTTTAAGTGGAACCAAGGACATGGGTCTCATTATAAAATTACCCGGTCGGGAGCCTGCAAGACATAACAGGCTTGAATAGTGATTAAGTAAACATTTTGAAATTGCCATAATTGGTTGTTCCCTTTGGTTTTAAATCTATGTAGAGATAATGTGGTGTCACGAGATAAAGATACTGTCAAGTTTTCATCACAATGTTCCTTGTGGAAGTCATCAAAACGGCTCTAATTTTTGCACAATGACTAACTTACACAATATTTAATTCGAGCGCCGGCCTGCAGAGTGTGTCATTCTACATACAGTCATGATAGACTTAGCCCTGGTTGTTTGCATTTGAGAGAAAAAATCTTCCAAACGATAACCTATCATTTCACCTAAATACACGAGATTACGTAAAACACCTGTTGTTCCAAAGTGTGAAACAGGTGCCAAGTCTGCGGCGTTTACTTCTCCAAGAAACATTTGAAATCACATGGGTTTCGCGGCACACCCAAGAGATCAGTGCATCAGAGATGATAATGATGTAACTTGCTGCAGTATGTATATTATTTCCATCAATAGCACATAGTGGGGAGATGTCAAAACGTCGGCTTGACACGGATGTATCTCTCTTGCTTTTTGGCAATCACATGGGTTTCGCGGCACACCCAAGAGATCAGTGCATCAGAGATGATAAGGATGTAACTTGCTGCAGTATGTATATTATTTCCATCAATAGCACATAGTGGGGAGATGTCAAAACGTCGGCTTGACGTAATAAACACTTTAAACCACTTATAAGGAGAACGGGTTATTGCTTTGGAAAAGCCAGCTATAGTACATATCGCTACGCTTGTTGGCCGTGGCCAAATGAACTCCAAGGATGGTTTTAAGCTGTTTTCAGGCAATGACTTTATTCTCTTCTAATGAGTCTACTTGAGGAAGCATCATGTAGCACTGTTAAATGGAGTACAGCCATATCTTCACGGCCTGCGTATATCACATCTCGTTGGTGTTTATATGACTGGAGTATAAAGATAGCAGCAAACATTCTTTACAACCAGTAGTTGAGGTTGCACACAGAGGTGCATCTGCTGAAGACAACATATTTTTTTTTAACCCTGTGATGTACCATTGCATATTTTCTACATGTCCACTGAACACGCAACTGGTCCAGCCATAATGTCGTTGAATGGGGGAGGGGCACCACTTGAGTACGTAACAGTGATTTAATTGGGCACCATATTAGCCGAAATGAAGAACCCAGTCTCTTCGCAAAATGCAACAGGTTACCTGCACTAATGGTTCCAAGACCTTTTTTATGCGGTGTTTGTTCACTGTAGACATCGTGGCTAGGATATATCTGACTATGAACCACTGCCCGAGTCAGACATTTGCCTGTATTATAACGGTTTACTTAGCGTATTTCAGGACCGCAAATGTGAATGGTTAGGTTGATTGCTCCGATAAGAGCTCTCCTCCTGACAGTGCTGGACACGTGTTTTCTTCTGCACTTCATATAGTCCGTACTTACCAGGCACGTGGTATTCAAAATAGATAGTCCCTGGTATTCATCAGCAGAAGATAAAGGCATTTATCTCTTTCTTGTCAATTTCTGCAGAAGTCAGTTTCCCCGTGTCCCAGGTCATTTGAGCGCATTCACGTGAAAACAATTACAAACTAAAAAAGAAGATTTGCTTCAAAGCAAATCTGTCTGTGTGCCTTCAAAAGTTGTGAAAATTAAATGCTACAACTTTTATCCTTTGGTACTTCTCATTAGACTAAGCGTATGCCTGGATGCGAATTTCAAAGTCCAAACGACCTTGACCTTTGACCTTCACAGGTGATATGTAAATTGCGCGGTGTTACAATACCCACAATTTAACCCAAACATGAACCAAATTGGATGAAAATTGAAAAGTTATGGCAAGATGATACTTTCAAAGGACCAAACGACCTCGACCTTTGCCCTTTTGAGGTGATATGTTCTTACAAAATGTGCAGTAATGCAATACCTACAATTTGAGTCCAACATGATTAGAATTGGATGGAAATTGGCCAAGTTATGACTGGATGAAACCTTCAAAGGTCCAAATGACCTTGACCTGTGAAAGTCACCTGTGAATTTAAACAAAAATGTGTAGAGTTAAAATAGCTGTAATTTGATCTGGAAATAACCTTTGACGTTGAGATGACCTCTACCTGAAGTGAACCTTGACCTCAAAAATGATATTTTGGCTTAAAATTGACCTTTGACCTTGACATGAACTTGATATATGAGTTAACCTTTACCTTGCTATGATCGAACTCGATACACTCCGAACCATCTACTATAGTAAATTAGATGTTGAAGATTTAAAATTCTAATTATCCCTCGTATGCATAATTTAAAAAAAGCATGACCTCTCATTATAAAAAGGCGAGATTTCGTTTATAGAAGTATAATTGCACCAAGTTTGGAGTTGCTAGGTGTAATACTTTTCAAATGAAATGTCGGACAAATTTGCCTTTAAAGAAAGAAAGGAGCATTAGAAAGAAAGAAAGAAAGAAAGAAAGAAAGAAAGAAAGAAAGAAATAGAGAATTTATAGAAAAACAATATGTCTGTGCTTTCACACAAACATAATTACTACTTTCAATGGAGTCAGCAAGCGTCAAATCCATAAGTAGCCATGGCAAGTCGGGCGTGGCCCCAATCAATATAAATGTA
>OZ026628.1:47941557-47946557 GCA_964020975.1 Hermodice carunculata | reverse complement strand
AGTCGCAACAGTGCTGACACTCCCTCCAGACACAACACTGTCTTGTGCCTGAATGGCAGTAATGCCCCATGGACTATCCTCCCTGTAGCACTACCCACACCTGTGTCCGAACTCGCAGGCTGTGTTGTACCACTGGAGAGTATCCTAAAACAAACTAAAAATTCAGCGGCTACCTGCATATTGCAGTGATATGTTTCTCATTTAAGATATTAATTTTGACACCAAATAAATTTTTGGTGTCTTTTGATCAGAACTCCTCAATATAGTAATACCATTTGTAGTGTAAAAATTGGAAGAAAACAGATACAATAGACAGACCGTCCATCTTACCACGCATTCTTCGCCAGTTGATCTCAGATTGAGGCTGCTAGACCTAGCAGCCTGAAGCCCCACATATTTTGGATCAACAGCTTTGGTACAGTGTACTCTGGTCACTTTATGCACACAGATAGGGGAGAAACCTTTGTTTTACACCATCACGAAGTGATGTCATGGAAACGTTTATCTTAACAGAGTGGTACCATTTGTCTTACATCATCGTGACACGATGGTACTATTTACCTCTAGGGACAGTGGCCTGTGATCTGCTATTTGTCTTACATCATGATATTCTACCGCCTATCTCAATAAACAGTGTTATGTGGTCTAACCTGTGCCTTACATCGTCATGACGATATGTTACTTCTCATTCCAAAAGACTAGCCTTTTTCTTACACAATCGTGCCATGTTACTGGTTATCTTAAACCTACACTGGTCTATATCCTTTGCCTTATGTCATCATGACATAATGTTCCGACTATCTGAACAGTGGTCCACAGTTTTTTCTTTTATCAACATGACATCATCTGACTGCTTACCGGCAAATTGGTGTAACATTTGTCTGACATCATCACAATATTATCTTACTGGGTGTTTCAGAAGAAAGAACAGTAATTTCTTTTGTTTTGTTTTGTTTTGAAGTTTTTTTTTTTTTAATAACATCATCACCACTGGTTATCCCGACAGAAAGTGGATTACCCTTCCTCTTACATCATTATGACATCAGGTTACTTGGTCTCAAGAGACAGTGAACTATTCTTTTTATTCCACTGTCCTGACATCATGTCACATTTTTTTCTCAATAGACAGTGGACAGGTCTTTGTCTGGGCTTTTCATGGCATCATGTTACTCGGATCTGAGCGGTGGTCTTCCATTTTGTCTAACATCAGAACCCATCATCATGACATCAATTACCTAGGTATCTCAGACAGAGGGTAATCCTTTGTCTTACATCATCACGACATCATTTTGCTGGCTATCTTAGGAGAGTGGACCTTTTGTTCTACACTATCATGACAATATGTCGCTGCTTATCTCAAGAAACAATCCTCTATCCTTTTCCCTTACATCCTCGTGACATCATGTTGCTCACCTCTAAAGTCAAATGACGCTTCTGTTTCTTTGATGTCATCATTCATAACAGTTTACAGACTTTAGACTGATGACAATCGACTTGCAACACAGCCTGGTGCGTGTCACAAATATGGTGTGCCACTCTGTAGAACAAATGGTTTTAGCCTTAACTTCAATACTTTATATTAATTAAGTTACACCTATACTTATGGAGAGAGAGAGAAAGAGAGAGAGAGAGAGAGAGAGAGAGAGAGAGAGAGAGAGAGAGAGAGAGAGAGAGAGAGAGAGAGAGAGAGAGAGAGTGTGATATGTGGTTATACCACGGAAAAGATTTGAATTTACATTTACATAATTTAGCATAACTTATGCTTTTTACGTTTTTAATTTGACAGACACACAGACACTCGTTAGGAATAATTCGGTATATGGAAGATATAAATATAATTAAGGAGTGGTGCATCATATTTTAGGTCAGGATAAGTAATGACGGTGATTTGTTGTTGCCTCACAGTCTCCTGACGTGATATGCACCATACATACAACCCTTCCCAGTAGTAGTCATAGCAGCTGGCTTTCTGTGTCTAAATTCACCCTTACAGTGCTAAGTGACAGAATTAGTTAACAGCTTTCCTCCGTGAAAGAGAAAAGTGTTTGAACATAACTGTTCTTATGTACAAATAAGGGGATACTGGTGTTATCATAAAAGATCTCTTCTGCTCGTTTTGAGAAATTTGAGTGATTATGGACTTTAATACGAGCAAAACCTTCATGGTCATTAACCCTAGAGGGGTTGCTGTTGTATTAGGGTTGAGTATGTACTGAGCATTTAATGTAGCAACTAAAGGTTTTGTCATGATAATGACGATGTCTTTTTGACACCTGATGGCCTTCTAACATAAGATATAGCAACGGTGGTGTGTTCACATGAACACACAGCCGTAGATAACACGTAAGGGGGTTCAGAGCCAATTATTTCAATACATAATATTTCCTTTAATTGATATTACATAACTTCCGGTGTCGGATTTCACTATCACCTGCATTATATAATGAGGAACAGTTATCTGAAGTTTAAGTGTTATTAAAATCAAACTAAAATAAGTGAAATAGTAACTTCCAAGTAAATGATATAATATCAGAAGTGGACATTTAAACTTAATATACAATACAGTATTACAATGTTATGTTGCAAACCAATTCATGATAATAGTGCACATGCCTGTTGATGCTGTTTGCATTCTTTGAATGAGCTGCCAAACAATGTGCTTAAGTTTAAGAAGGTGTCAGGGAAACTACTAGATGTCAAAACTGTCAATTATTTCGCTTTCTTACAATTTTGTATACATTTATCCAAAATGGTTTGTACAAGTATAGTTTTATTCAGCTGGGCTAGCATCCAGCTGAACTCTATGATTTTGTGGTCAACTGTTTGATGTCATTGTGCATGAACAATTCACGGATTCACTTTGTCTCAAAAGCTGATGACGGTTCCTCTTCGAACTTGATGAAGTAACTTGAGTGGTACCTGAGCCTTAATATGCACGGCAGGCGGCTCTACATTTTCTCAATTCATGTAAAATTGTGTGTGTGTGCAATTGGTACTTAACAAAGCTGCTCTCTCGATGTTCCTCAAACTTGATAGGAATGTACCTTTTTTGTCTCCAGAAGGCGCTGCTGTGCCCTCCAGACTGATTAATGATCTTTATTACTTAATGCCCAATGCACGGTAAAAAGTATACTGATTGTAATTGCATGCCTGTGTATATTGTATTTGTATCTTTTAGTATATATATATATATATATATATATATATATATATATATATATATATATATATATATATATATATATATATATATATATATATACATGTGCCCTGTGTGGGAAAATCTCAACCTAGTCTGTTGAGTTAGTCATCTTTCACATATTACAATTCAATGGCCTTGGCTCGATACCCGAGGTTACGGGGCAATTCCTGTGTGTGTTTGCTGACTCTGCTGAGCACAGGACTATGACGGTCCTTTTGTTGTGAATATTTGATTAGGATAAAATAGCCAGTTGCTTATTACCTGTGTCAGGGGCTCCATTTCCTGGTGGTATGCTGGGATCTTCCTCACTCCGCCAGGCATAGGCTTGGTTCTACGCCACTGTCGTTTTACGGTAGCATCTCATGCTTTTATCAACGAATGGTTGGCTCGGCTGGAACAGGATGCTGGAATAAATGGGTAGCACTGAACAGAGGTGCTTTTCAGGGTATTCATGTAAAGATTACATAATACATTTGGTGGCAGACCAATGACTGGTCCGCCCTCACATTCGACAAGTATTTGAGCTATTTGAAAAATGGAACTACGTGTATGCTATAGTTGGTCTAGGTGGAGAAAGCTGATTTTTTTTCATGTATAAAGTTTTTGGTCCTAAACATAGGGCTGTTCATGTATATACAATTTTGCTCCCAAGTAGAGGGGCTTTTTATCATATATCATTAGTGCACAGTTTACATGATGAAAAAAAACAGTATGTCGTACTAGCATGTCTATATTTTTATATAAAATTGTACATAGAGTCGAAATAAAATTTTGGAAACATTGATAAGCAAGGGTTCAACTTGTTACTCTTAGCATGCTAGTAATCCAACATACGCACGAGATATTCAAATGTGTGCATTGTATTATTTCGTAACGATGGTTATAGTAATACAGTGACCGTCGAATAATATTGACCCCTCCCACGAAAGTGCAAAATTCGTTGGAAAATAAGGTCAGAGTGGAAAGTTGTCTCTGTCGTCTTGCAAACGTGAGTGCTACTGTGGTTGCGGATACAGCTAGGACTTGAATAAACTACTGAAATCAATTATTCGGCTGTGTGCAGATGACACGTCTTTTTTTGTCATTGCCGACCAAGGCCATGACGATATAACAAGCCTTGCCTTAAGATCTTAAGAATCCATTTCGGCTGATCAATGGTTTATCAGCCTAAATGAAAGTTGAAACGTTTTTCATGACCTGCTAAATGTCTCAAAGTTGTGAAAGTTATCCAATATTTTTGAAAACTTGCCGCGTGACCGACAGAAACACTGATAAGCACCTTGGCGTAATGTTGTCATCTGACTGCATCTGGACAAATCACCTTGACACCGTATATTTAGAACGCAATTTGCCTTGAGCATATCAAAACGACCAATCAGACAGCCGCATCCGCTTCTTCTAAATCTCGTAGAAGAATCTTCTAAAGCGTACCCAGTGAGCCCAGACAAGCCCTGAGATTGGACCGAGAGTGACTTTATGCAAGACTGGCCAGAAGAGCCCACATATTTGCGCACGTGGCTTCGCGGCCACCGCACTCTGGGCGACCTGCGATATAGGGAGCTAAGAGCAGGTCTTGCGTGCATATATCTGTTAAACCATCTGGATTTATGTCCAACGGAGTTAATGTATAATTCTTAAAAACAGCTTCAGACTGCACAGCTATCAGCTTTCTCAAAATGCCGAATGGAGGTCCAAAAAAAAATAATTGTGAAACACACGCTCTGGTGTGCTCCACACGTCTGTGTCCCGGGACAAGGTGTGGTTCATATGCTGGTCGGGGGGGGGGGGGGGGGGGGGT
>OZ026628.1:47921357-47941357 GCA_964020975.1 Hermodice carunculata | reverse complement strand
AGAATGGCAAGAACTGACAAAAGACCAAGATCACATGACAACGGCAGAGAAAGTGTTATACACCAAGAAGGCTCCAATGTGGTATGTCAGTGACATGACAAAGAATAACAAAAAACATCAAAAACATCTAGCAGTAGCATTATGTAAAGCAGCAGGTATACCGATGAATAGAATGGGAAACTTGAATGATATACAGTATTTTGAAGACGTATTAGGGGTACCAATATTAGTAGTTAGTGCATTGAGAGGGAACAAGTTTATTAGAGTAGGAGAGAATAGAGACACCAAAATATATATTTATTTAGATGACGAACAAAAACATTTTCATAGTATAACCAAGATAGCAGGATTTTTTGGAACATCTTATTTTTGTGAAGCTTGTCTAAAACCATATAATGGAGGAGGAACAGGGCGTCATTATTGTGAAACAGCATGTATTGTATGTAAATCAAAGAAATGTGTAGAAACTGAACCTATTGTATGTACAGAGTGTAACATGACATGTAGAAACAAAGAATGTATGGATAGACATAAGAAAAAGAACAAAAACGGCAGTCAGTGTGAAACATGGTGGAAGTGTACAAAGTGTCATAAAGTCATAGATAGGAGAGACAGAGAAAGTAAAGACCATCACTGTGGAGAATGGCAGTGTCAGTGTTGTAACAAATATGTAGTAGGAGAGCATTTGTGTTATATGAGAGCAGATAGAATTTTAGAGGGTAAACCTAGAAAGTATATATATTTTGATTTTGAATGTAGTCAGGACAAGGTAGCACAGTGTGAAGCAGGATACGAACCTAGGAAAAAAGTAAGATGTAAACAATGTAGTGAAAAGAAGAAAACATGTAGTCAATGTAAAAGATGTAGAAATTGTAGCGAATTAACATGTGGAAAACAGATCCATGAAACAAATTTTGTAGTGGCACAGAAATCATGTGATAGTTGTAAAGATAGTCCAATGAATGTTAAGTGTAACCAGTGTGGTAATAGGTGTAGTCAATGTAACAAATATGACAGGAAAGAGGAAACATTTGTAAAGGAACCTTGTGATGGTTGTGGACAGAGAGAAGTGGTGTTTGAAGGTGACAATGTAGCAGAAGAATTTGGTGAGTGGTTATTTAATATTCAACATAAAGGTTGTACAGTGTTATCACATAATGGCAAAGCTTATGACAATGTATTTTTATTAGAGTATTTATTAGAGAATTCAGTTGGACCAGATAAAATTATTTATTCAGGTAGCAAGATCATGTATATGGAAGTAGGCAAAGGACTCAACATCACGGTCCTGGATTCCTTGAACTTTTTACCCATGAAATTGGCAAGTTTACCAAAAGCATTTAACCTGTCAGAACTGAAGAAGGGATATTTCCCCCATTTTTTCAATACAACTACCCATCAGCAGTACATAGGCCCCTATCCTGATCCAAAGTTTTATGGAGCCAATTACATGGGTACAAAGGAACGCAAGGAATTCATGACCTGGCATGGCGAGCAGAAAGACAAGGTTTTTGACTTTAGACAAGAAATGTTAGATTACTGTAGATCAGATGTAGGCATTTTGAGACAGGCATGTTGTAAATTTAGACAGCTGGTGACTGAGGTGACAGGAGAGCAGATAGAAGTAGAGAAAGATGGAGAGGTAATCACCAAGTGGCAAAATCACATAGAACCCTTTGATTATATAACAATAGCATCTGTTTGTTTAGGTATCTATAAAACCAAGTTCTTAGAAGAAACCCATAGAGTACAACTAATTAATGATCTTGACAGTACGACAACACCCTGGTGCTTAGGTAAAAGAAAGGGAGGGAAATGGGAAGTGCATGTGCAAGGACAATGGTTGAATGAAGAAGAACTGGCGAATGATCATCTGAGGGTAGGGAGCCACAAGTTCGTGGACACCCCAATAGGGCAGATACCATCAGGTGGTTATGGTCAGCAAGATAATTACAGTAAAATATCCATTCAATGGTTGCCCTGGCTCATGCACACCCAAAATATTCATATACAACATGCATTAAACAGGGGAGAGGTGAAAGTCCCGGGGACAAGATATCGACTCGATGGCTATGCCGAAGTAGATGGAAAGAAAGTTTGTTATGAATTTTTAGGCTGTGTGTTTCACGGATGTCGGACATGTTATCCAGATAATAAACACGAAATCAAACATCCCAGAACTAAACACAATATGGACGAGTTTTATGCATTAACGATTCAAAAGAAAGTAGACTTGGAAAAATTAGGTTACATATATAAATGTATTTGGGAACACGAATTTAGAAATCAATTGAAACAAAATACAGACATGGCTCATTATGTAAATTCAGTAGATGTTCAAGATAGATTAAAAATGGCTGACAGCTTTTTTGGTGGTAGAACAGGAGCTTCTCATTTACATTACAAGGTCAAGGAAGGTGAGCAAATAAAATATATAGATTTCACTAGCTTATACCCATCAATCAATAAACAGGCAATTTATCCAGTAGGACACCCCATCATCATATCAGATAATTTCAAATCGATTCAAGACTACTTCGGTATAGCCAAAGTCACTATCTTGCCCCCTAGAAAAGTCTTTCACCCCGTGCTCCCCTATAGGTCGGGAGGTAAACTAATATTCTCATTATGTAGAACATGTGCAGACACAGAAAACCCTGAGGAATGTAAGTGTAGTGACGAACAGAAGACGATGACGGGTACATGGTGTACCCCTGAAATACAACATGCAGTAGATCAAGGATACAAAATTTTAAAGATACATGAAGTTTACCATTGGGAAGAAACAGCAACTTATGACAGTAGTAAAGGGAAGGGGGGTCTTTTTTCAGAGTATGTCAATACATTTGTAAAGATAAAACAGGAATCTAGCGGGTGGCCAGACTGGTGTAAGACCGAGACGGACCGACAGAAGTACATTAACGACTATTATGACCGCGAGGGGATAAGACTTGACTATGACAGTATTAAGAAGAACCCGGGGCTTAGATCTTTGTCAAAACTTTGTCTTAACAGCTTTTGGGGAAAATTGGGTCAAAAATTAAACATGAAACAAGTTGAATTCCAACACAGCTCCCAAGCTGACCTATTTTTTCAAAGAGTCAGCAATCCGACCCGAAAACTGGAAGACTTTCATATCATTAATGATCATTTGATAGAATTGGAATACACACATCACAATGCATTTATTCCTGAAAATTTTCAAACCAGTGTAGTCTTAGCAAGTTTCACAACTTGTTGGGCAAGATTAAAATTATTAAAGTCCCTAGAAAAAATTGGCAATAGAGTTCTTTACTATGATACTGATTCTATTATTTACATAAGCAGACCTGGGGGATATGATCCCCCACTTGGTGATTACCTCGGTGAATTTACAGATAAGTTAGATGGAGATTGTAGAATTTTTAAGTGGGGGACCCAAAATTATAGTTATGTCACAAAATCAGGAAAGCAGGTCACAAAGGTCAGAAGATTTACCCTTAATTATACCAATAGTCAATTGATTAATTTTGAAAGCATGAAAAAAATTATTGAAAATAAAGATGAACATACTATGACAACAAATCAAAAAATTTGCAGAGAGAAGAGAAAAAGGAAATTGTATAATAGAGAGGAAGAAAAGAAGTACCAAAAAGTGTTTACTAAAAGACGGGTACTTAGTGATTATTCTACAGTACCCTTTGGCTATTGATCGTTTGTTGTATAACGTTGTATATAGTTTGTATTATATTGTATATTGTCTGTATTATATTGTATATAGTGTCCACAATTATCACAAGGTGAGCTTGTATAAACATGTTATGTGAACACCAATGTGAATGTACTGCATTTTAAGAGAGCAGACGAAGTTATTGTAACAGTTTGCTATAACAAGTCGGCAAAAGTACTTCTCAGAAACTAAAAGAAACAGTCTAAAAAGCAAACTTTCAAGTGCTAACGTGTGGATATTAAATATCACGATGTGGCTAATTATAGTACGAATAGTGAGATTGCTAATGATGATACGTTTAATGAGTTGGCTAGCATCATGGATTTTTCCAAGACAAAATGTTAATGTAGCAGATTTTTGTCGCAGACAACCCAGCTGGTGTTACATGGTTAATTGTATAAATACTCTTGATAATTGGAAATTAATGCTCCATCACGTGTTTGAGGATGGCAACAATGAAATATCAAGAGCTATGATATTACAAGTGTTTTATCAGGATGTCAAACGCACTCTGATCTTGAAAGGAAAGAATACAGAGGCACTAGGGATACACTGTCATTATTTGTCCTGGAAATTACGACATCCACATTTGCATAGATATTTACAGCTGGTAGAGTGTGATTTGAGAGAAGTTGAACAGCGATCATGAGTAAAAAATTAGGATCTATACATCGTATTCTTTATAGGAAAGGGCTGCGTGCAAATCATGTAGATTGTCCAATACCTGGGTGTGACATTGTAGGTCTTAGCATATCAGCGGATCGTTATTGGTACACTGTAGGTAGACATTTATATTTTTCACATGGAATGAAAAAAGAAAAAAGAAAGAAATGGTTAGATATAGCTCCACACAGTGAATTAACGTGTGGGTGGATGATGCATGCAGAGGACTTTTATGAACAGAAATTGCACGAGCAGTACATACTGAGACGTGAGGGTATGGATATTCATATTGATAGAAATAAGATTTTTCATAATGAAAAACAATGTAGTATATCTGATGCTCCTATGTGTTTGTGTAGATTTGGTCAAAATACAATGTGTAACTATCTGATCAAGAAATAAAAAATAAAGTTTATATAAAGACTTACTCACTGTCGTTATTTATTGTCAAAATGGATTCCCAAAGACAACAGTTAGCCCAGAAGTTTTTAGTCCCTCTGATAGATACAGAAGAAAAATGGAATATGATTGTGCATTTAACCTTTGAAGATGGTCAATACACAAAAGAGAGAGTACAAAAATTGGAAAGAATACATACAGAAGTGTTAGTTAACCTATATCAACAGAATAAGATATGTGAAGCTCAAAGAATTTTGCAGTGGCATTTGTTTTGGCTGGACAGTCATCCTGAACTGAAACCATATGTTATTGACATGTCTGAATTTAAAATGAAGATGACAGGTGAAACATTTTGGCACAATAAACAAAACTAAAAAGTGAACATGTTTCAACATGTTCGACCAAATTGGATCAGCTTTATTACTAAAAATAGAATCGACGGGATTTCCCAAAGACAACCAATCAATGACAAGAATCAATCATGACGTCACAGATGTCAGTTTTCTAAAATTAGATTTATGCCGTCATCATGAACCAATCAGCATGAAGAAATCTTACGGCCGATTGCTAAAAATACACTTTATGATTAGCAAGATTGTATAAAGGAGGAGGCGTTTCATCCCATTATCATTTCTACTCTAAAGAGGGAAGAGGTAACAAGGCAAAATGGAACTACAACTGAGTCATAAGGCAGTGGTCGAAGTGAGGAGAGGAACGTTTGGGTCATATGTGGCTGTAGGCAAGATGCAAGGAAAGAACAAGTGTTGGGTGTTTATATCCTTACAAGCTTGGGAGAACTTTACACAGACTATACCTAAAGTGACTGAACTCTTAACACAAGACCTGGACAGAGAAGAAGGAATTGTATTGACTAAACGGGTGAAACTGACAGTGGTTTGGTTTAAAGGCAGATATTACATAGGACTTCATAGTACAGATTTATCTGGAAACAGGGTGAAAGGACTGAACTTGGATATGGATGAATGGACCCGGCTTGCAACAAATGTGTATGGAATTGAACAAAACTTGAAGACAATCAGAAAGAGGACAGCAACTGAACAAGATGACGTGGAGGTCAAAAAAAACAAAGATGGGGAAAGGACAACAGACCAGAAAAACAATAAAGCAATATCAGTGGCGAAATGTATGTCCTTGGAATCATGACATTATACACGAAAGGGATGACTGTTGGGTGTTTACTGAGGAGATGTGTTAAAAGAGACGTGAAGAATACGAACAACGAAATAGCGATCGTGATGTTGTAGACACATCACAAGATATTATAGCTAGCAGAGACATAGTAGTACCTGGGACCCAGGATTTAATTAAATGGATTTATATGTATCACATTAGAAAAAATATTATTAGTTTGAGAGACAATAGTTGTTATGGATGTAAAGAGGATTTACCAGGTCAGAGAGACCACATGGAGGGAGGGTGTTTGACAGAATGGGACGAGACAGTGGACAAATATTTCAAAGATGTCAAGAGTAAAATATCCGCTGTGCAGGTAGTGAAAGCTTTAGACAGAATAATGAATGAACTAAAGATTCATGTGAATAGGAGTGCATCGGATTTATTGACTGAAGTATTGAATGTTAGTATGAGAGAAGAAGACATCATGAAAAAAGAACTGACAAATGAAACACAAGATATTAGAGATGACTTTTATGTATTATTTACCGAACTATGTCCTAATCTGAGAGAATTTACGATTATGAATGTTTAGAAGTCTCTTAATAGAAAAATTACATGGATAAAAGAAAGTATATGATGTAAATTTATAGTTTGATGTGAATATATGTTAGTATTTGTGTGAATAAAATGTCTGAAATGAAATTTTACCTTGTTTATATATTTTGTAACTCCCTAATGCTGTTTTTATGATGTTTTGCGTGCTGTTGTGCTGTTTTTGTTCGTGCTGTTGTTCTGTTTTTGTGTGCTGTTGTGCTGTTTTATGTTGTTGTATGACGCTGTGAGTGCTGTTGTGCTGCGTTTGTGTGCTGTTTTATGCTATTTTGCGTGCTGTTGTGTTGTTGTATGACGTTGTGAGTGCTGTTGTGCTGTTTTTGTGTGCTGTTGTGCTGTTGTGTGTGGTGTTGTGCTGTTTTGTGTGCTGTTTTACGCTGTTGGGGTGGTGTTGTGCCGTTTTGTGTGCTGTTTTATGCTGTTGTGTGTGGTATTGTGCTGTTTTGTGTGCTGTTTTATGCTGTTGTGTGTGCTGTTGTGCTGTTTTGTGTGCTGTTTATGCTGGTCAAATGCTGGTGAAATGATGGTGTGTGCTGGTCAAATACTGGTGTTGTGCTGGTCAAATGCTGTTGTGTGTGCTGGTCAAATGCTGGTGTGTGCTGGTCAAATGCTGGTGTTGTGCTGGTCAAATGCTGGTGTGTGCTGGTCAAATGCTGGTGTGTGCTGGTCAAATGCTGGTGTGTGCTGGTCAAATGCTGGTGTGTGCTGGTCAAATGCTGGTGTGTGCTGGTCAAATGCTGGTGTGTGCTGGTCAAATGCTGGTGTGTGCTGGTCAAATGCTGTTGTATGCTGCTCCTCTGATCGGTTACAAGTCTATCTATTTTAAGACTGATCTGTTCTCCGATTGGTTGGGAGGTTTGAACTTGTTGCTGCTTGGTGGTTTGAGTTAGGTACATTTGTGATTACTTTTACTCTGAATCATTCTACATTGAGACACTGAACTGTTCACATGGTAAGTGGCTTTTTGTTATAATACATGAGGACAAAGTGTGATTTATAGATCAATGGAAGAGTGACTCCATTCCTTGACACGAGAACCTAGCCCTCAATGTTCGCTATGTGTCTTAGAACAGAGATGAGAAAGCTAGCTCTTCTCATCTAAGGGTGCTTCCAATCACAAATCAATACAGTGAGATTCAATATATTACAGGCCTTTGGCCTGTTGGGGAGGATGGACAGGATTTTCCAATTGATCAAAGATCAATTATTATACCTATCCCTGCTAACTCTATCATCACCAAGGCCTCGGCTTTGTGGGGAGGATGGACAGGATTTTCCAATTGATCAAAGATCAATTATTATACCTATCCCTGCTAACTCTATCATCACCGAGGCCTCGGCTTCGTGGGAAATCCATCCATATCCATTTAATCAATTCAATCAATCAATTTGTCAAACAATAAACACACAGTCCCCACTTTGAGGGGAGAATCCATCCATATCCATTTTATCAATCAGATCAATTCAATATCAATCTGTCAAACAATAAACACAGAGTCCCCACTTCATGGGAAATCCATCCATATCCATTTTATCAATCAGATCAATTCAATCAATCATTGTGTCAAACAATAAACACAGAGTCCCCACTTCGTGGGGAGAATCCATCCATTTAATCAATCAGATCAATTCAATCAACCAATATCAATCTGTCAAACAATAAACACACAGTCCCCATATGGATCATAATACGCATAAACCTAATTTTAGAAATCGTACCCCTATATGGTCATAAACCTATTTTTAGAAACGTACCCCCAAACGGGCCAAATCTACCTTATACTTATGGGGGGAAATCGTACCGCTATACGGGACTATATGTAGTACTTAGAGTTCCAATCAATGGACTTGTTTGCATCACCACACAGCAAAATGTCCCTTTTAGCAGTAATTTCTGGATGAAAAGGTCCTAGTAATTCCGTGCTGGGTTCCCTATAAAGAGAATATTTTGTCAAAAAATGGAAAATGCTTTCCACTGGGGCTCCACAAGTACATCTTTGGATGTCGATGTAACAGTATTGGAACAGCAAAGTATCAAGAGGGATGCAGTTCAAGCGCATCCTCGTATGGTACACTTGGGAGAATCTAGTTTTACCATAAAAGTACGGGGGGGGGGGAGACATAAATTATGTTACCATTCAATTAATTTTTGAATGCTTGAATTGTTTCAGAATTTTTAATCTCTTGATCCAGGTAACGCCAGTTGCGTATGGTAGCAGGGAAAAAGGATTTGTTGCGCTGTTCAGACCTGCAAAATATTAGACGTATTTCGTGACTGTGTCTCGTGCTGTAACCGGTGGCTATAGATTCTGGAATCCTATACTGTAGGTAATGTGAGGCAAAACCATTTACGATCTTGTCAATGTGTATCAATTTGTGTTTCTCTCCACTGTCTTTCAACGGTTTCCATCGTGTTTCTTTAAAGTAATCTATTACTTCTGGTTTGGGTGCACATGCACAAGCTTATTTGATCATGCAAGGCTACAATTGTCCCAGATAAAGTCGCCGTACTCAAGGAGAGGCCTGATAAACGCCATGTACGTTTTTTTTTTTTCAGTGACAAGGTGTATTTCATGGCATGGAGGCAGCCTACACGTTTCATAGTTTTTACGTATAGGTTATAATGTTTTAGATGTATCTGTGGGTTTTAGAGTGAACGTAGTGAAGCGTCAGCGTAACGCAGTCACTCAAAACCCATAGACACACCTTAAAACACTCTAACCGATTAAGAACGCAATTTCATTGGTTCTTCAAAATAAGCAAATGAGTGACTGACATGGTTGGGCGAACTGCTAGACCCCAGTCACAGAGGAGCGCGCAATACTCATTACGCTAAACTTAGGCAAGCTCATCCATGTGACAACTTTTTCACGCGTTTTACCCCCCCCCCCCGACCGGCATTTGAACCACACCTTGTCGCGGAACACAGACGTGTGGAGCACGCCAGAGAGTGTGTCTCACATTTTTTTTTTTTTTTTTTTTACCTACATTCGGCATTTTGAGAAAGCTGATAGCTGTGCAGTTTGAAGCTGTTTTTAAGAATTATACATTAACTCCGCTGGATATAATTCCAGATGATTTAACAGATATATGCAGGCAAGACCTGCTTTTAGCTCCCTCTATCGCAGGTCGTCAAGAGTGCGGTGGCTGCGAAGCCACGTGTGTAAAGATGCAGGCTGTTCTGGCCAGTCTTGCATGAAGTCACTCTCGGTCCAATCACAGGGCTTGCTTGGGCTCACTGGACACGCTGTAGAAGATTCTTCTACAAGATTTAGAAGAAGCGGATGCGGCTCTCTGATTGGTCGTTTTGATATGCTCAAGGCAAATTGCGTTCTAAATATACAGTGTCAAGGTGATTTGCCCAGATGCAGTCAGATGATAACATTACGTCCAGGTGCTTATCAGAGTTTCTGTCGGTCACGCGGCAATTTTTCAAAAATATTGGATAACTTTCACAACTTTGAGACATTGAGCAGGTCATGAAAAAAGTTTCAACTTTCATTTAGGCTGATAAACCATTGATCAGCCAAATGGATTTTGAAGATCTCCGTTTAAGGCAAGGCTCCTTATATCATCATCGCCTTGGTCGGCAATGACAAAAAGAGACGTGTCGTCTGCACACAGCCGAACAATTGATTTCCGTAGTTTAATCAAGTCCTAGCTGTATCGGCAACTTAAATTTATGGCCCAAGGAATGGTTGTTTATTTAGAAATACATTTTATCGTTAAAGCGCATGTACGTTTAAGATGTATGATCCATGTGCTCTTCTACAATATGTACAGTGGTTACTCTCCCCAGAGACTATTCTTACTCTCCTGAAAAAAAAACAAAAAACAAAAAAACCAGAAGGTCTCTCAGGTAGATTTACCTGGGAAGTAGAGGATTTGACAATCTGTATAGGGTCTGCCATGAAAGTATGGTCTCCAACAGCAACTGTACTCACATGGATTTATTCCAACATATTATACGTATTAAACAAAAACAATTCGTGGGTAATTCTCTAATAACAAAGCTGAATTCTCTTGAAATGGGTGAATATATCCCTTTACTATTAGATTTTTTTTAGCCAAAACACCATGGTTTAGCTACAAGGGTTCATGTTGGGCAAAAGTAGGTGTACATTTTTCTAGAATCTCATGCTTACTTGAACTTGTACGCTTTGTTTTCTGGTAGCGCCAGCCATAATGGACGGAATCAAAGGTCCAAGCGGATGTTATCATGACCGAATATAATTGAACGCTATTCAATGTGTATATTTTTCTCTTCGGAAAAGCAAATGAAGCTATTACCTTTATTTTCTTAACGAGAGGACAAACATACTGACCAATAACGCTACATGTTAGGATAAAGCAGGTGTATCTTTCTAATTATGTGTACATGCTACTTGGGCCACATTCAGTTTACTTTAAAATGTCAATTTTGTTTGACAAAAGTTGATATATGGATGATCAGTTTCCTTTGCTGTTGGTTGAAAACTACGTGAAACCATAATATAGTTGCCTACAGTTTCTACTGCACAATGAACAGTTTTTTTTTTCTGAAAAACAAAACTGGTTTTGCCAGTCACATCTGTTTCTACCTGTTCATACCCCACCGTTTTGAGTGTCCCGCACGACGTGACCCAAATTGGCGGGCAATTTTCCTTAAATGGTGTCAGTTATATCAGTGAAAAGATCTTCCCAGCAGGTGTCAATTTCATAAAACAAGTTTCAGTTATATGAGAAAAGAGTATGGGCATGCTTTCTCGAAACTCGTTCTGGATTCCAAATAGTTTTGCTAAATCGAAAAAAGCCACAGTAGCACTCACTTTTGCAAAACGACAGCGGTAGCTTTCCACTCTGACCTTACTTTCCAACGAATTTTGCGCTTTCGTGGAAGGGGTCAATATTATTCGACAGTCACTGTATAACTATAATCACATACCTGCCAAGTCTCCCCCTTAATTTGGAGGTCTCTCACTTTGTCACCGAATTTTTTTTTATTTAGTTGCAAAATTTTGCAAATTTGGCAGAATCTCCCCCATGAAAATTTAGTATTTTCTATTATATTCTTTGTTAAAATACAAATCTCCCCCATGGATTTTTCAAATTCACAAAAATCTCCCTATTTTGAGGTGTGGGATGTTAACAGGTATGTAATCATCGTTGCGAAATAATACAATGCACACATTTGAATATCTCGTGCGTATGTTGGGTTATTAGCATGCTAAGAATAACAAGTTGAACGCTTGCTTATCAATGTTTCCGAGAATTTTATTTCGACACTATGTACAATTTTATATACAAAAATACAGTCATGCGAGTACGACATGCTGTTTTTTCATCATGTAAGCTGTACACTAATGATGTATGACAAAAAAGCCCCTCTACTTGGGAGCAAAATTGTACATACACGAAAAAATCCTATGTTTAGCAGCAACAACGTTATACATGAAAAAAAAATCTTCTTTTCTCTACTTAGACGAACAATAGGAGACACGTAATTCCATTTTTCAAATAGCTCAAAAATTTGTCGAATCTGAGGGCGGACCAGTCATTGGTCTGCCACCAAATGCATTATGTAATCTTAACATGAATACCCTGAAAAGCACCTCTGTTCAGTGGTACCCATTTATTCCAGCATCCTGTTGCAGCCGTGCCAACCATTCGTTGATTAAAGCATGAGAGGCTACCGTAAAACGACAGTGGCGTAGAACCAAGCCAATGCCTGGCGGTGTGAGGAAGATCCTAGCATACTACCATGGAATGGAGCCCCTGACACAGGTGTCCCTTAACAAGCAGCTGGCTATTTTATCCTTATTAAATATTCACAACAAAAGGACTATCATAGTCCTGTGCTCAGCAGAGTCAGCAAACACAGACAGGAATTGCCCCGTAACCTTGGGTATCGAGCCAAGGCCATTGAATTGTAATATGTGAAAGATGACCAATTCAACAGACTAGGTTGAGATTTTCCCACATAGGGCACATTTATGTATGTATGTATGTATGTAAGTATATATGTATGTATGTATGTTTATATATATATATATATATATATATATATATATATATTATATATATATATATATATATATATATATATATATACTAAAAGACACAAATACAATATACACAGGCATGCAATTACACTCAGTTTACTTGTTACCGTGCAGTGGGCAATAAGTAACAAAGATCATTAACCAGTCTAGAGGGCACAGCAGTGCTCTCTGGAGACAAACAAGGTACATTCCTATCAAGTTTGAGTAACATCGAGAGAGCAGCTTTGTTAAGAAACAATTACACACACACACACACACAATATATTACATGAATTGAGTAAATGTAGAGCCACCTGCCGTGCATATTGAGGCTCAGGTACCACTCAAGTTACTTCATCAAGTTCGAAGAGGAACCGTCATCAGCTTTTGAGACAAAGTGAATCCGTGAATTGTTGATGCACAACGACATCAAACAGATGACCACAAAATCATAATAGTTCAGCTGGCTGCTAATCCAGCTGAATAAAACTATACTCGTACAGACCATTTTTGAATGAATGTATACAAAATTGTGACAAAGCGAAATAATTGACAGTTTTGGCATCGAATAGTTTCCCTGACACCATCTTAAACTCAAGCACAAAGAATGCAAACAGCAACAACAGGCATGTGCACTATTATCATGAATTGGATTCCAACGTAACATTTTAATACTGTATTGTATACAAAGCTTGAATGTCCACTTCTAATATTATCATTTTACTTGGAAGTTTTTATTTCACTTATTTTAGTTTTATTTTAATAACACTAAAATTTCAGATAACTGTTCATAAATATATAACGCAGGTTATAGTAAAATCCGACACCGGAAGCTGTCTAATATCAATTAAAGGAAATATTATGTACTGCAATAATTGGCTGTGAACCATATTACGTGTTATCTACGGCTGTGTTCATGTGAACACACCACTGTAGCTACATCTTATGTTAGAAGGCCATCAGGTGTCAAAAAGACATCGTCATTATCATGACAAAACCTTGAATTGCTACATTAAATGCTCAAAACATACTCAGCCCTAATACAACAGTAAATCCTCTAGGGTTAGTGACCATGAAGGTCTTGCTCATATGAAGGTCCATAATCAGTCAAATTTCTCAAAACGAGAAGAAGAGATCTTTTATGATAACACCAGTATCCCCTTATTTGAGATAAGAATAGTTACGTTCAAACGCTTTTCTCGTGCACGGAGGAAAGCTGTTAACTCATTCTGTCACTTAGCACTATAAGGGTTAATGTAGACACAGAAAGCCAGCTGCTATGACTACTACTGGAAAGGGTTGTATGTACGGTGCATATCACGTCAGGAGACTGTCAGGCAACAACAAATCACCGTCATTACTTATCCTGACCTAAAATATGATGCACCACTCCTAAAGTATATATATATATCTTCCATATACCGAATTAATCCTAATGAGTGTCTGTGTTTTAGAAATCGTTTCCTGTCAAATTAGAAACGTAAAAAACATAAGCTGAATTGTGTAAATGTAAATTCAACCATCTTTTCCATGGTATAACCACATATCATATTCTCTCTCTCTCTCTCTCTCTCTCTCTCTCTCTCTCTCTCTCTCTCTCTCTCTCTCTCTCTCCTCTCTCTCTTTCTCTCTCTCTCTCTCTCTCTCTCTCTCTCTCTCTCTCTCTCTCTCTCTCCCTCTCTCTCTCAGTATAGTTGTAACTTCATTAATATAAAGTATTATAGTTAAGGCTAAAATCATTTGTCCTACAGAGCGACACACCATATTTGTGACATGCACCAGGGTGTATTGCAAATGGAGTGTCATCAGTCTGAAGTCTGTAAACTTTGATGAATGATGACATCAAAGAAACAGAAGCGTCTTTTGTCTTTTGAGATGAGGAACATGATGTCACGAGGATGTAAGAGCAAAGGGTAGATGATTGTTTCTTGGGATAAGCTGCGACATATTGTCATGATAATGTAGAACAAAGGATCCACTCTCTTAAGATAGCCAGCAACATGATGTCATGGTGACGTAAGACAAAGGTTTACCCTCTGTCTGAGATGCCTAGGTAAATGATATCCTGATGTTGGGTTATGATGTTAGACAAATGGAAGACGACCCTTCATATACGAGTAAACATGATGCCATGACAAGCCCAGACAAAGATGTGTCCACTGCCTATTGAGAAATAAATGTGACATGATGTCATGATAGTGGTATAAACAAAATAGTTCGCTGTCTATTGAGACCCAGTAACCTGATGTCATAATGATGTCAGAGGAAGGATAATCCACTTGCTGTCGGGATAACTGGTGGTGATGATGTTATCAACAACAAAAAAAAAAAAAAAAATTAAATAAAAAAAGAAACAAATTTCTATTCTTTCTTCTGAAACAACCAATAAAATGGTGCCCTGATGATGTCAGACAAATATTACACCAATGTTCCCGTAAGCAGTCAAATGATGTCATGTTGATGAAAGAAAAAACTGCGGACCACTGTTCAGATAGTCGGAATATTATGTCATGATGACATAAGGCAAAGTATGTAGACCAATGTAGGTTTAAGATAACCAGTACCTTTTCATGATTATGTAAGAAAGAGGCTAGTCTTTTGACAGTAGCATGTCGTCACGGTGATGTAAGACACAGGTTAGACCACATAACACTGTTTATCGAGATAGGCGGTAAAATGTCATGATTAAGACAAATGGTAGATGACAGGCCACTGTCCTTTGAGTTAAATAGTATCATGCTGTCACGATGATGTAAGACAAATGGTACCCTACTGTTAAGACGACCGTTTTCATGACATCACTTCGTGATGGTGTAAGACAAAGGTTTCTTCCCTATCTGTGGACAAAAGTTACATGTTGTCATTATGACATGAGACAATTGATGTGATCCAATGTCAGTTGAATTAATCAGAAACATGATCTCATTATAACATAACAACAACAGTAGATCACTGTCTGCTGAGAAGTCAAGATGGCACGAGAAATGGTTAACCACTACTGAAATTTTGAGTAATGTGATGTCATGATGATGTCAGACAAAATGGTGGCCACTGTTCAGATTTCAGGGAATGATCCTAGGATGTGATAAATGTATGTATACAATAATAGCATGTCATGCAGGCAAACATGTAGAGAGGCAGATCATAGGCCTACAGCCAATCATGTATTACACTGTAAGATATGATACATTGCTGTATGCCATGCAGGCAACTATATATCATAGGGGTTATATGGTATATGATACCTGCACATGGAGTCAAACATGGATGATGATGATGATGATGATGATGATGATGATGATGATGATGATGATGATGATGATGATGATGATGATGATGATGATCCACATGTAGTCAATCTATTGTCAGAATTTAATGCAATCATCATACACAGTCATTAGTTATACCAATGTCCAGGATATGAGTCAGCTAACACCCCTCCCTATGATAGACCTTCTTAAGAGACACTCCCTGGTGAGAATAATGTTAAAGATCAATGGACGCATGAAGTGGTCAGTGATGGCAATATACATTATGTCGACCTGAATGTATCTACTATAAACTGAAAATACACATATACCAGCTTTCGTCATCTCAGTATCAACATAATACAAATATTGGTGCAAGTGAGGGATAAGATATACCTTCTTTTTTTCTTTGTTTGTTTTTTTCAAAAAGTCAAGCCACACACTGGTATGGTATGAACATGCCATTCTCTGTGTGTGTGTGTGTGTGTGTGTGTGTTTAATTTTATCACCCATATACAAATAAGCAATTCATTGTTAAGATAGTGTTAGGGGCCAAAAAAACTCATTCCTTGAAATATTGTTTGCAGGTGCCCTGCATCAACAATAACATGGACATCACTCAGCCTGTAGTTGGATGTTCTGTTTCAGTAGGTATGCTTTGTAAGCTATTGAACATTAATGTTTTGTGTCAGTGTTAGCAGCCACATATGTTTTGTTGATTTTGCCAATAGAACTATCACAGCTGTCTCAGGAGTTAGCATTTCTATTTTGTTTGTCGTCATGAATAATACAATATAATGAAGTCAAATAATTATGTGTTTATATGCAGGTGCATGGATTAAATGCTGACTGTACATGTATCTTATCTGGCCACCTGTGTCAACAAAAAAAGACGTGTGTTCCGTGTTTCTCAGTTGAATACTCATTACTCATTGACAGGTCACCAGTTGTTCTCTGTACACTGAGTGCTCAAGGTAGGATTTAAAGTGACCAGAGAAACTGGACAAAAGCTGTTGACCCAACTTTGTGGGACTTCTGCATGGAAGGCCTAGCAGCCTCAATATGAGATCAACTGGTTCAGAATGCATGGTATGATGGACATTCTGCCTGTTGTATTTGCATTTTTGCAAGTTTAAAAACTACAAAAGGGTGCTAAAATATTGAGAAATTTTAATAGACACTCAAAATTCATTTTATGTTAAGAATCATATCTTAAATGAAAAAAAAAAAACATTACACTGCAATGTGTAGGTAACTGTTGGATTTTGTGTGGGTTGATTCAGGTTTCCTGACGAAATAATGAAGTGATCATGGTACAGTGAAACCTGTCTGGAAACAGTTTCCCTAAGGATGATAACATTGTGGTCGCTCAAGATAGGTGGCCTTTCATGAGAGGTATAAAAGACAAGAAAAGGACTAATCAAAGTGTGTTGAACAGGAGGTTTTCAAAGCAGGTGGTCTCCCATTGTAGGGGTCTCTCAAGACAGGGAACACAGGTGCAGTCTTTTGTTGAGACTGTCCAATGGTAGGACACAGGCTGTGAGTTCACACACAGGTGTGGGTAGTGTGACAGGGAGGGTGGTCCATGGGGCCTTAGTGTCATACAGGCACAAGACAGTGTTGTGTCTGGAGACAGTACCATCACTGTTGTAACTGACCCCACCCACCATGTACACCCTGTCTCCATACACTACACCCCCAGAAAGCACCCTGCCCTGTGTCAGTGGGGAGGTCACCATTGACCACTGCCTGTTGTATATATGTTCTTGCATGTTAAACTATACAAGCGGCATTGAAATATTGAGAAGTTATAAAAGACACTCAAAATACATTTAGTGTCAGATCTCATATCTTAAATGGTAAACATCTGACAGCAATATGCAGGTAACTGTTAGATCTCTGTGTGTTGATTCATGTGCCCCTATGAAGTAGTCATGTGTGATCATGGTAGTTGTGTGTGGGTGAGACTGTCCAGTGGTACAACACAGGCTGTGAGGCTAGACACAGGTGTGGGTAGTGTGACAGGGAGGATGGTCCATGGGGCCTTAGTGTCACACAGGTACAAGATAGTGTTGTGTCTGGAGACAGTACCATCACTGTTGTAACTGCGCCCACCCACTATGTACACCCTGTCTCCATACACTACACCCCCAGAAAACACCCTGCCCTGTGTCAGTGGGGAGGTCACCATTGACCACTGCTGGGTGGACATATCAAACACCTCTGTGGTCAATATGTTCCTCCAGTGTTCACCAGTGTATGCTGTCCCACCTGACACCAGCAGTTTGTCCTGCCAGCTCACCATGACATGACTTTGCCGTGCCTGTAATAATGGTGGCCTGTCCTGCCACTCTCTAACCCAAGGGTCATAGAACAACACACCGGATGAGGTACCTGTAGGGTAACCATTACCTCCTGATATGTAAATATTGCCATCACTGGCCACACAACCACAGTGTTGACCCACTCCAGCAGGGAGAGAGGTCACCTCAGTCCATTGATCTTTCTCTATGTTGTATCTCTCACATGAAGACAATAAGGTTACTTGTTTGTTAGCTATATCTGTCCATTCAGTGAAACCCCCCACAGCCACCACACAGCCACTCAGGACCAGAAGTGGGAAGCTTGACCGTGGTGCTGCCATTGCTGTCAGTGGTGTCCAGGTGTCAGTTGCTGGGGTGTACCTCCACAATGTGTTGTGTACCTGATAGTCATCAGTCTGCCCACCAGCAACATACACCAAGCCACTGACCACAGCCACACCTGCACTTCTCCTTACTTCTGGCATGGGAGCCACTGCATTGAACTGTGTCAGCTTACCAGCCCCATCTATCCTGGACATTGTCACCTCACTGGTCGTTTGTCCTTTGTTTGTGTGTCCACACACTACATATAACCTCCCCCCCTTATGTACAGGGACACCTGGTTTGACTGTTACCATGGCAGTTATGCTGGGATCCACCGGTTTTACTGTAGTCTCCTTTGTGGCATCTGAAAAACACAATAAATAACAATTCTCAGATCACATGAGTAAATACCTTGTAACAGTGATCAAACTCTACATTATCAATAACCTACTGTTTTGATTGCAAGGTTTTGGTCACTTCATGGTGTGGCCTGTCAACAACTTTCTTCTCTTCCTTGTTTTGGTTGTGTGAGGGACCTTCTTAATTGACGCATAGGTCTACAGCTGTAATGAATCAGTGAAGACCAGCTGGTACCTTGAACCCTTTTCTCCTGGAGCTTGACTGAGTCAACAACATTACATGTGGTGGTTTCACAACAAAGAAAGCTGTTAACTCTGGGTAGGTAATAATATGAAATGTCTTTATATTTAAATTCTCAATGTTATCCTTAATGAAAAGCTTCCGTAGAACTGATCAGCTCTAGTGCTATCTATCTATCTATCTATCTATCTATCTATCTATCTATCTATCTATCTATCTATCTATCTATCTATCTATCTATCTATCTATCTATCTATCTATCTATCTATCCATCCATCCATCCATCCATCCATCCATCCATCCATCCATCCATCCATCCATCCATCCATCCATCCATCTATCTATCTATCTATTTGTCTGTCTGTCTGTCTTACCATCTGTTCATCCATCCATCCATCTATCTATTTACAATCTCCCTACATCTATTTAAGATATTATGTAAGGCTGGAATAATCTTCAACTTTGTGTTTGTTAATTAATTTGTTTATTTTTAATGAATTTATATACTTAGTCACTAACTTACTTATAGCCCTATGTGTGTATGTTTTTGTGTGTGTGCATGTGTGTGTGTATGTGTATGTATGTATTTATATACTATGTATGTATGTATGTATGTATGTATGTATGTATGTATCTGTGTGTATGTATGTATGTATGTATGTTTGCATGTATGTATGTATGTATGTATGTATGTATGTATGTATGTATGTATATGTGTGTGTGTATGTATGTATGTATGTATGTATGTATGTATGTATGTATGTATGTATTTACAGTCTCCCTACAGGAGAAATCAAGCATTTTGAACTTTTTCTTTTTAAACGAAAAGAAATCTCTGCTCAACATGCAAAAATGCATTTAAAAATACTGTGGAAGGTCAGGAAAACATGTCATTAGTTTGGCTGGTTGTTTATTTTCTATTTCTTTATTTTCAAGCTACCTTCATGAACAATCAAGAATCATATTTGTAACTTGATGTGGCTTT
>OZ026628.1:47916357-47918857 GCA_964020975.1 Hermodice carunculata | reverse complement strand
TGTGTGTTGTATTTTTTTGCTGTTAATGGAATCTACTATTTAAGAAGTGTCATATAGTTTCAACATTTCTCCTGTCATGAAGGGCAGTTTGATTGTAGCACCAGAGTTCATAAACTATAGGAACCTGGATCAACAGCTTCTACAAATGTAGCACTGGTCAACATTCTCTTTTTTTCATTGCCATTATGTAACCATTTTCCTACTAGAACATTTCCAAATTCATGATGAGCAGGCCACACAGACTTTTATTTGTTTAACCTTTTTTTTTTGGGGGGGGGGGTGTTCTTGTTGTTGCTGTTGTTTTTGTTTGTTTTGGTTTGTTGTGTTTTTTTTTTTTTTTGTTCTTTATTTGTTTTTGTTATTTAAAACATCAGGGAACATCTACTATTTTTTTTATTCTTTTTCTCCTGGATTATAACTGTGTCAACAGCATCCATTACTACAATCATCAGACTGAGAGGAAAGCTGTCAAAGCAGATTGTCATGATTGATTAGTGAAACATTCCACATAAGCTACAGTGCTAAAGGAAGACCAGCACTAGGGGACTATACAGGGGTTAATGAAGGTATGTTTGTATTGATGTATATGAGCATATATGTATATATATATATATACGTGTGTGTGTGTGTGTGTGTGTGTTTGTAGTTTGCCCAAAATGACAAACTGTCAAGCATAATTTGAGCCTGCCTTAAAACATTTCAAATCACAGGCACAATCATGGCAGAATAAGGGAGTGAGGCACACTAAGAAACTATCTCTTCTCGTGTCACTAATACAATCCACCATCATAGTAAAAGCATTGTAACTTTTACAATTCAGTTCATAAAAAAATCTTGAGCACAACCATCATTGCTTTAAAAGACTCTATAGTCCTGTGATTATGTGTTGTGTTTTGAAAGCAAAATACAATCATAAAAGTCTTTGGATATCAGTGTATAATGTGATTATTTTGAATCTGGTGAAAAGATTTGACTGCCATTTTATGCCTAAATTTTTCACAATTATGTAAAATATTTGAAACTGGAAATCCACATCTTTCCCAAATTGTAGACCTATAATTGTACACCATAAGGCATCAAACCTCAATAGCTGTAGCGACCTACCATGGTAAGACAGGCATGAAGCAGAGAGGACAAACATAGACCAAACATTACGATATTTTACAGGCATTTTAAGTCTCAGACCCTGAAAATGGTCCTCATAGTAACCAAACCCCCTAATGCAAGTTGCCCATTAATAATTTATACCAAAGCCTCTAAGGGACAGTATAAATAAAATATTTTGTATCCACACAACAATGATTGCATTAGAACAAAAACAAAATTCCATGCAAACAAATAATCTTATTTATCCTATTTACCCTTTAAGGTACTAATTAGCCGGCCTAAGAAACATCCTGCCCCCCCCCCCAAAAAAAACCAGACATTATTGCACTCTTATATATCATCATTTCTTTCCTATGCAAGACACTTCGGTATCACAGTAGGTTATCTGAAACGACTTTCTGCTCAATTCATTTTTTTTGTTTGTTTGTTTGTTTTTTTTTTTATTTAAATCCCATAGTTCTGTTGCACCCATCGTATCTTTTCTTTTTGTTTTTGGTTTGGCTTTAATCCATGAAGTAAATAGTGTGTAGGAATGGAAAAGGCGGGGGGGGGGGGGGGGTCATGCAGGGAACAGGAAACAATTTGATAACTACATGTCCATTAGGGCTATGACAGAGGCTTGATATTTAAAGTCTCCATCAGCAAATGTTGCTGTAATTGGGGGCTTGCCACGCAAACTGCTATTTCCTTGCTGCTGGATTAATGCCCAAACCTCTCTCATGTTGTATATAACATTCCAAATGTCTAACATACCCTGCCCCCTCCCTGATATTTAGAATAAACTGCTGGTCATTACAACCTCTAATATTCATGTCCTGATTCCCAATGGCTAAAGACTCTTGGGTTAAGACATCACTTGTGCCACTTTTACCTGCAGTGTCATCCACATCATCTTGCCTCTGCATTTGCTTGAGTCCAGTTGAGTCACTCGTGTGCCTCTTCTCCTGCTTTGAAAAAATATAAGGAATACAGTGATCAGAAATTACATACACACACACACACACACACACACACACACACACACACACACACACACACACACACACACACACACACATATATATATATATATATATATATATATATATATATATATATATATATATATATATATATATATATATATATATATATATATATATATATATATAATATATATACATAACCCCAAAACACAGAAAATAAAACTAAAATACGAAATCAAAGAAAGGAACCCCCAAAATGGACGAATTATCAAATGACAGAATGAATGAATGAATAAATAAATAAATAAATGAATGAATGAATAAATACATAAATAAATACATAAATACATAAATAAATAAACAAATAAATACATAAATAAATGAATTAAATAAACTCTCAGAGCTCTATTGTCTTTATGACTGCAGTT
>OZ026628.1:47878331-47916157 GCA_964020975.1 Hermodice carunculata | reverse complement strand
GTACTAATATTTATATTTATCTGAATAAACGTCAGTTTAAAATACGCCTGAAGATTGCTACAATATCACTTGATTCATTCCCAACTTCATTGCAGTTGAAGTAAACATATTAGACAGAACAACAATAACAAATGAAGACGTCCAACGGTAATCAAAGACGCCAACACACAACGTATAGTTCTTGAGAGAAACATTTTATTCAATTGATTATTTATTTCTGGATTTTAATAAGCATAGACTGAGTAGCGTTTTGTTCACAATTAATTTTAAAGGATGAAAAGATCATCACTTACCGGCGGAACTGTTAAATATGCAATTTAACTGTACCTCAACATAAATGTATACATAACATGCCCATTCATTATCTGAAACGGCGACACTGTGTAAGCCTCGCTAATTAGCTATAGATCATGCTTGGAAAATTAAATTGATGTATAGCTATATGGTATGGAAAAACATTGTTCGGGACTTGTTATGTCACATAAAATGTTGTTAAAAATTTGCATTCAAATTTTAATTTACGATGTTTTTTTGTTTTTTGTTTTTGTTTGTTTGTTTGTTTTTTTTTGTTTTGTTTTTTGTTTGTTTGTTTGTTTCGCCTGAACCTGCATTATACATATCTTGTTTATGTAACAACTTGTTATAAACTGGTCGGGAGATGTTGCCCCAATTTCGATAAAAGGCCTCACTTTCCGTGTAAAAACACCTTGTCTGTAATTACAGGTATATTGTAGTTACTAACAGTTCATCTAAAACAGTTTAAAATCACCGTTCCTGGCAGAATACTCTACAATTTACCGTTGCCATATTGAGCTATATATATATATATATATATATATATATATATATATATATATATATATATATATATATATATATATATATATATATATATATATATATATATATTTAGATTTCTGCTTCCCACAAAATAAGGGTAGTGCGCCAAAGCCATGTAACTATTGTACCGACAGCCGCCCGTTGGTGTATCGTACTGTCTTTCAAATTGTCCAAAATATAACGTTTGATGGATTGCCATACACTTTGTCATCATCATTTTAACAGCTTAATTTCCTATGTTCCCTGACCTTGGATTTTTCATTCCGACTTTCATGTAGAGTTTAATATTGCCATATACTTTAACATTATCGTCCTTGATATCTAACGTTACTACTATAATCAGCTGTGTTCCTTGGACTTTACCTTTTGTATTTAGACATTCATACACACTTCAGTATCATAGCTACGATATCATGTATTTTAAAATTTTATGTCAAAGTGTTTGAGTTTCTTTCGGTATCACATGACCTTTGGCTCCCATACTAACTTCCAAAGTAAGCAGTATGGAATTTTTGGCCGGGGATTTCTTCCTCAGTTCACATATGGCCGTCTTAATAACAAATATCACATTTTTGACACTCCTTTGGAGCCAAGCCGTCTTGGCAGAAACTACATATTGTCACAAATGCAGGCTAAAATTGTTTGCCTCATATAAATTTACAGACTGTGCAATAAGTACTTCGGGCCTGAGTTGACCAAATGTACAATATCTATGATTGCCTGGTATATTACCATTAGTGCCTGATTTGTCAGATCAGTCGACTCGCTGTAAGTACCAGTTACAGTTCGAAAGCAAGCTCCACTTGGCTTAACCTCAACAATACCCTATCCATTGCATTATTTCTGCTTAAAATACACCATGAACCGTATGCATTTTTCATAACAATGCACGTCAACACTGAACACAACCTGATTCATATTATATAGTGAAAACTAAACTATGTTTAAATATGACATGATGTGCCCATGCAATGTTAAGCCTCATGACGCCATACATTTACATGATAAGGCGACAAATAAACACTTTTTATGACCGCTAACAAGATCTTTCACAGCGTGAAAAGATAAATAGATAATTGCAGCATTTTTAGTGTGCTTTCTAGTACGTATATCCACAGCAAATAAATGAGGAAAGACAGTGCACATGACATGGATCTTGCAAACGCTGTATGTTGTGAAAAGATTAGACACAGATTATCAGCATGAGTGGTTATATGCCAGAAGGAGGGATAACACATACGACCTCTTAGCATACACAGGATATGCGCAACAGACCAAGTGCCGGGCTTCACCCACTCAATTCGTGCAGTATAATTAATTAAGAGCTTGGCCTATTTCCCAGGTAACTACACACAATCATGTGCAGCAGTCATTTCCGTCAGGTCCATTGCTAGCTTTTCATCAGCCTCTCATGGTGTGGAGCTTTAATATAGACATACTGTATTTAAACATGGTTCTTACATTTGATCCAGTCTAAACCTCCCACTTATGAATCAAATCGTTTTGAACAAAAATACTCATATTGGCAAATGTTAACCCAGCAAATAGAGGAGAGCCCATTACATGTCAATTTCACACGTGAAAAAAACAAGTCGAAACCCATGCAAATCTTGACAAGTCTGTCACAATGAACATCACAACACACAAGGACAAAACTTGACTATCTGTCAAACAATACATTATATATTGAACATATCAAGAGAAAAAATGTTATTTGACAGCTAAGCAATAATAATGACTTCCATGAAAAAAATAGAAGTTGACAACTTTTTCCAACAGTCTGATGAATGCTGCACCGAAAATCCGCGTAAACAACAACCGTCCAAACTGATCTTTGTGGTCATAGAAGCCAGGTAGAAATCCAGCAGATCAAGTGAGACATAGCAAAAACAACAACTTTATATATATATATATATATATGTATGTATGTATGTATGTATGTATGTGTGTGTGTGTGTGTGTGTGTGTGTGTGTGTGTGTGTGTGTGTGTGTGTGTGTGTGTGTGTGTGTGTGTGTGTGTGTGTGTGTGTGTGTGTGTGTGTGTGTGTGTGTGTGTGTGTGTGTGTGTGTGCAGGAAAAGCAGTATGAAAGAAAACATCTCTCCGGTAGTAGTTTAAATTGATGTAATGCTAATCTTTCAGCTTCAGAAAATACCGTGCCTGAGCCAAGAGGTTCAAGAGTTACCAAAATGTCAACATTTTTTCTAGTACCAATTTGTAGAAATATATTGCACTCCTGACTTGAGACAGACTGTAATCCATAAAAGGCGAAAAGTAACAGTACTCTGAATTACAATCAGATTGGGTACCTTTTTGCGTCAATTTTTCATGGCACAGATAAACAGTGTCCAGTCTGGTCTGCATACAGGAACTATAATTTGTGTGTCCGATGATTTTGGACAAAATGCATTGGGTTGGACCCCTGCTAATTCCATATCACTATGTAACGATTATTAAACACAAGATAATGTTCATTGGTACTATAACAATTGGGTTTTACTTGCGTTGCCGTGCAAGTGATGGGT
The DNA here is from genome assembly GCA_964020975.1 of Hermodice carunculata. Lineage (NCBI taxonomy): Eukaryota > Metazoa > Annelida > Polychaeta > Eunicida > Amphinomidae > Hermodice > Hermodice carunculata. The sequence continues at coordinate 47,912,793 of OZ026628.1, read as the reverse complement.
CTTACACTTGGTGATCATTTGCAAACAAAGTATTATTTCATAGTCTCAATTTTTACCAAGATAAAAGATACTGCACCACTAAAGAAAACATTACGATTATGACACCAATCGCTGGGTCCAGTTGCAATGGTAGCCATCTGGGATAATCCATGAGATCTTAATATTGGATTTCAAGATTACATTTTACCTTTTTGCCACAGCCAATAAGCAATTTTAGAGTATATCTGTATACAGGGAGCATATCTAAAAGCTTCATGGTCTCACACTCTAAGTGTGGTGGAAATAGGTTTTTACATTTTAGATGCTAAAAATAGTCCAAGGTCCTTCAATATCTTTTTATATGATCGCCATTTTCGACTTCTACTGTTATAAAACTAAATTCCATATTATTGGATTGTGTTACCCGGTTAAGAGGTCCAAGACATACTTAGAACATCAATGAACAGGCGATATGTTAAATAGCACACCCTTACAACATCATACAGTTGAACTGTATACCTATGAAGAGAGAGAGAGAGAGAGAGAGAGAGAGAGAGAGCGAGATAGAGAGAGAGAGAGAGAGAGAGAGAGAGAGAGAAAGAAAGAGAGAGAGAGAGAGGGGAGCTACAAATATTAGTATCGAGCTTGTAGGACCAAATGGTATTTTGCTAAGTGCAAGTGTTGTGTGCACATGACGTGACTACAAATAATCTTACTTTACTTACATTTATACATTTCAGCAGTCAAGCCTGGTAAGCAGAGAAGAACCACATCATATTGTTTTGCGCAAAAATCTGTGGGAGCTGATACGGAAGATAGATATGGGTGGCGATTTAACAACGATTTTATATTCCAAGGAAGAACTAACACTCAATCAGAAAGAAAGGATTGAGGTACATATAAAAATTGAACCAAAACGCGCGTTGTAAGACTACTGTCGTCACACTAAATCTATTTAACATGTTTAGTACATGGAATGCATACTTTGTATAGGGGCCCATAGAAAGTTTTGTGTTGTATAAATTAAAGGCCCAACAAAGTGCACTTCGCCCAAGGCGATGCTTGCTATCATAACTACTTAGTTTCCAGCTGTAGATATGAAGTGGATGCCTGCACGTAAACACATAATACTATTACTTTGGTCATTCCCTAAATATATGCCTATGTATGCACTACAGCTTGTATTCTGTGTGTGCTTTATATGTCACTATTGACTTCCAAATGTCAAAGTTATTGCTTATTATTACATAGAACATTGGTAGAAGAAACATGTGCAGATCTCAGTTTCAGTACATCGTGTACCTTTACTTCTGAATCAGTTTCAGTGCATCGTGTACCTTTACTTCTGAATCAGCTTCAGTGCATCGTGGACCTTTACTTCTAAATAAGTGTCAGACAAATTATAATATATCTTCAATCTCCACTTCTTCTTGTAAATATACTGGACCCCTTCCTATAATTGTATTTTGACACAACTAAGGTGTACGCACACTGATTCTAATATAAATATATATATATATAATATATATATATATATATATATATATATATATATATATATATATATATAAGTATATATATATATATATATATATATATATATATAGTATCTTTACGCACTTTATCTTTTGACATTTCAGTTTGGTAATATACTTAAATTTGGCTCGATATTGCTGGGCCTATGATACACATGCCAGGACTAGGCAACCGTCTTCAGCCTGATTAACCATCAATTAAAACTAACATTTTGATGTTATTGCAGGCAATTGCTACCAATCAACAACAAGTTGATGCCTTAATTAATATACTAGCAAGAAAACCTAGATCATCCTTCGACCTGTTCTGCCAGGCCCTCAAAGAGGACAACCAACAACATGTCGTAGACAACTACCTCTGCCTTTCGGCAGACACGGTCAGACGGGATGATCAACATGATCAAGGTAACAACAGTGTGTGGGTCTATTGGTCTTTGTTATAGAATGTCTGTCTTTATTACCACTTTCTTTTCTTTTTTCTCTCTGTCTTATTTTCTATTCTTTCTCTTTCTCTATCTATCACCCCAACACTGGCCTACTCTGACTTACTATATCATAGTTATAGAGACACAGTGCAGGAGATTTTTAGTTAACTTATAATTTTCAAGTAGAGGACGACTTACAAATATCTTAAATTTGAGATATGTACAGCTGAGTAGGGCCCAGTTATGTCTGTATATGTCCACACAGATTGTATCTTGATATCAAAAAGGACATTTTTTATATTGCTGTTGCATACATAATTGTAGCACAGGAAAACCTTGATTCGTCGGCAGCCTTTGCATAATTCTCACACTGTTTTAGATGTCCCAGCACTCCAATTATATTTCTGAAGACAGAATCATAACATATATGTTAGCATCTGTCAGAGCATCTATATCTCTAGCAGAAATAATTTTATTGGTACATAAGTATATAGATATCAATTATTTCAGAAGAAAACTTCGAATTCGAACTTCTGTGTGGGAAAAGTAGATAGTGTGAATGCTACATGTGGAAGGCTATCAAAGAAAATCACTAAATTGTAGCAACGTGATCAAGACTTTGAAGTGAACTTCCTTTCTTTTGTTGCCAAGAAAGTGTTGCAGGCTTACATGTTCTGTCGAAAACCAACTGCATAAACTTAAGTCATAAGAAACTAACTTTTGGTTAAACCGGTTATAGCTTTAGAAAAGAACGCTTGTGCACAAGCACATATACAATCAATTGCCATGCCACATAAGGTACAGTTCTTCCCTTCGCCGGCGGCATCTTGCAGTCATACGCGTATGTAGTTTGGTATGTAAGTTATTACGACGCCGAGAGCAACTTTACCAACTGTAGTTGAAAAAATGACAAGAGATGTGATTCGTGACGTATTAGCATTTTTTTCCTTGTCGAGAATGTTGACATTAGAGGCAAGACCCGTGCGTATGCGTCATAGCATCAACTTCCGACCATATACATACTATTGATGGAGCAAATGCCGTTCGTACATTAGTGAATATGCTGAGTACATAATACTGGTTGTCCAAGCCCTCGGACATTTGTTGACAAGATAACTATTTGCAATTTGAGTACTGTTTCCGTTCATAAAAATCAATATGAAAACCATGCAATGTATATACTAAGTTGACTATAAGCAACTTTTAATATTTTTGTTTTGAAAAACGACCAACCAACCCCATGCCTTTCCCGATATGGGCTGAAGGATGGTAGATATCTCACAGCCAATTTTTCACACAATGGATGTACATTTTTTCTCTTTGACAACATCTGGAAAATACCAGTCTGCTAGGATAAATTTGCAAAAAAAAATGTTGAAGGGTAAAGTGTACCTTCAGACAAATATTTGGCCATTTAAGCGTTGAAGGTATCTCAACATGGAGATGAATCAGACATCAAATTTATAACAGTACATACTTACATACATACATACACACATACATACATACATACATACATACATACATACATACATACATACAAACATACATACATACATACATACATACATACATACATCATCTTCAACCACTGGGTAAAAATAATACGAGTATAGATATTGTCCCTTAAAGTATGACGATGACTACATGATATCAAACATTTTGATAGCTACATTAAGTTTTGCACTAATGAAAACTGTATGTATGTATGTATGTATGTATGTATGTATATATATATATATATATATATATATATATATATATATATATATATATATATATATATATATATATATATATATATATATATATATATATATATATATATACATACATGCAACTTTAATACTATTACTGCATACTTTCATCTTTAAAATAGTGTCAAATACAGAATATAAAAATAGTGGATGTTTTGATTGTCTTGGAAGGTGAGTAAATTTTATTTCACATGAGTGTTGAACAAACTATATTAAGTTCTTTGTATGTTTGCTAAAAATTAGAGTCAAAGAAGAACAAAGTAGTTTCTCACTTATCCTGACAAGGTATAACAGCAGTAGCAGTATATCCACAAAATCTTGTTTGTTTGTTGTCGTAATTATCATCAGAATTTTACTCATGTGCAACAGGTTGTTGAAACCACTACAAACTTTCCCTAAACCAGCATAGTTAATATATATGGTTTAGAAATTAACACTGACTGGGCTAAAAAATATTAAGGTATTGTCAAGAAAAGTATAAGTTTGAACAAACGTCCACAATTTTTACCTTCACTTGACCTGCAATTTTCCGACATACAGGCTCTTTTGCGCACCACTATGTTCTTGTATTCACGTGGTTTCTGTAGCTCATTTTAAAAAGTACTGTTACGTTTGACTACTTGAGCACTAATGACGCGTGAATGGCTCATGTTGTGACGAGTGCTGTTGAAGTGCTTTGGTGCGAAGATGTGCTTATTTAGGCTGATATCATACCTTTGTTGCTATATCCGTTTATTCAAAGAGAAAGAATTCGGTCCCAGACACTAACTTTCAGACTGACAGCATGAGATTAAGTAAATTACATTGAAAGATAGGCAGCGAGTCCGTTGTTTGACAGAATGTTTAAATTGCGTGACTAATGATCTAAAATTCATGGAAGATTTTCTGTACTGACGCGCAGTACAATTTTCCCCAGAAAGCTAACCGCCTGCCACAAAAATAGCCTAGTAGAAATTTTCATCATTATACAGTCTTTCAAATCCAATTTCAGCAGAAAGTAACCCATGGGTAATGCCGGTAGATGTATAGTGTTTCTCCATTTTGTTTAAACAAATGAGAACTATTAACAATGTTCTTTCCTGATATTGGTAATGGTGAGTTAGACGTAGTTGTAACATGTAAATTGAGAGATTGATCCACTCCTTCTTTAGTGTGATAATTAAGTAAGGTGACCAAAATCAGGGCAGCCTTTGATAAGGATGTATTGTTTAGTTCCAGAGGATAAACACATTTCCAAAGATGTAACTTCATGATACCATCTTGCTCTTAAAAGTCCGAAGTACCTGAGCAGATTCTGCATAGTTGTATAGCCTGACTATATACGACTCCATTTAAGATAGTGACGTGCATGGCTTGAGTTATATCTCAGTGAAGTCGGAATGTACATCAGTTCCTAAATATACTTGCAGTAATCTACTCCATTATGTAAAACGTATCAAGACATCTTCAAAAATAATCTTAGATTTCGACAATTTATTACTAATATATATATAGTAGCGACTGAAAGTAACTTAACCAAAACTTGCGGGCACTCGCAAATTGGGTGCATTTTGCTCACACTTTGCTCGGGCTCGCACTCCCGGGTTGCGCGGAGTTGTTTTCTGATCTGCCCGCACCCCTGCTCGCAAGCACACCCACGCTCATCCGTAGTTCCATGTGCTTGCGGGTACTGGCTAACCCGCGGGCACACTGGAAAGACCAGCAGGACAAGCCCTACATATACATACTATATTTCAGTCTTCAAACTTATTCAATTTCTAACTAGAAATGCCCCCCCCCCCCCCAGGACATGTCGCCAAGCCCCCCCCCCCCCCCAAAAAAAAATATTGGCTAGTATCCGTCTATATACACCCACATGTAGATGCAGGCTTTTTTGAGTATTTCTTTTTTCCGTTTGCCACATAATTATTACGATTTTCATCCCAAAATGTGAAGGTTTTTTAACCCAGGTTCACTATGTGGCCAAACTAGCAAAATAAAAAAAAATATCTTCAATGAATGTATATTACACTTTTGTCTTGGAGCTCTACCTTCCTCAAAACGTCCTGTTCTCACCAATCCGTAAAAATGTATACTTTGGCGGCATGTTGGTGCCCACAGCAAGGCACGACTTTTGAGGATAGTATCTGTCTTAAAAACGAATTCAATATTGTACCGATAGCATACAATTTTTACAAGTGATGTGCATCAGTTGGAACTATCACATGCCTTAAACAGCCACAACTAAATTTGAATTGCTGAAAATGAACCGCCCCCCCCCCCAAATGATATGGGTATTTGGTCCAGGTTCCTCGTTCAAAAGATCGTTCATCCAAATGAAAATATGCCTATATTTACATAGAGTATATTAAGATTCCTATAAAAAGAATTTAATAATTCAGGTCAACAGCTTCCATAGGCGCGCTTTGGACGTATTCTGCCAAAAGTGCGCTGGGAAGGCTGTTAACTCAATCCAGAATGTTGCACAGAAAAAGCCTATTGCAAAAAAGTACATTTGATAACATTTTGATTCTGTATTTTGAATAATATCAAAGGTGATCTGCTTTCTTTAAAATATAATGCCCAGTATCAATGTTGTCCATTTTTTTTTCACAGAAACAAAAGGCACCCAGACATATGAATTCGGTTCTTATTTACAGACAAGACCCTTAGTGTAAGTACATTGTCAATATACTCACATTTCTACTGTAACGCAGCTACGAAAAAAGTAACAAGCCAATTGTATTCTGTTAGAATATTAGAGAGTACTGCATTTGTAGTCCTGCATTTCGTTTTACATATGTATGATGCCCATTAGCATCAATTGATAATGGTACATTTATATATTGAAGGATTATACCATAATGATTTGTTTCCTCATAGTGAATGCTTTTTTGTTGTTCGTTTCAGATATGACTTGATGGCTGCATGGAGAAGTAATGCTGCAGAAGTGAGTAATGACACTTCGTACGCCACCAAGTGGACATATGTTTGCTGCACTGCAAAATTGCAGAGTTTATACCTGTGAATGATATGTTTTGGTGATGAAGTATAAAGGATTAACCCTACAAAAATATTGCTTGCCGATGGTGTGTCATCAACACCAGCTTTTTGAATCGTATGTCAACATGTCTATATGGATCAATCCTGTGGCAACAATGTTATACATGTTACCCTTCATACTGTCTGTGAGTTCCTTCCAAAATATTTGAACATTTGCGTTCTGTTATGCAGGTGTATGTCTTAGTCCCAGCTATCTATAATATTCGACACCTTGTGTGTGTTTTGTTTTTGTTTTTGTTTTTGTTTTTGTTTTTGTTTTCGTTTTTGTTTTTGTTTTTGTTTTTGTTTTCGTTTTTGCTTTTGTTTTTGTTTTTGCTTTTTTTTTTTGTCTTTTTTGTTTTTTTTCTTTGTTTTTTTTCTTTGTTTTTTTTCTTTGTTTTCCGAGGATCCCTGACTTTCTTAACTTTTACCTTCACGTCTACCATAACCATGGCAAAATGTGGAAATTCACGCCTTAGTCACGTGAACCAGATGCACTCTAACACGTTAACAGCCACCTCCCTCCTCTGAGATACTGTTCATTATATTGTTGATGCAGGATCACTTACTCGGCACTGTGTTTGATCCATTGGTGCATCAGTTAAGAAAGCCTGTATACACGTGGCATGAAAATTCGCACAAATTCCTTTAAGCAGAACCATAAAAGTGGATACAGAAAAGATGGGTGTTAAACATCAATGGTGTAATGAATTAACTTCACCCTCATGCTTAAAGAGCCTGTTGTTTTAACTGGCCTGTTGCTTGTCCACCCAATCATTGACCATAACACCACTTCCTGTCTGTAGGGTATAAAGGAGGGACAGTGTCTTGACTGCAGTTATGTCGAAGAAATAGTTGGATGATGACCAGTTTTCATTGTACTTTTACTTTCGAGCTTTGCTTGTAGTTTTTATGTCACTATTCTGGCGATACTAACTACTGCATTGTTGCATTGTGATAGTTATGTCTTCCCGTGCAATGGGAGGATATAGTGTGTTTGCGCCCGTTTCTTCTTCTTCTTCTTCTTCTTCTTCTTCTTCTTCTTCTTCTTCTTCTTCTTCTTCTTCTTCTTCTTCTTCTTCTTCTTCTTCTTCTTCTTCTTCTTGAAATTTTTTGTGAAGATGTTCCTATTTAAAACCTTGCTTGCAGATGAGTGACCTTGGCCTATTTTTCAAGGTCACATGGGCATGTCATGTAAAATTGGCGCGGAAGCAATGACTCCGCATGGATTTGACTTTAGAGGTTGAAATTTTGCATAATTATGTACCATAATATGAATTTGGTTGGGATTGTCGATGGGTGACCTTGACCTATTTTCATGGTAACATGGCCACTTCTAAAAATCATTGCAGGTGCACTAGAGAAAGATTTGACTTAAAGAGGTTGATATTTTGTGTGATTATATTATGTTTCTAGGTAAGATTTTTGTAAGACTTTGCTTGTAACTTCAGATGTATGACCTTGACCTATTTTTCAAGGTCACGTGGGCATGTCATGTCAAATTGACACGGAGGCAATATCTCCACAAGGGTTTGACTTAAGAGGTTGAAATTTTACATGATAATGTACCATAATATGAACTAGGTTGGAATTGTAGATGGGTTACCTTGACCAATTTTCAAGGTCACGTGGCCACTTTTTAAAAAATCATTGCGGAAGCACTCGTCAAAGATTTCACTTAAAGAGGTTGACATTTTTGTGTGATTATGTTTCTATGTAAGACTTTTGTAAGACCTTGCTTGTAACTGCAGATGAACAACCTTGACCTTTTTTTCAAGGTCACCTTGGCATTTAATCTCAAATCAATGTGGACGTGATAACTCAAGGAAGACTTGACTTGGGAAATTGAAATTGTATGTGAAGATGTTTCTATAAAGGATCTTGCTTGCAATTGCTGGTGGGTGACCTTGACATATTTTTCAAGGTCACATGGGCATGTCATTTGAAATTAAAACGCATGCAACAACTATGCAAAGATTTGACTGAGGGGTTGGGATTTTGCATGTTTATGTACCATAATACCAACTAGGCTGGGATTGTAGATGGGTATTCATGACCTATTTTCAAGGTCATATGGCCACTTTTTAAAAATCATTGCAGATGCTCTCGAGAAAGATTTGTCTAAAAGAGGTTGACATTCTGTTTGATTATGTTTCTATGTAAGACTTTTGCCAGACGTTGCTTGTAACTGCTTATGTATGACCTTGACCTATTTTTCAAGGTCACGTGGGCATTTAATAAAAAATCAACGTTTTGAAATGTCAATGAAGAGTGTGCCTTCACCAGATCTGTAGATCATTGGAATCGGTATGCCTATTTATAAAAATAAGGGTGACAATAATAAGGGCGCACTGGGAGATATTTGATTTTCTGCTGGAAAATCAGCCTGTTCTAGTTTGTTTTCCATCTGCACATTCTTATGAGTGCTTTATATAAATAAGCCATTGTGTTAAGAAACATTCAAGTTGGTCGAATAAAAGCATGTGAAGCTTTCTAATGATCAAAAATTCATCTGGTTATACTCACTACCGCATTCCTGTGTGGAAGTACCTTGATTTTCATGGCCGGGTTTATGTGATAAGTTTTATAAATGAGCCATGTTGTAAGCGGCAACCAGCTTAAATCAACTTTTAAGAATGGGAAAACTTACCAATAGTCAAAATCTATAACCCATGCAAACTAATTCTCTGTTGTGTTTGAGGGTATATAAACACACACACACACACACACACACACACACACACACACACACACACACACATATATATATATATATATATATATATATATATATATATATATATATATATGTATATATATATATGTATATATGTATACATGTATATATATGTATGTATATATACACATATATACATACATATATACATGTATACATACATATACATATATATATGTGTGTGTGTTTATATACATGTATATATATGTATATATATATATATATATATATATATATATATATATATATATATATATATATATATATATAGTCTGGCTGAATGGCATTTATACAATAAGCCCAATGGCTTTCCTTTTAATTTCATTCAGGACTTATAAAGATAGGCCAAAATCTATTTCCACGAATTTTGAGGGGGAAACCTTAAATAATTTTAGATGGAAAGTTCATGTGCGCATCCTAACAAGATCCCAAACCTACAATGGAGCCAAAAATGATATGTATTTATGCCCTTGGTGTTATGGTGCTTAATATTAGTATGAATCCATTTTGGTGCAGTGTTCGCTTGGAAACACAGGTAAATGAAGAGGATTTGAAGGACTCCTAGATGAAGTGAATAATACACACAACTAAACATTGTTAGAAGTAACAAAACTCTAGCGGACTTGTCATCTGATGGACAAGTTATTATTAGGTATTAAGGCGTTGAGATTGTAATATTCTTACCTTGATTCATAAGAGGAAAATAAATGAAAGAGGCCTTGTATCTGAGTCTTAAACTGTTCCAGCTTAGTTTACAATTCCTTCTTTTTTATTTTTGATAACTTCTTCTAGAGCTTAGACAATGTCAGATTCAGTGACATAACAATGATTTAGAAAGAAAAAAATTAATTAAAGCTGCTAGGAATCTGAAACTTCAACTGTCCCGGCCGAGCTTACATTTTCCTCCATCTTAATGTCCGTTATGCTACGTCTCTGTTGTTACTCACTACTACATTGCTGCGAAGATATAGCTTGATTTTCATGTATATATGTTGTGAGTTGGATTTATAAATAATCCACTGTTATAATGAGTATCCTAGCTTAATCAGCTTACAAGCATGTAACACCTTACAACTATCAAAAAATTGACCTGCTAACTAGTTATCTGTAATGCTCGAGGTAATAGAGTTTGATGAACATTTTAATTTGCCTTATTGGAAGGCATGCAATAAGCTCAACAGGTTTTTTTTTAATTTTATACACTGTTTATAAACATAGACCAAAATCCGTTTTTTTTTCTTATAAGGCAGATTCGATAGGTGATCTAGGATGAAAAGTTGATGTACTGGTCCTAACAATATCTCAAAGTTACAAAAGAACAAAAATGATATGTATGTATATCATTGGTGCTTTTTTGCTTTATAACGGTATGTATAAAGTTTGGTCGAGTGGTTCTGTGGAAGGACAGGTTAAATAAAGTGGATATGAAGGACTCGCAGATACTAAAGTGTCGAAATTAAAATATTCTAACCCTGATTCAGAAAGTAGTTTTGTGTCTGAGTCTTCAATTGTCCAGGCCTAGGTTACAGTTTCCTTCTTTTCTATTATTGATTGACTCTTGCTGATCCAAGTCAATATCAGTTCAATTATCATATATAAATTCCTACGGTCATTATGACAACAGTGCTATGAAATTCCTATATTTCTTTTTTTTTTAAATGATAATAGGAAGAATGCTCTACATTGAAGACACAGATGAAGGCCAAAGAACAACAACTAGCAAAGGCACAGGTATATGGAAACAATTAATCTTTTAATTTGCAACTCGAGGGAGGCTCGTAGTATAACTTGCAATAAGATTATACAAATTAGAAAAAGGTGGATCTGCCGATGTGCAAGGCCCAATCAGCTCTTTGTGTGGTAGGTCTTGAGTTTTAAATGTAGTTTATGTGTCCCGCTTCTTGCGATACTCACTACTTCATTGTTGCATGGAGGTAGTTTTATTTTCAGGTGTGTACGTTAAGGGTTGCTTTTATAAATAAGCCACTGTTAAAAAGAGCATTCAGGTTCAGTCAACTTTTAAGCATGTGAGAATTTCCAGTTAACAAAAATGTCACCAGCGCACACTTAGTCTCTGAAACGCACAAGGGGAAATGGTTTGATAAGTGTTTTGATTTGCCTGAATGGCAGACATTCAATTAGCTCAATGACTTTGCTTTTAATTTTATACAAGATTTTTTATAATAGACCAAATTCAAATTTCAAGATTTTGAGGGGAATGCTATAGTTGATTTTAGAGGATAATTCATGTCTTCAGGTAAACAATATGCCCAATAAACGGAAGAAGTCAAAATGGTATCTTTTTAGCATTAGTGCTATTTTGGTAGATATTCTTCTGAATTTATTTCAGGACAGTGTTTTCACTGGAAGGACAATTTCAATAAGCATTTGATTGGCTCACATATGGGGGGGGGGGGGTGAATAGTGCACAACATTGAAAACAGCTATTAAAATATGCAAAACTCTGCCTCCTTGTTATTTAGTGGATTAGTTGTTCTGACATATTGGAATGTCGAAATTAAAATATTATGATCCTGATTCAGAAAGCCGAACATGTACCAAAATGGCTAGCAGCTGAAATTGGAACTTTCCAGACCTACATTATATTTTCTTTCTTTATATTTGATAGGCTCTTGTTCACCTAAATAGAAATTAGGTATGATGATATAATATAAAAATCTCTGGTTATTAAGGAATAGTATTTTCACAGTTCTAATACTTCATTATCTCATGAAAAAAGGGAGAGTGTTCTACGTTGAAGAAACGGTTGACTGACGTTGAAGGAGGACTAACGAATGAACAGGTATGTGAAACCCATTAGTAGTTTGATTTGAAACTCAAGTGCGGCTTGTAATATAACTTCCATAAAGATGAATGATACAAAAACATGAGTCAACTGCTGTACATTGTCACCATGTTCTTTATACCTTTGGTCTATAGTTTTACATGTAGTCCTTCTGCATTATCTCTGGTGCTACACTATTCCGTATTCCTGTGTAAAGGTATTTTGATTTTCATGTGTGAATATTATGAGCTGCTTTGATAAAGCAACCACTGTTCTACCTCGCATACATGTTGAGTCTATATTGAAGAATGTGAAACTTTATTATTATAAAAAAAATGTCATCTGTGCAAATACTTCTCAATTATTGCTCGAGGGAATATAAGTTGATACGTATTGTGATTTGCCTGAATGACAGACTAACAACAAGCCCAATGCCTTTCCTTTTAATTTTATACAGGATTTATAAGAATAAACCAAAATCGAAATTCCAACTTTGAGGAAGATGTGATAGATAGTTTAAGATGGAAAGTTGATATGCCTGTCCTTACAAATTCCCCCAAAATACATTAGAGCAAAATATTTAGTATTTTAAATCATTGGCAGCAATTGCTTCATATTACTATGAATACATATTAACAAAGTGTTCCCTTGAAAAAGACAGGTTAGGTGAAGCGAAATTTCAACGGCTGACAGATGAAGATTAAGTGAATAATAGACTAAATTAAAAATTGATACTAGAATTTGCCAAAACTCGTGCAACCTTGTCATTTAATGGACAAGATGTTATGAGATATTAAGGTATTTGACATTAAATAATCAAGAACAAAATAAATTAACACAGCTTTGTCACTGAATCATAAACGAACCAAGCCTTGCTTACATTCTCCTTTTTTTAGGGGGGGTGGGGGGTGTTTGTTCTTTTATTGTTCATTGAATGTTGTTGACCATACACTATATCAGGTTCAATAAAAGAACATAAATTCTTGCGGTAATTAAACCAATAGTGCTCCGAAAATTAAAATACTTTACTCATTTTTATTCAAATGAAAATAGGAAGAGTGCTCTACAACAAAGAAAAATATGGATGACCTTGGAGGACAACAAGCAAGGGAACAGGTATGTGAAACGAAATCATAGTTTAATTTTCAACTCAAACGAGGCTTGTGATATATATAGCAAGAAGATGAATTATATCAAAAGATAGGTCCACCAGCGTGCAAGGGCCACCAGGTTCTTTGTGCTTTAGGTCTCGAGTTTTAAATGTGGCCATTATCCCAGACTTCTGGATATCCTCACTTATTCATTGTTGTGTCTTGGTAGTTTGGTTTTCATGTTTGTATGGTATGAGTTGCTTTTTTAAATAAGCCTCTGTGTTAAAGAGCATGCAGCTTCAGTCAACTTTAAAGCATGTGAAACTATCCAGTCTTCAGAAATGACGCCAGTGCTAACTAATTCCCTGAAGCATACTAGGAAAAATGGTTAACTGTTTTGATTTGTGTGATTGCCAGACATCCAAGTAGCTCAAAAATTGTCCTTTAAATTTCATGCAAGATTTATGGGAAAAGACCAAAATTGAATTTGAAGATTTTGAGGGGGATGCCATAGTTAATTTAAGTGGAACATTCATGTTTTTGTCCTAACAACAGGCCCAACACACCACAAAAGATCAACGGTAGAAGTATATATATATAAATATATACATATATTTTTATATATATATATATATATATTTCATGAATACTATTTTGATTGTTATCCATGTAAATTCGTTTTGGTACAGTGTAGTCACTGGAAAGAAGTAAATATACGCAGTTTCGATTGCTTCATAGATGGAGAAAAAATTAAATATTAAAAAATTGAATACAAATACTAAAATTTGAGAAACTATGGGGGCCTTGTCATTTAAAGGATAAGTTTTCTTGAGACTTATGGATGTCAAAATTGGATTATACTTGGACCCTAATTCAGACAGCAGAAAACATATCAAAATGGCCAGATGACTGAAATTTCAGGTATCCGGGCATATCTTATTGATATTTTCCTGTCTTTTATAACCCATTGAATCTGGTTCCCCTAAAAGAACATCAGGTGCAATCATATTACATACATGCCTGTGGTTATTAGGGCAATTGTGGTTTGAGACTTAAAGTACTTTCCTTGCTTATGTAAATGATAATAGGAAGAGTCCTCTACATTGAAGAAACGGTTGACTGAAGTAGAGGGATGGCTAACGATTAAACAGGTTGGTGGAAACAATTATCAAATTAATTTGAAACTAAAGTGAGGCTTGTAATATAACTTCAATTAAGATGAATGATATCAAAAGATCAGACAACTGCTATACATTATCCCCAAGTTCCCTATACCTTTGGCCTTTAGTTTTACATGTTGTTCTTATGGCAATTCTCTGGAGTCACTCACAGCAGCATTCCTAAGTAGAGGTATTTATTTTCATGTGTGTGTCATCAGCTGCTTCTGTCAATTTTATAAAGAAGCCGCTCTTTTACTTAGCATCCTGGTTGAGTCTACATTCAAGAATGTGAAACTTTCAAAAAACAATGTCACCTGTGCTAATAATTCTCGGTATTGTTCCGGGGAATATAGGTTGATAATGTTGTAATTTGCCTGAATTACAAACAGGCAATAACCCCAATGGTTTTTCTTTTGATTTTAAGCAGGATTTATGAGAATAACCCGGAATCCAGTTTTTAATTTTGAGGAGGATGTGATAGGTAATTTAAGATAGAAAGTTGATATACTTGTCAATACAAATATTTAGTATTTTATACCATGTTTGCCATTTTGCTTCATATGGATGTATTTTCGCAAAGTGTTTTTTTTTTAAGACAAGTTAAATGAATGGCATTTAATGGAATTAAAGATAAAGATAAAATGCTTAATAGAAAAACTAACAATTGATATGAAAGTTCTTGAAACTCGTGCTGCCTTGTCATGTAATGGACAAGTTGTTATGAGATATATGTGGTATGTGAATTAAAACATTCTGACATTGATATACAAAAAACAACATGAATCAACACACCTTTGCCTCTGATTCATAAACTGAACAGACCTAGCCTACATGTTTCTTTCTTTCTTTTTTTTCTTCTTCTATTTTTCATTGACTGTTTCTGACCTTAGACATTGTCAGATTCAATTATAAAACATAAGTTTACGCGGTCATTAAAACAATATTGCTCCGGAAGTTCTAATACTTCACTCATTTTTTCTTGAAATGGAAATAGGAAGAGTGCACTGCAACAAAGAAAAAGATGGATGATGTAATGGGCCAACTGGCAAAGGAAGTGGTATGTGAAACGAAATGGTAGTTTAACTTGCAACTCAAGTGAGGTTTGTAATATAAATAGCAATAAGATGAATTAAATCAAAAGACGGGTGCACCAGTGTGCAAGGGCCACCAAGTCCTTGGTACTTAAGGTCTTCTGTTTTAAATGCAGCCTTTATACCAGACTTCTGGACATACTGACTAATTCATTGCTGTGTCTAGGCATTTTGCTTTCATGTGTTTATGGTATGAGTTGCTTTTAAAAATACGCCTCTGTTTAAAGGTGCCTGCGGCTTTAGTCAATTTTAAAGCAAGTGCCAATATCCTTTTGTAAAAAATTTCACCAGTGCTAACCAATTCATTGCAGCATACTAGGGAAAATGGTTAGATAACTGTTTTGATTTGCCTGAATGCCAGCAGTCAATTAGCTCAAAAACTTCCCTTTTAATTTCACAGAAAATTTATAGGAATAGACCAAAATCCAATTGGAAGATTTTGATGGGGATGCCATAGTTAGTTCAAGTGGAAAATCCATGTGTGTGTCCTAAAAACATGCCCAACACATCACAAAAGATCAAAATTATAAGTATATACATTATATATATATATATATATATATATATATATATATATATATATATATTGTTCGAGCGAATATAGGTTGATAGGTGTTGTGATTCGCCTGAATGACAAACAGGCAATAACCTCAATGGTTTTTCTTTTGATTTTAAACAGGATTTATGAGAATAAACCAAAATGCAGTTTTTTACTTTGAGGAAGATGTGATAGGTAATTTAAGAGAAAAAGTTGATATACTTGTCCATACAAATTCCCCCAAAATACAATGGAACAAAATATTTAGTATTTTATACCATGTTTGCCATTTTGCTTTATATTACTATGGATGCATTTTGGCTGAGTGTTCTCTGTAAAGGACAAGTTAAATGAAGGACATTTAAAGGAATTAAAGATGAAGATTAAATGCTTAATAGACAAAATTAAAAATTGATATTTGAATTCTTGAAACTCTTGCTGCTATGTCATATAATGGACTAATTGTTATGAGATATTGAGGTATGTGAATTGGAATATTGTGACATTGATTTACAAATAACAAAATAAATCAACACAGCTTTGTCTCCGAATCATAAACTGACCAGACCTAGCCTAACTGTTTCATTTTTGTCTTCTGTTTTTTAGTGACTGTTACTGACCTTAGACAATATTAGGTTCAATGATAAAGCATAAATTTCTGCGGTCATTCAAAGAATTGTGCTCCAAAAGTTCTAATACGTCACTCTTTTTGTCTTGAAATGAAAATAGGAAGAATGCTCTGCAACAAAGAAAAACATGGATGATGTAAACCGCCAACTGGCAAAGGAACAGGTATATGAAACGAAATAATACTTTAATTTGCAACTGAAGTGAGGCTTGGGATATAAATAGCAATTAGATGGATGAAATCAAAAGATGGGTGCACTAGTGTGCAAGGGCCACCAAATGCTTTGTACTTTACGTCTCGAGATGAAAATGATGCCTTTATCACAGACTGCTGTATATACTCACTAATTCATTGCTGTGTCTAAGTAGTTTGGTTTTATGTGTTCATGGTATGAGTTTCTTTTATAAATACGCCTCTGTTTTTGATTGATATCCACGTAAATTCGTTTTGGTAGAGTGTATTCACAGGAAAAAAGGTAACAAAAGCAGATTTGATTCCTTCATAGATTGAGAAAAACTGAATATTAACAAAATTGAAAACAAATACTAAAATTTGAGAAACTGGGATGGCCTTTTCATTTAAGGCGTAAGTTCTTTTGACACATAGGGATGTCAAATTTCGACCACATGGACACTAATTCAGACAGCCGAAAACACATTAAAATGGCCAGTGCACTGATATTTCAGGTATCCAGACATATCTTATATTTTCCTTTCTTTTGTAGCTGATCAAATCTTGTCCCATAAAAGATCCGGTACAATCATGTTACATAGATGCATGTGGTAATTAGGACAATTGTGGTCTGAGAGTTAATATAGTTTACTTTCTTATATAAATGATAATAGGAACAGTCCTCTACAATGAAGAAAAGGTTGACTGAGGTAGAAGGACAGCTAAAAAATAAACAGGTTTGTGCCAACAATTTTTAGATTGATTTGAAACTAAAGTGAGGCCTGTAATATAAGTTCGATTCAGATGACTGATATCAAAAGATCAGTCAACTGCTCCACATTATCACGAAGTTCTTTATATCTTCGGTCTTTGGTTTTACATGTTGTTCTTACAACACTTCTCCGGAGCCACTCACTGCCGCATTCCTAAGTGGAGGTATTTAATTTCATGTGTGTGTCATCAGCTGCTTTTATCAATTTAATAAAGAGCCCAATCTTTTACTAAGCAATTGGGTTGAGTATACATTCAAGAACGTGAAACTTTCCAATGAAAAAGAAAATGTCACTGTGCTAATAATTCTCGATATTGCTCGAAGGAATGTAGGTTGACAGGTGTTTCGATTCGCCTGAATGACAAACAGGCAATAACCTCAATGGTTTCTCTTTTCATTTTAAACAGGATTCATGAGAATAGACCAAAATGCAGTTTTTTACTTTGAGGAAGATGTGATAGTTAATTTAAGAGAAAAAGTTGATATAGTTTTCCATACAAATTCCCCCCAAAAACAATGGAACAAAATGTTTAGTATTTTATGCCATGATTGCCATTTTGCTTTATATTACTATGGATGCATTTTGGCTAATTGTTCCCTTTAAGGAACAAGTTAAATGAATGGCATTTAAAGGAATTAAATATGAAGATTAAATGCTTAATAGACAAAATTAAAAATTGATATTTGAATTTTTGAAACTCGTGCTGCTATGTCATGTAATGGACATGTAGTTGTGAGATATTGAGGTATATGAATTGGAATATTGTGACATTGATTTACAAAGAACAAAATAAATCGACACAGCTTTGTCTCTCAATCATAAACTGACCAGACGTAGCCTACCTTTTTCCTTTTCTTTTCCTCGGTTTTTTATGATTGTTCTGACCTTTGACAATATTAGGTTCAAGAATGAAACATAAGTTTCTGTGGTCTTTAAAACAATAGTGCTCCAAAAGTTCTAATACTTCACTCATTTTGTCTTGAATTGAAAATAGGAAGAATGCTCTGCAACAAAGAAAAACATGGATGACGTAAAGCGCCAACTGGCAAAGGAACAGGTATGTGAAATGAAATAATAGTTTAATTTGCAACTGAAGTGAGGCTTGTGATATAAATAGCAATATGATGAATGAAATCAAAAGATGGGTGCACTAGTATGCAAGGGCCACCAAGTGCTTTGTACTTTACGTCTCGAGTTTAAAATGTGGCCTTTATCACAGACTGCTGGGTATACTCACTAATTCATTGCTGTGTCTAGGTAGTTTGGTTTTATGTGTTCATGGTATGAGTTTCTTTTATAAATACGCCTCTGTTTTTGATTGATATCCACGTAAATTCGTTTTGGTAGAGTGTATTCAGAGGAAAAGAGGTAACAAAAGCAGATTTGTTTGCTTCATAGATTGAGAAAAACTGAATTTTTACAAAATTGAAAACAAATACTAAAATTTGAGAAACTGGGATGGGCTTGTCATTTAAGGCATAAGTTCTTTTGACACACAAGGATGTCAAATTTCGACTATACTTGGACACTAATTAAGACAGCCGAAAACACATTAAAATAGCCAGTACACTGAAATTTCAGGTATCCAGACATATCTTGTATTTTCCTTTCTTTTGTAGCCGATCAAATCTTGTCCCATAAAAGATCCGGTACAATCATGTTACATAAATGCATGTGGTAATTAAGTCAATTGTGGTCTGCGAGTTAATATAGTTTACTTTCTTATATAAATGATAATAGGAACAGTCCTCTACAATGAAGAAAAGGTTGACTGAGGTAGAAGGACAGCTAAAAAATAAACAGGTTTGTGCCAACAATTTTTAGATTGATTTGAAACTAAAGTGAGGCCTGTAATATAAGTTCGATTCAGATGACTGATATCAAAAGATCAGTCAACTGCTCCACATTATCACAAAGTTCTTTATATCTTCGGTCTTTGGTTTTACATGTTGTTCTTACAACACTTCTCCGGAGCCACTCACTGCCGCATTCCTAAGTGGAGGTATTTAATTTCATGTGTGTGTCATCAGCTGCTTTTATCAATTTAATAAAGAGCCCACTCTTTTACTAAGCAATTGGGTTGGGTATACATTCAAGAACGTGAAACTTTCCAATGAAAAAGAAAATGTCACTGTGCTAATAATTCTCGATATTGCTCGAAGGAATATAGGTTGATTGGTGTTGTGATCGCCTGAAAGACAAACAGGCAATAACCTCAATGGTTTCTCTTATCATTTTAAACAGGATTTATGATAATAGACCAAAATGCAGTTTTTTACTTGGAGGAAGATGTGATAGTTAATTCAAGAGAAAAAGTTGATATAGTTTTCCATACAAATTCCCCCCAAAAACAATGGAACAAAATGTTTAGTATTTTATGCCATGATTGCCATTTTGCTTTATATTACTATGGATGCAATTTGGCTGAGTGTTCTCTGTAAAGGACAAGTTAAATGAAGGACATTTAAAGGAATTAAAGATGACGATTAAATGCTTAATAGACAAAATTAAAAATTGATATTTGAATTCTTGAAACTCTTGCTGCTATGTCATGTAATGGACTAATTGTTATGAGATATTGAGGTATGTGAATTGGAATATTGTGACATTGATTTACAAAGAACAAAATAAATTAACACAGCTTTGTCTCCGAATCATAAACTGACCAGACCTAGCCTAACTGTTTCATTTTTGTCTTCTGTTTTTTAGTGACTGTTACTGACCTTAGACAATATTAGGTTCAATGATAAAGCATAAATTTCTGCGGTCATTCAAAGAATTGTGCTCCAAAAGTTCTAATACGTCACTCTTTTTGTCTTGAAATGAAAATAGGAAGAATGCTCTGCAACAAAGAAAAACATGGATGATGTAAACCGCCAACTGGCAAAGGAACAGGTATATGAAACGAAATAATACTTTAATTTGCAACTGAAGTGAGGCTTGGGATATAAATAGCAATTAGATGGATGAAATCAAAAGATGGGTGCACTAGTGTGCAAGAGCCACCAAATGCTTTGTACTTTACGTCTCGAGATTAAAATGATGCCTTTATCACAGACTCCTGGATATACTCACTAATTCATTGCTTTGTCTAAGTAGTTTGGTTTTATGTGTTCATGGTATGAGTTTCTTTTATAAATACGCCTCTGTTTTTGATTGATATCCACGTAAATTCGTTTTGGTAGAGTGTATTCACAGGAAAAAAGGTAACAAAAGCAGATTTGATTCCTTCATAGATTGAGAAAAACTGAATATTAACAAAATTGAAAACAAATACTAAAATTTGAGAAACTGGGATGGCCTTTTCATTTAAGGCATAAGTTCTTTTGACACACAAGGATGTCAAATTTCGACTATACTTGGACACTAATTAAGACAGCCGAAAACACATTAAAATGGCCAGTGCACTGAAATTTCAGGTATCCAGACATATCTTATATTTTCCTTTCTTTTGTAGCCGATCAAATCTTGTCCAATAAAAGATCCGGTACAATCATGTTACATAAATGCATGTGGTAATTAGGACAATTGTGGTCTGAGAGTTAATATAGTTTACTCTCTTATATAAATGATAATAGGAACAGTCCTCTACAATGAAGAAAAGGTTGACTGAGGTAGAAGGACAGCTAAAAAATAAACAGGTTTGTGCCAACAATTTTTAGATTGATTTGAAACTAAAGTGAGGCCTGTAATATAAGTTCGATTCAGATGACTGATATCAAAAGATCAGTCAACTGCTCCACATTATCACGAAGTTCTTTATATCTTCGGTCTTTGGTTTTACATGTTGTTCTTACAACACTTCTCCGGAGCCACTCACTGCCGCATTCCTAAGTGGAGGTATTTAATTTCATGTGTGTGTCATCAGCTGCTTTTATCAATTTAATAAAGAGCCCAATCTTTTACTAAGCAATTGGGTTGAGTATACATTCAAGAACGTGAAACTTTCCAATGAAAAAGAAAATGTCACTGTGCTAATAATTCTCGATATTGCTCGAAGGAATGTAGGTTGACAGGTGTTTCGATTCGCCTGAATGACAAACAGGCAATAACCTCAATGGTTTCTCTTTTCATTTTAAACAGGATTCATGAGAATAGACCAAAATGCAGTTTTTTACTTTGAGGAAGATGTGATAGTTAAGTTAAGAGAAAAAGTTGATATAGTTTTCCATACAAATTCCCCCCAAAAACAATGGAACAAAATATTTAGTATTTTATGCCATGATTGCCATTTTGCTTTACGTTACTATGGATGCATTTTGGCTAAGTTTTCCCTTTAAGGAACAAGTTAAATGAATGGCATTTAAAGGAATTAAATATGAAGATTAAATGCTTAATAGACAAAATTAAAAATTGATATTTGAATTTTTGAAACTCGTGCTGCTATGTCATGTAATGGACATGTAGTTGTGAGATATTGAGGTATATGAATTGGAATATTGTGACATTGATTTACAAAGAACAAAATAAATCGACACAGCTTTGTCTCTCAATCATAAACTGACCAGACGTAGCCTACCTTTTTCCTTTTTTTTTTACTCGTTTTTTTTTTATGATTGTTCTGACCTTTGACAATATTAGGTTCAAGAATGAAACATAAGTTTCTGTGGTCTTTAAAACAATAGTGCTCCAAAAGTTCTAATACTTCACTCATTTTGTCTTGAATTGAAAATAGGAAGAATGCTCTGCAACAAAGAAAAACATGGATGACGTAAAGCGCCAACTGGCAAAGGAACAGGTATGTGAAATGAAATAATAGTTTAATTTGCAACTGAAGTGAGGCTTGTGATATAAATAGCAATATGATGAATGAAATCAAAAGATGGGTGCACTAGTATGCAAGGGCCACCAAGTGCTTTGTACTTTACGTCTCGAGTTTAAAATGTGGCCTTTATCACAGACTGCTGGATATACTCACTAATTCATTGCTGTGTCTAGGTAGTTTGGTTTTATGTGTTCATGGTATGAGTTTCTTTTATAGATACGCCTCTGTTTTTGATTTATATCCACGTAAATTCGTTTTGGTAGAGTGTATTCAAAGGAAAAGAGGTAACAAAAGCAGATTTGTTTGCTTCATAGATTGAGAAAAACTGAATTTTTACAAAATTGAAAACAAATACTAAAATTTGAGAAACTGGGAGGGGCTTGTCATTTAAGGCATAAGTTCTTTTGACACACAAGGATGTCAAATTTCGACTATACTTGGACACTAATTAAGACAGCCGAAAACACATTAAAATGGCCAGGACACTGAAATTTCAGGTATCCAGACATATCTTGTATTTTCCTTTCTTTTGTAGCCGATCAAATCTTGTCCCATAAAAGATCCGGTACAATCATGTTACATAAATGCATGTGGTAATTAAGTCAATTGTGGTCTGCGAGTTAATATAGTTTACTTTCTTATATAAATGATAATAGGAACAGTCCTCTACAATGGAGAAAAGGTTGACTGAGGTAGAAGGACAGCTAAAAAATAAACAAGTTTGTGCAAACAATTTTTAGATTGATTTGACACTAAAGTGAGGCCTGTAATATAAGTTCAATTCAGATGACTGATATCAAAAGATCAGTCAACTGCTCCACATTATCACGAAGTTCTTTATATCTTCGGTCTTTGGTTTTACATGTTGTTCTTACAACACTTCTCCGGAGCCACTCACTGCCGCATTCCTAAGTGGAGGTATTTAATTTCATGTGTGTGTCATCAGCTGCTTTTATCAATTTAATAAAGAGCCCACTCTTTTACTAAGCAATTGGGTTGGGTATACATTCAAGAACGTGAAACTTTCCAATGAAAAAGAAAATGTCACTGTGCTAATAATTCTCGATATTGCTCGAAAGAATATAGGTTGATTGGTGTTGTGATCGCCTGAATGACAAACAGGCAATAACCTCAATGGTTTCTCTTATCATTTTAAACAGGATTTATGATAATAGACCAAAATGCAGTTTTTTACTTTGAGGAAGATGTGATAGTTAATTTAAGAGAAAAAGTTGATATAGTTTTCCATACAAATTCCCCCCAAAAACAATGGAACAAAATGTTTAGTATTTTATGCCATGATTGCCATTTTGCTTTATATTACTATGGATGCATTTTGGCTAAGTTTTCCCTTTAAGGAACATGTTAAATGAATGGCATTTAAAGGAATTAAAGATGAAGATTAAATGCTTAATAGACAAAATTAAAAATTGATTTTTGAATTTTTGAAACTCGTGCTGCTATGTCATGTAATGGACAAGTAGTTATGAGATATTGAGGTATATGAATTGGAATATTGTGACATTGATTTACAAAGAACAAAATAAATCGACACAGCTTTGTCTCTCAATCATAAACTGACCAGACCTAGCCTACCTTTTTCCTTTTTTTTCCCTCAGTTTTTAATGATTGTTCTGACCTTAGACAATATTAGGTTCAAGAATGAAACATAAGTTTCTGTGGTCTTTAAAACAATAGTGCTCCAAAAGTTCTAATACTTCACTCATTTTGTCTTGAATTGAAAATAGGAAGAATGCTCTGCAACAAAGAAAAACATGGATGACGTAAAGCGCCAACTGGCAAAGGAACAGGTATGTGAAATGAAATAATAGTTTAATTTGCAACTGAAGTGAGGCTTGTTATATAAATAGCAATATGATGAATGAAATCAAAAGATGGGTGCACTAGTATGCAAGGGTCACCAAGTGCTTTGTACTTTACGTCTCGAGTTTAAAATGTGGCCTTTATCACAGACTGCTGGATATACTCACTAATTCATTGCTGTGTTTAGGTAGTTTGGTTTTATGTGCTCATGGTATGAGTCTCTTTTGTAAGTACGCCTCTGTTTTTGATTGATATCCACGTAAATTCGTTTTGGTAGAGTGTATTCACAGGAAAAAAGGTAACAAAAGCGGATTTGTTTGCTTCATAGATTGAGAAAAACTGAATTTTTACAAAATTGAAAACAAATACTAAAATTTGAGAAACTGGGATGGCCTTGTCATTTAAGGCATAAGTTCTTTTGACACACAAGGATGTCAAATTTCGACTAAAATTGGACACTAATTAAGACAGCCGAAAACACATTAAAATGGCCAGTACACTGAAATTTCAGGTATCCAGACACAGCGTATATTTTCCTTTCTTTTATAACCGATCAAATCTTGTCCCATAAAAGATCCGGCACAATCTTGTTACATAAATGCATGTGGTAATTAGGACAATTGTGGTCTGAGAGTTAATATACTTTGCTGTCTTATTTAAATGATAATAGGAACAGTCCTTTACAATGAAGAAAAGGGTGACTGAGGTAGAAGGACAGCTAAAGAATAAACAGGTTTGTGGAAACAATTTTTTGATTGATTTTAAAATAAAGTGAGGCCTGTAATATAAGTTCAATTCAGATGACTGATATCAAAAGATCAGTCAACCGCTATACATTATCACCAAGTTCTTTATACCTTCGGTCTTTAGTTTTACATGTTGTTCTTATGACACTTCTCTGGAGCCACTCACTGCTGCATTCCTAAGTAGATGTATTTAATTTCATGTGTGTGTCATCAGCTGCTTTTATCAAATCAATAAAGAGCTCACTCTTTTACTAAGCAATTGGGTTGAGTATACATTCAAGAACGTGAAACTTTCCAGTGAAAAAGAAAATGTCACTGTGCTAATAATTCTCGATATTGCTCTAGGGAATATAGCTTGATAGGTGTTTTGATTCGCCTGAATGACAAACAGGCAATAACCTCCATGTTTTTTCTTTTGATTTTAAACAGGATTTATGAGAATGAACCAAAATGCAGTTTTTTAATTTGAGGAAGATGTGATAGATAATTTAAGATAAAAAGTTGATATAATTTTCCATACAAATTCTCCCAAAATACAATGTAACAAAATGTTTAGTATTTTATACCATGTTTGCCATTTTGTTTTATATTGCTATGGATGCATTTTGGCTAAGTGTTCCCTGTAAAGGGCAAGTTAATTGAAAGGCATTTAAAGGAATTAAAGATAAAGATTAAATGCTTAATAGACAAAATTAAAAATTGATATTTGAATTCTTGAAACTCATGCTGCTATGTCATGTAATGGACAAATTGTTATGAGATATTGAGGTATGTGAATTGGAATATTGTGACATTGATTTACAAAGAACAAAATAATTCAACACAGCTTTGTCTCTGAGTCATAACCTGACCAGACCTAGCCTGACTTTTTCCTTTTTTTTTCTTCTGTTTTTTATTGACTGTTTCTGACCTTAGACAATATCAGGTTTAATGATAAAGCATAAATTTCTGCGGTCATTCAAACAATAGTGCTCCAAAAGTTCTAATACTTCCCTCTTTTTGTCTCGAATTGAAAATAGGAAGAGTGCTCTGCAACAAAGAAAATCATGGATGATGTAAACCAGCTATTGGCAAAGGAACAGGTATGTGAAACGAAATAATAGTTTCATTTGCAACTGAAGTGAGGCTTGTGATATAAATAGCAGTAAGATGAATGAAATCAAAAGATGGGTGCACTAGTGTGCAAGGGCCACCAAGTTCTTTGTACTTTAGGTCTCGAGTTTTAAATAAAGCCTTTATCACAGACTTCTGGATATACTCACTATTTCATTGCTATGTGTAGGTAGCTTGGCATTCATGTATCTATGGTATGAGTTGCTTTTATAAATAAGCATCTGTGTTATGGAGCATGCAGCTTCAGTCAACTTTAAAGCATGTAAAACTATCCAGTTGTGAAAAATGTCACCAGTGCTAACTAATTCCTTGCAGCATACTGGGGAAAATGGTTAGTTAACTGTTTTGATTTGCCTGAAGGGCAGACATTCAATTAGCTAAAACACGTTCCTTTCAATTTCATACAAGATTTAAGGGAATAGACCAAAATTCAGTTTGAAGATTTTGAGGGGGATGCCATAGTTTATATAAGAGAAACATTCATGTGTTTGTCCTAACAACATGCCCAACATACCACAAAATGTTAAAATTATATATATATATATACACATATATCTACTTTTCTTCTTTTTTTTTTCTTTTTTTTTTTTTGAATGACGGCTCTTTTCATTGATGTCCATGTAAATTCGGTTTGGTAGAGTGTATTCAGAGGAAAAAGGGTAACTAAAGCAGATTTGATTGCTTCATCGATTGAGAAAAACTGAATATTAACAAAATTGAAAACAAATACTAAAATTTGAGAAACTGGGATGGCCTTGTCATTTAAGGCATAAGTTCTTTTGACACATAAGGATGCCAAATTTCGAATATACTTGGACACTAATTCAGACAGCCGAAAAACATATTAAAATGGCCAGTACACTGAAATTTCAGGTATCCAGGAATATCTTATATTTTCCTTTCGTTTCTAGCCAATCAAATCTTGTCCCATAAAACAAAAAATCAGGTACAATTATGTTACATAGATGCATGTGGTTATTAGCACAATCGTGGTCAGAGAGCTAATATACTTTACTTTCTGATATAAATGATAATAGGAACAGTCCTCTACAATGAAGAAAAAGGTTGACTGAGGTAGAAGGACAGCTACAGAATAAACAGGTTTATGGAAACAATTTTTAGATTGATTTGAAACTAAAGTGAGACCTGTAATATAATTTCAATTCAGATGACTGATATCAAAAGATCAGTCAACTGCTCCACATTATCACCAAGTTGTTTATACCTTCGGTCTTTGGTTTTACATGTTGTTCTTATGACACTTCTCTGGAGCCACTCACTCCGGCATTTTTAAGCAGAGGCATTCCTTTTCATGTGTATGTCATCAGCTGCTTTCATAAAATTAATAAAGAGCCCACTCTTTTACTAAGCAATCAGGTTGAGTATACATTCTAGAACGTGAAACTTTCCAAGGAAAAAGAAAATGTCACTGTGCTAATAATTCTCGATATTGTTCGAGCTAATATAGGTTGATAGGTGTCGTGATTCGCCTGAATGACAAACAGGCAATAACCTCAAAGGTTTCTCTTTTGATTTTAAACAGGATTTATGAGAATAAACCAAAATGCAGTTTTTTACTTTGAAGAAGATGTGATAGTTAATTTAAGAGAAAAAGTTGATATACTTGTCCATACAAATTCCCCCAAAATACAATGGAACAAAATATTTAGTATTTTATGCCATGATTGCCATTTTGCTTTATATTACTATGGATGCATTTTGGCTAAGTGTTCCCTTTAAAGAACAAGTTAAATGAAGGGGATTTAAAGGAATTAAAGATGAAGATTAAATGCTTTATAGACAAAATTGAAAATTGATATTTGAATTTTTGAAACTCGTGCTGCTATGTCATGTAATGGACAGGTTGTTATGAGATATTGAGGTATATGAATTGGAATATTGTGACATTGATTTACAAAGAACAAAATAAATCAACACAGCTTTGTCTCTGAATCATAACCTGACCAGACCTAGCCTACCTTTTTCCCTTTTTTTTCCTTCAGTTTTTTATTGATTTTTCTGACCTTAGACAATAGCAGTTTCAATAATGAAACATAAGTTTCTGCGCTCTTTAAAACAATAGTGCACCAAAAGTTCTAATACTTCACTCATTTTGTCTTGAATTGAAAATAGGAAGAATGCTCTGCAACAAAGAAAAACATGGATGACGTAAAACGCCAACTGGCAAAGGAACAGGTATGTGAAATGAAATAATAGTTTAATTTGCAACTAAAGTGAAGCTTGTGATATCAACAGCAATGAGATGAATGAAATCAAAAGATGGGTGCACTAGTGTACAAGGGCCACCAAGTTCATTATACTTTACGTCTCAAGATTAAAATGTGGCCTTTATCACAGACTGCTGGATAAACTCACTAATTCATTGCTGTGTCTAGGTAGTTTGCTTTAATGTGTTCATGGTATGAGTTTCTTTTATAAATATGCCTCTGTTTTTATTGATATCCACGTAAATTCGTTTTGGTAGAGTGTATTCAGAGGAAAAAAGGGAACAAAAGCAGATATGATTCCTTCATAGATTGAGAAAAACTGAATTTTAACAAAATTGAAAACAAATACTAAAATTTGAGAAACTGGGATGGCCTTTTCATTTAAGGCATCAGTCCTTTTGACACATAAGGATGTCAAATTTCGAGTATACTTGGACACTAATTCAGACAGCCCGAAAACACATTAAAATGGCGAGTACAGTGAAATTCCAGGTATGCAGGCATATATTATATCTTCCTTCTTTTATAACGGATCGAATCTTGTCCCTTAAAAGATCCGGTACAATCATGTTACATAAATGCATGTGGTAATTAGCACAATTGTTGTCTGAGAGCTGATATACTTTACTTTCTTATATAAACGATAATAGGAACAGTCCTCTACAATGAAGAATAGGTTGACTGAGGTAGAAGGACGGCTAAAGAATAAACAGGTTTGTGGAAACAATATTTAGATTGATTTGAAAATAAAGTGAGGCCTGTAATATAAGTTCAATTCAGAAGAATGATATCAAAAGATCAGTCAACCGCTATACATTATCACCAAGTTCTTTATACCTTCGGTCTTTAGTTTTACATGTTGGTCTTAGGACACTTCTCTGGAGTCACTCACTGCCGCATTCCTAAGTAGAGGTATTTAATTTCATGTGTGTGTGTCATCATCTGCTTTTTATAAAATTAATAAAGAGCCCACTCTTTTACTAAGCAATCGGGTTGAGTATACATTCAAGAACGTGAAACTTTCCATTTAAAAAGAAAATGTCACTGTGCTAATAATTATCGATATTGTTTGAGCGAATATAGGTTGATAGGTGTTGTGATTCGCCTGAATGACAAACAGGCAATAACCTCGATGGTTTTTCTTTTGATTTTAAACAGGATTTATGAGAATAAACCAAAATGCAGTTTTTTACTTTGAGGAAGATGTGATAGTTAATTTAAGAGAAAAAGTTGATATACTTGTCCATACAAATTCCCCCAAAATACAATGTAACAAAATATTTAGTATTTTATACCATGTTTGCCATTTTGCTTTATATTACTATGGATGCATTTTGGCTAAGTGTTCCCTGTAAAGGACAAGTTAAATGAAGGGCATTTAAAGGAATTAAAGATGAAGATTAAATGCTTAGTAGACAAAATTAAAAATTGACATTTGAATTCTTGAAACTCTTGCTGCTATGTCATATAATGAACAAATTGTTATCAGATATTGAGGTATGTGAATTGGAATATTGTGACATTGATTTACAAGGAACAAAATAAATCAACACAGCTTTGTCTCAGAATCATAAACTGACCAGACCTAGCCTTACTGTTTCATTTTTTTCTTCTGTTTTTTAGTGACTGTTTCTGACCTTAGACAATATCAGGTTCAATCATGATAAAGCATAAATTTCTGCGGTCATTCAAACAATTGTGCTCCAAAAGTTCTAATACTTCACTCTTTTTGTCTTGAATTGAAAATAGGAAGAATGCTCTGCAACAAAGAAAAACATGGATGATGTAAAACGGCTACTGGCAAAAGAACAGGTATGTGAAACGAAATAATAGTTTAATTTGCAACTCAAGTGAGGCTTGGGATATGAATAGCAATAAGATGGATGAAGTCAAAAGATGGGTGCACTAGTGTGCAAGGGCCACCAAGTTCTTTGTACTTTAGGTCTCGAGTTTTGAATATAGCCTTTATCCCAGACTTCTGCATGTAGTCACTGTTTCATTGCTATGTCTAGATAGCTTGGCTTTCATGTATTTGTGGTATGAGTTGCTTTTATAAATAAGCCTTTGCGTTATGGACCATGCAGCTTCAGTCAACTTTAAAGCATGTAAAACTATCCAGTTGTGAAAAATGTCACCAGTGCTAACTAATTCATTGCAGCATACTAAGGAAAATAGTTTGTTAACTGTTTTGATTTGCCTGAATGGCAGACATTCAATTAGCTCAAAAACGTTCCTTTTAATTTCATACAAGATTTGAGGGAATAGACCAAAATTCAATTGGAAGATTTTTAGGTGGATGCCATAGTTAATTTAAGTGAAAAATTCATGTGTTTGTCCTAACACTATGCCCAACATACCACAAAAGATCACAATTATAAGTATATATATATATATACATATATTAATTGTGACAGCATCATGCGACATGCCCGGTGCTTTACACTTGCAGTCACTACGTGCTGTATTTGACAAGTGGGTTGTCCTTCATGGCTTGCATTTGAAATTTGCATAAACGATAAAAATAAACCACTGGCATTGCCGAGTCGCAAAAAAGGCATGCAACGAAATTTGTCCCACTCAGAACGAGAAAAACACTTAACATATCTTATGTTCCGTTCTCTAATTCGTATAAATTTACGTATGCATAAGTGTACATGTCTTGCGGGTGCAAAAAAAGTGTGAGTGTCATCAGTTAATTTCCCAGCAAAAGATTTCCAATATTTACGGCCTGTCGTCTTGTTTACTGCCAAACCAAGAGGGCGCTTGTGTGTGAGGACAAGAAATGGAAACTTGTTTTGGAAAAGCAAGGTGGACACAGTTTCAGTCAAATTAGAAAGATGCTGATTCAACAGCACCATGCTACTATTGGACTAACTACATTGAAAACGGTGGTGAAATATCACCGAGAAACATAAAGAATTCCTACCAGTGTAACAACCTGTTGCCGGGCGCGACAGAAAGTGACAGATCAGCATCTAAAATTGATAGATGTTCTTGTGACTTTTAATCAGGAGAGGACAGATCGTGACATACAAAAATTTTACAAGATTTGGTTCGTTTTGCACTGTCCATATTGGATTTAAAATGAATAAGGCGAGGCCTTGGCTGGGGCAAGGGAGAAATACAAATCGTTGTCTGTTGTGGCCATGACACTGCCTGTTCCCTCGTGTTCCTGCATGATGTTTTTTGTAGGTTTAGTTCAACATGTCAAATATGATTGGTTCAAAGCAACCACGTGTTGTACGGGTTCTCCTCATGACAAGAATGACTGACAGGTAATGCTAGCATTGCGTGCACGGTTTAAAATGTTGATTCAACCTCACCACACAGGCATTGAGCATCATGCCATAGGCTACACGCATTTAGTGGCACGCCAGTCGCCAAACGCACTAAAACACATGTTAAAAAAGGCATGCGTGCAGTTTGAGCACGCCGGTATCAAGCATATCTTTCTGGCGGCATGGGATATGCATAGCACAGTGCTCAAGCATGGGTAAAACTGCGATTTTGGATGGTCCATGATATGAGAGCTGTACTGTTATTTAGGATGGAAAGTTGATTTGCCTGTCCTTGCAATTGCCCCCAAACTACATCAGAACACAATATTCAATACTTTATATCACTGGTGCCATTATGCTTCATGCTACTTTGCATACATTTTGGTAAAGTGTCCCATCGAAAAAGACAGGTTAAGTAAAGGTGATTTGAAGAACTCACAGGTGAAGATTAAACGCATAATAGAGGAAATTAAGAGTTGATATTAGAATTTGCCAAAACTCGTGCTGCTTTGTAATTTTCTGGACAAGTTGTGGAATATAAAGGTGTTGGAATTGAAATTTGCTGACATTGAATCATAAAGAACAAAATAAATCAAAGCAGCCTTGTCTCTGAATCTTAAATTGTCCAGGCCTATCTTATATTCTCCTTTTTTCTGTTTTTCATTGACCTTTGCTGACCTAAGACAATACCAGACTCAATAAAACATAAGTTCCTGCGGTCTTTAGGACAATAGTGCACTTAAAGTTCTAATACCTCGCTTTTTTTAATTGAAATGAAAATAGGAAAAGTACGCTACATTGAAGAAACAGATGGCACACGTAGAGGAACAACTAGCAAAGGAACAGGTATGTGAAACCAATTAATACTTTAATTTGCAACTCAAGTGAGGCTTGTAGTATACATTGCAATGAGATGAATTAAATCAAAAGATGAGTCATCTAGTGTGCAAGGGCCACCAAGTTCTTTGTATTTAATGTTTTGAGTTTTATATACGGTCTTTATCCCACACATCTGGTCATACTCACTAATTTATTGCTGTGTGAAGTTAGTTTGATCTTCATGTGTGCATGGTATCAGTTGTTTTTATAATTAGGCCACTGTCTTAACAAGCATCCAGCTTCAGTCAACTTTAATGCATGTGAAACTTTCCAATT
The DNA here is from genome assembly GCA_964020975.1 of Hermodice carunculata. Lineage (NCBI taxonomy): Eukaryota > Metazoa > Annelida > Polychaeta > Eunicida > Amphinomidae > Hermodice > Hermodice carunculata. The sequence goes on along the minus strand of OZ026628.1, from coordinate 47,879,993 downwards.
ATAGAAAAAAATCTCACCAGTGCTGAATAATTCTCTGAAACACACGAGAAAAATGGTTTGATAAGTGTTTTAATCCGCCTGAATAGCAGACATTCAGTTAAATCACTAACTATTCTTTTAATGTCATACAATATTTATTAGAATAGACCAAAATTCTATTTTAAGATTTTCAGGGGGATGCTAAAGTTAATTTAGGTCCAAAGTTCATGTTTTCGTCCAAACAATATTCCCAATATGCGAAAGGACAAAACTGATTTGTATTTGATCATTGATCCTATTTTGATATATATCCGTGTAATTTCATTTTAGTTTAGTGCATTTTCTGGAAAGACAAGCTAAATAAAGCGGATTTGATTGCTGCACACATGGAGATAAAATGAAGACTATAAAAAATTGAAAACAAATATTAAAATTTGCAAAACTCTGGCTGGTTTGTCATTTAATGAATAAATTGTTTTGAGATATTAGGATTTCAAAATTAAAATATTTAAACCCTGGTTCAGAAAGACGAAAATATATAAAAATGGCTAATAGACTGAAATTTCAAGTGTCCAGACCTTCCTTATCTTTGCCTTCCTTATTTTCGATTGTTCACCCAAAACAATATCAGGTACAGTAACATAACATAAATTATTGCGGTTATTAGGACAAGAGTGGTCTTACAGTTCCAATACTTTACTTTTTTTGCTAAAATAAAAAAAAAAAAATCGGAAGAGTGCTCACCATTGAAGAAACTGTTGGCAGACGTAGAAGGACGAGTAACGAATGAACAGATATGCGAAAATTAATACCTTGATTTGAAACTTAAGTGAGGCTTGCAATATAACTTCCATTGATCCGATCTAAACCACATGTTGGATTTACCGGTGTGCAATGGCAGCGAGTCCTTTGCACTTAGCGTGTCAAGTTTTACTTGTAGTCTTTATGTCTCATCTCTGGTGCTACTCACTACTTTATTGCTGTGAAGAGGCAGTTTGATTTTTATGTGTTTATATTATGAGTTTTATAGATAAGCCACTGTTTAAAGGATGATCCAAATTCAGTCAACCTTTAAGCATGTGAAACTTTCCAATTATAAAAAATATCACCTGTGCTAATTAGTTCTCTGAAATGCTTGAGTTAATATGTTTGGATACGGGTTTCGATTTGCCTGAACAGCAAACATCTTTTTTTTTTCAATAGTTCAATGGCTTTTCCTTAATTTGATACTGGATTTATAAGTATAGAAAAAAAAATGGATTTCAAGATTATGATCAGGATTCGGAATTTACTTTGAAATAGAAAATTAATGTACTCATCGAAACAATATCTGAATTATGCAAATTAACAAGAATAATATCCACTTTGTTATGTAATATTTGACATTTTGCTTACACGAGTTGGTATGCACTTTTGTTCAGTGCTTTTTTTATTTTTTCTTTCTGGTTTCTAGATAGGTTAAATAAACTGATGTGAAAAATTTGCAGATAAAGTTAAAGTCAATAATAGACAAAATAGAAAATTAATATCAAGATTTGCAAAACCCTGGTTGCCTCGACAATTCATGAAAGATTTGTTTGAAGTATTGTAGTGTCGAAATTAACATATTTTGACCCGGATTCAGAAAGAAAATAAAGCGTCTATTTGTCTGAAAATTTAATTGTTCACGCCTAACATACATTT
>OZ026628.1:47868331-47875831 GCA_964020975.1 Hermodice carunculata | reverse complement strand
AATAGATTCCACTAACAGCCCAAAAAAAAGAAAGAAAAAAAAAGAAAGAAGAAACAAAAAACAAAAAAAATATAAAAACAAAAAACAAAAAAAATACAAAAAAACAAAACAAAAAAAAAACAACCCAACTTACATGCAAACCATTTTATTATTTCTAATATTTGAACCAAAACATAATTTAAAGGACTTGAGACTGTATGTGTGGCCTTCCTGTAGCTGGGCAGTAAAGGAGGAATATATCCAATTGAACAAATGAAGTTCCACCTGTTTTCTATTCCACACTTACACCTAGATGACAGTGCAAAGTACATGTAAAATGTACAAAATTCTTTCAGCTTTGGAGGCACATATAAAAAGAAAACAAAACAAACAAAAAAACTATGGAGCAAAACATGTTGTTTATGGGAGTCAAGAATGTACAGGTACAATGAAACCTGATTTCCAAGACCACTATACATGACTAAATTGTGGTCACTCAAGACAGGTTGTTCCTTTTAAGATGTGTACTTCAAAGTAAATACTTAATGGTAAGCACCGAATATTGGAAGGTGGTCTTCCAAGCAGACTGTCACTGAAGTGGTCTCCCAACACAGGGAGCACTGTCTCAGGGTGCCTATTAACCAAAACTAGGAAGCCAAGAAAGTTGTTGACAAGCCACACCATGGAGTGACTGAAACCTTGCAATCAAAACAGTGAATTGTGGATAATTTAGAGTCTTGACAATGTTAGAATGTTCTTATATATGCTCTGGTCATAATTATATGAATGATAAATATTGGTAAATCAAGTAGTTCCACTTTCTATATCTGATTGACGTGTTTTCTTCTAGCTTTCTGTGGTGTTTAAACAGGGTGAATGTGGTGAGCTTTAACAAAAAAAAAAAAAAAAAAGGAGGGGGGGACGGAAAAATCATGTTGACAATATGCTGTTTGTCTTGTTCTAGTGGTAGATTGCAAATGCATACATACATACATACATACATACATGCATGCATACATACATACATACATACATACATACATACATACATACATACATACATACATACATCAGACATACACTCATACATACATACACAAGGCAATAAGTAAATTAGTAAGTAAGTACCTGTATATAAATTCATTAAAAATTAATAAAAAAATCAATAAACAAACACAAAATTGAAGATTCATTCAGCCTAACATAATATTTCAAAGGGATGTAGGGATATTGTAAATAGTTAGATAGATAAATAGATACAAAGATAGATAGACAGACAGACAGACAGACTGACAGGAAGACAGACAGACAGACAGACAGATGGACAGAAATATAGATAGATAGATAGATAGATAGATAGATGGATGGATGGATGGATGGATGGATGGATGGATGGATGGATGGATGGATGGGTGGGTGGGTGGGTGGGTGGGTGGAGGGAGGGAGGGAGGGAGATAGAGATAGATAGATAGATAGATAGATAGATAGATAGATAGATAGATAGATAGATAGATAGATAGATAGATAGATAGATAGATAGATAGATAGATAGATAGATAGATAGATAGATAGATAGATAGATAGATAGATAGATAGATAGATAGATAGATAGATAGATAGATAGATAGATAGATAGATAGATAGATAGATAGATAGATAGATAGATAGATAGATAGATAGATAGATAGATAGATAGATAGATAGATAGATTATGGCCTGGTGTGATACACCAGAGCTGATCAATTCTTCTGAAGCTTTTCATTGAAGGAAAACATTTGGAATTTTGAAAAAAATAAGGACACTTCATATGACTGCCTGTCCCTGGTATACAACTTTCTTTGGCGTGATACTACAGCAAGTAATGTTGTTGACTCAGTCACATTCTAGGAGAAAAGGGTTCAGTGTACCAGCTGGTCTTCACTGATTTATTACAGCTGTACACCTATGTGTTAATTAAAAAGGTCCCTCACAATACCAAAAGAAGGAAGAGTAAGAAGTTGTTGACAGGCCACACGATGCAGTGACTGAAACCTTGTAGTCAAAACAGTGAATTGTTGATAACATACAGTTTTGTCAAATTTCTATTGACAGATGTGTTCTAGTCATAATAATTATGATAACTTTTTATATTTGTAACTTATTTTGTTCTACTTTGTATATCAGCTTTATGTGGTAAGCATTCACATTGATACTGAACTTAATTTATGTTTCTTACAGCCTTTTGTAGTGTTTTAAAGGAATGATTTTGTCCAACAGGTTTTTCTTTCATTTTTTCCCTAAACATCCCCCCTCCCTCCCCAAAAACCCACATTAAGTTGCAAATGTGATTCTTGACAATTCATGAAGGTAGCTTGAAAATAAACAAATAGAAAATAAACAACCAGCCTAACAAAGTTAGTCCGGCCCTTCACAGCATTTTTCATGAATATCTGCATGTTGAGAAGAGATTTTTTTTTCTGTATTGAAAAGGTAAAAAACAAAATGAATAATACCAACAGGATACCATCTAGTCTATAAATAAAAACAGAGACTGCACATATTAAAAAATAAAGGACTCCCTCCCTACCGGTTTCGACGCTGTCCGCGTCTTCCTCAGGGGAGGATCGGAGTCAAAATTTTATTATCAATATTCTCTATGAAGTACTGTTTAGGAGGAGTTATTATGCTTCCGTCTTAACCGGAAATGACGTCATGGTCTGTGTTTTTTTATGAATAAAAATTATACGTCTATATACCGAATGTTCATGACTTGGTGTTTTTTTTGTTATATGAAAGATTCACATTTCTGTTTTTTAGAGAAGTATTGAAGTGTTCATAAATATAGATGAGATCTGCTTTTAAATATAAAGAGTCCGATGTATGGAAAGTATGTAAGATAATATATTGTGAAAAATTCTTGAAGACGTCCACCTCTTCGGAGTTTAGTAAATGGAGGATTCTGTCAGGTATGCTGGTAGGGGGTTGTAGCTCAGACCTGGATATCAGGACGCATTCCCAAAGGCCTACGTATTAATATTGATCCACAACTGCCAAGCCTCAGCGCAAATTTTATGTTGGAATGGACTGGAATTATAGAAGACGCACAGCTTAAACTAACACAGAGCCTAGCCGACTATTGGCAACATCACATCCAGGAACTTGAGGATGAAATCAAAAAGGCCTACAGTAACCTCCCAGAAAATACTTCCCAGGAAGAAATAAACTACATTAAGGACACCCTTAATCAACAAGCAGCTAACGACATTAAAAACTTGAAACAGAAAGGACAGAAGAAAACAGAATGGCAAGAAGGTTCGTCAAGAAGGCCACGTGGACAAAACGTAAGAAATGTAAGACCACGCACATCCCCAACACCGTCGTCAACCTATCTAACCGTAACTTAACACCTGGGGACATCTCCCTACTTAGCAAGGGCCTGTCGTTTTGCCCGACCCCCAGCTTCACGGATAACATTACCCTGAGAAGCCATTGTAAAAGATTTAGTAGACAACTCAGACTTACACACCATTTCAACAAATACAGACCGGAAGAACTACCGAACACGAGCCGATCAAATCCGATCACCCAATCCTCTACAGGCTGGACACCACCCCCCCGGCCAAAATAGGATCTTGGACACTTACATATTCAGCCTAGAAGCGGATGTCATGAATCTCCAAACCAACAGATGCCATAACAACATCACCAGAGATGAACTCAAAGCACTCAAGGAACTCAAATCTGATCCCAATATTATCATTAAACCTGCAGATAAAGGGGGTGCGATCGTCATCCTGAATAAACAGGACTACATAAAGGAAGCCCTGAGACAACTAGGTGATAATAATTATTATCAACCAATAGACTGTGATCCCACAAAAGAATTTTGTTCTGAAATCAACAAATTCATAGAGGACGTATATAAGAAGAACCACATCTCTAAAAAAATGAGATCCGCTCTGATCACGGAATTTCCGAATACACCATGTATTTATTTCTTACCGAAGATCCACAAAGCGTCGGTACCAGGAAGACCGATCGTCTCTGCCGTAGGAGGTCCTACGGAGAAAATTTCCAAATTTGTGGACTTCTATATTAAACCCCTAGCACAAAAAAACAAACTCTTACATCAAAGATACCACTGATTTCTTAACTAAAATCAACAACCTTAACATAGAACCCACGGACATCATGGTCACCCTAGACGTCAGCTCACTATATACTAACATCCCACATAGAGAAGGCATCATAGCATGCAGGGAAGCCCTTAACAAAAGAACTGACCAGACACCCCACACCTGGTTACTTCTCAGACTTCTGCACTTTATTTTAACGAAAAACGCCTTCCTTTTCAATGACGCCCCCTACCTGCAGATCAAAGGGACCGCCATGGGTACGGCATGCGCACCTAATTTTGCGAATTTATTCATGGCCAACCTTGAGGAAGAACTTATTAATAACTCACCACTCAAACCAAAAACCTGGCTAAGATACATCGATGATATATGGATGCTATGGACACACGGGCAAGAGAAATTACTAACTTCCATTCAATACACCAACAACGCACATCCGTCCATTAAATTCACAGCTGAATACTCGGAACATGAAATCCACTTCTTAGACGTAACACTGATCAAGGAAGGCCGTCTACTACACACCAAGGTCTACAGCAAACCTACGGACGCACATACGTATTTACATTACACATCGTGCCACCCTAAGTCTTGTCTCAATGCAATACCGTACAGTCAGTTTCTCAGAGTAAGACGAATATGTTCAAGGGACACGGACTTTCAAACCCAGTCCAATGAACTTAAAGGTTTTTTCCGGAATAGAGGGTACCCCGAGAAACTTCTCACCTAGGCCATAGAAAAAGCGGGAAAACATAACAGGTCATCCCTACTTGAGAAGACGGACCAAAAACAAAAAACTGACGCACTCAATTTCATAACTTTATACAATCCCAGGAAGCCCATCACACGGGATACAATTACGCGTAACTGGAATATTCTTAAACATCACCAAGACACAATTTGCCTGCACAACAAACCACTACGCATCATCTACTCGAGATGTAACAACCTACGAGACCTTCTTGTACGCTCGAATTTCACGAACATCTCTACACCACGAGGTTCTGTCAAATGTGGAAAAAAACTGCCCCACCTGTCCATTTCTCAGCGAAAGAACTACTTTCGCCAGTAAAGTTACGAAGATTTCATACCAAATCAAACATTTTATATCATGCCAAACAAACAATATAATTTATTTAATAGAGTGTAAGAAATGTCACATACAATACGTCGGCCAAACCTCAAAGACACTAAATATTCGCTTTCACGGACATCGTTTTGACATAAGAAATAAATTAGCCAAAAGTGTATCTACTCATTTCAATGACACGTGCAGCATTACAGACCTTTCCATATTTGGAATAGATCGCATCAGACGTAATGACAATGCATTACGTCACAATGTAGAAGCGGCATGGATCAATGAACTCAACACAATACAACCATTAGGCCTAAACAAACGGGAAGAAACGTACTAAAAAAGATGTGGACCTGCAACCTGTGTAACAACAACAAAAAATACAAGAATTGGAAGAATCTTAAGCAGCACATTATACGTCAGCACAAGAACCCAGCCAGACGATATAAGTGCCCAATGTGTGAAACCACGTTCACCAGAACAGACAATTTCAACAAACATGTCAAAAGAAAACACGAAGGCCTGATAATGAAGCCAATCATCACCGACGCTTTCAAATTGGACAAAATCAACACTGTACCAAAACGAAAGGTCATTAGCATAAAAAGAACGGCTATTGCCATATTCCGGACCCTACAGAATTGTGATACTACAAAATCCGGTATACCTATCAGAACTCTACCACTGAACGAGAGGGGACAACTTAAACTCCCCGTCATACGGATCCCACCCAAAGAAGAGGTAGAAGCGTATATCAACAAGCAAAAATGGATTACCGATATGGGACTAGAACTCAGTGACTCCGACACTAAAAGCAACGCGTCCACACCATGTACGAGTGAATACAATATCACACCTGAACAATTTCTGAAGGATCATAAAAACTTTATAATGAGCAACCGTAGTAAAAAACCCACAATCTATACCAATGATAACGTGCCTCCTGAACAATTTGTCCGTATCCATAACCGAGGTAAATCATCTTTTCTTCACCCACAGACGGAGAAGAAGCCAATGGAGACGAGCCAGGGCGATAAAAATCCAGGTCTGAGCTACAACCCCCTACCAGCATACCTGACAGAATCCTCCATTTACTAAACTCCGAAGAGGTGGACGTCTTCAAGAATTTTTCACAATATATTATCTTACATACTTTCCATACATCGGACTCTTTATATTTAAAAGCAGATCTCATCTATATTTATGAACACTTCAATACTTCTCTAAAAAACAGAAATGTGAATCTTTCATATAACAAAAAAACACCAAGTCATGAACATTCGGTATATAGACGTATAATTTTTATTCATAAAAAACACAGACCATGACGTCACTTCCGGTTAAGACGGAAGCATAATAACTCCTCCTAAACAGTACTTCATAGTGTATATTGATAATAAAATTTTGACTCCGATCCTCTCCTGAGGAAGACGCGGACAGCGTCGAAACCGGTAGGGAGGGAGTCCTTTATTTTTTAATATGTGCAGTCTCTGTTTTTATTTATAGACTAGATGGTATCCTGTTGGTATTATTCATTTTGTTTTTTACCTTCGGACTTCTTTAATAATACCCCTGCATCTTTAGATCCAGGACTATCATCCCCTAATGACTTTACATGAGAGTGTTGCTGAATCGTATTTTCCTTGTGTCTGTATTGAAAAGAAAAAAGTTTAAAATGCTGGACTTCTCCTATAGGGAGACTGCAAATAAATACATACATACACTGTACATACATACATACAGTCACACACACACACGCAAGCATGCACACGCACACACACACACATACATACATACATACACACACACACATAAGGCGATAAGTAAGTTAGTAACTAAGTATGTAAATTTGATAAAAATAAGCAAATTAATTAACAAACACACAATTGAAGATTCTTCCAGCCTTACATAATACCTCTGCCTGCAAAGCAGACCAAGTTACGTGCTACTACGCTTGGTCTGCCCTTCTTTGACAGGATTTTATTTATAGTCAGGGAAACAGAACTATACTGTGACTTTCCCCCTAGACTGACACACCAATCAGGCAGTTCATCATTATCGTCTGAACGAGTAACAGCCTGTGGTCCCTAGTGTACTGAAGCCTGTTACCATAGTAACCATACTCTGCCAATTAGAAACTGAGTCACTTTTCCAATGCAGAACAGTGACCTTGTCAAAGAAGGGCAGACCCCAGCGGAGTAGACAAAATACGCAGCTTGGGTCTGCTTTGGAGGCAAATAATATCTAAAATGGATGTAGGAACATTTTAAACAGACAAATAGATAGATGGATGGATGGAAGGATGACTAGATGGACAGACAGACAGAT
>OZ026628.1:47690831-47853331 GCA_964020975.1 Hermodice carunculata | reverse complement strand
CAAAACAAGGAAGAGAAGAAAGTTGTTGACAGGCCACACCATGCAATGACGCAAACCTTGTAATCTAAAGAGTGAATTGTTGATGACATACTGTTTTGTCAAATTTCTGTTTACATATGTGTTTTGGTCATAATAATGATAATAACAATTAATATTTGTAAATTATTTAGTTCTACTTTGCATATCAGTTTTATGTGGGAAGCATTCACATTGATACTGAACATAATTCATGGTTCTTCCAGCCTGCTATAGTGTTTTAAAGGAAAGATTTTTGTCCAACAGGTTTTTCTTTCTTTTTTTCCCCTCAACAACCCCCCCCCCCCCCAAAGAAAAAAACCCACATCATGTTGCAAATATGCAGCTTGACTATTCATGTAGGTAGCTCAAAAGTAAGTAAATAGAAAATGTACAACCATACAAACAAATAGTATGTTTTTCTGGCCTTTCACAGTATTTTGAATGAATTTCTGCATGTTTAGTAGATTTTTTTTTACCTTTTCCAAACAAAAAAAGTTGTAAATAATGCAATTAAATACACAGACATAGACACACACACACACACAAACACACACACACACAAACACACACACACACAAACACACACACACACTCATGCATACATGCATGCATACATACATACATACATACATACATACATACATACATACATACACACACACACACACCATGGCAGGTAATGTTGTTGACTCAGTCATACTCCAGGAGAAAAGGGTTCAGTGTATCACCAGGTCTTCACTGATTTATTACAGCTGTACACCTATACGTGTTAATGAAGAAGTTCCCTCACAGAACCAAAACAAGGAAGAGAAGAAAGTTGTTGACAGGCTACACCATTGAGGGACTGAAACCTTGGAATAAAAACAGTAGGTTATTGATAATGTAGAGTTTGACCACTGTTACAAGGTATCTACTTAATATGTTATCTGAGAGTTGTTATTTATTGTGTTTTTCAGATGCCACAAAGGAGACTACAGTGAAACAGGTGGATCCCAGCATTACTACCATGGTACCAGGCAAACCAGGTGTCCCTGTACATAAGGGGGGAGGGTTATATGTAGTGGGTGGACACACAAACAAAGGACAAACGACCAGTGAGGGGACAATGTCCAGGATAGATGGGGCTGGTAAGCTGACACAGTTCAGTGCAGTGGCTCCCATGCCAGAAGCAAGGAGAAGTGCAGCTGTGGCTGTGGTCAGTGGCTTGGTGTATGTTGCTGGTGGGGAGACTGATGACTATCAGGTACACAACACATTGTGGAGGTACACCCCAGCAACTGACACCTGGACACCACTGACAGCAATGTTAGCAGCACGGTCACACTTCCAACTTCTGGTCCTGAGTGGCTGTGTGGTGGCTGTGGGGGGTATCACTAAATGGACAGATATAGGTAAGAAAACAATAAGCTGTTTGTCTTCATGTGAGAGATACAACATAGAGACAGATCAATGGACTGAGGTGACCTGTCTCCCTGCTACAGTGTGTGACCACTGTGGTTGTGTGCTCAGTGATGGCAATATTTACATATCAGGAGGTAATAGTTACCCTACAGGTACCTCATCCCGTGTGTTGTTCTATGACCCTTGGGTTAGAGAGTGGCAGGACAGGCCACCATTATTACAGGCACGGCAAGGTCATGTCATGGTGAGCTGGCAGGACAAACTGCTGGTGTCAGGTGGGACAGCATACACTGGTGAACACCTTATGAACATATTGACCACAGAGGTGTTTGATATGTCCACTCAGCAGTGGTCAAAGTTGACCTCCCCACTGACACAGGGCAGGGTGTACTCTGGGGGTGTAGTGTATGCAGACAGGGTGTACATAGTGGGTGGGCTCAGACACAACAGTGATGGCACTGGCTCCAGACACAACACTGCCTTGTGCCTGTATGACACTAAGGCCCCATGGACCACCCTCCCTGTCACACTACCCACACCTGTGTATAGCCTCACAGCCTGTGTTGTACCACTGGACAGTCTCACCCACACACAGCTACCATGATCACACATGACTACTTCATAAGGACACATGAATCAACACACAGAGATCCAACACTTACCTGCATATTGCTGTCCGATGTTTACCATTTAAGATATGAGATCTGACACTAAATGTATTTTGAGTGTCTTTTATAACTTCTCAATATTTCAATACTGCTTGTAGTTTTCCATGCAAGAACACATATACAACAGGCAGTGCCCAATGGTGAACTCCCCACTGACACAGGACAGGGTGCTTTCTGGGGGTGTAGTGTATGGAGACAGGGTGTACATAGTGGGTGGGTTGAGTAACAACAGTGATGGTACTGTCTCCAGACACAACACTGTCTTTTACCTGTATGACACTAAGGCCCCATGGACCACCCTCCCTGTCACACTACCCACACCTGTGTGTGACCTCACAGCCTGTGTTGTACCACCGGACTGTCTCTATAGAAGAGTGCACCAGTGTTCCCTGTCTCAAGGGACCCCTACAATGAGAGACCAACTGCTTTAAATACCTCCTTTTCAACACATTTTGATTTGTCCTATTCTTGTAATTTATACCTGTTATGTAAGACCACCTGTCTTGAGACACCACCATGTTATCATCCTTAGGGGTACTCACAGTTTCCAGCCAGGTTTCACTGTACCATGATCACATTGCTATTTCATCAGGACACATGAATCAACCCACACAAAATCCAACAGCTACCTACATATTGCAGTGAAATGTTTCTGATTTACAATATTGCTTTTAGCATAAAATGTTTTTTGAGTGTCTTTTGATTATAACTTCTCAATATTTTAATACCATTTGTAGTTTTTAAACTTGCAAGAATACAAATACAACAGGCAGAATGTCCATCATGCCATGCATTAGTAACCAGTTGATCTCATATTGAGGCTGCTAGGCCTTCCATGGTGAAGCCCCACAAAGTTGGGTCAACAGTTTTTGTCCAGTTTCTCTGGTCACTTTAGATCCTGCCTTGAGCACTCAAGTGTACAGAGAACAACTGGTGACCTGTTGATGAGTAATTAGTATTTAACTGAGAAACAGGGAACACACAAATCTTTTTTGTTGACACAGATGGCCAGATAAGATATATGTACAGTCAGCATTTAGCCCATGTACCTGCATATAAACACATAATTATCTGACTTCATTATATTGTTTTATTCATGTTGACAAACAAAATAGAAATTCTAACTCCTGAGACAGCTGTGGTAGTCCCATTGGCAAAATCACCAAAGCATTTTTGGCTGCTCACACAAAGACAAAACATGAATGTTCAATAGCTTACAAAGCATACCTAGAGAAATAGAACATCCAACTACAGGCTGAGTGATGTCCATGTTATTGTTGATGCAGGGCACCTGCAAACAATATTTTAAGGAATAAGTTTATTTGGCCCTTAACACTATCTTAACAATGAATTGCTCATTTGTATATGGGTGATAAAATTAAACACACACACACACACACACACACACACACACACACACACACAAACTAACAGAAAGACATGTTCTTATCACACCAGTGTGTCTTGACTTTCTATATATATCTGTATAAGATAAGAAACAACCAAAAACAAGGCATATCTTTTCCGCTCAGCTGTGTTAATGTTTTTATTAAGTTGATACTGAGATGATGAAAGCTGGTATATGTGTATTTTAAGTTTATAGTAAATACATTCATGTCGACATAATGTATATTGCCATCACTGACCACTACATTCGTCCATTGATCTTTAATATTCTTCTCACCAGGGAGTGTGCTTTCACAAGGTCTCTCATAGGGAGGGGTGTTAACTGACTCTTATCCTGGACATTGTTATAACTAATGACTGTGTATGATGATTACATTGAATTCTGACAATTGATAGACTACATCATCATCATCATCATCATCATCATCATCATCATCATCATCACAACCACCACCACCACCACCACCACCACCATCATCATCATCATCATCATCATCATCATCATCATCATCATCATCATCATCATCATCATCATCATCATCATCATCATCATCATCATCATCATACATGTGTGACTCAGTGTGCAGGTATCATATATCACATAACCCCTATGATATATAGTTGCCTGCATGGCATACAGCAATGTATCATATCATACAGTGTAATACATGATTGGCTGTAGGCCTATGATCTGCCTCTCTACATGTTTGCCTGCATGACATGCTATTCTTGCGTACATGTATTTATCACATCCTCACTTTACTAGTACATGGTTGTCTGCATGGCCTACTTTTGGGGCAGTGTGTAATAACTTCTTCATAAGTGACAAATAATTGTCTGCAAGACCTGCCTTACCACACAATGTATCCTATCGTCCAGTGTGATGTATGGTTGCCTGTATAACCCACCTTCCCAGTACAATGTATAATATCCTGCACTATGATACATGGTACCCTGGTGGACTATGTCCTTTGTCTTACGTCATCATGACATCATATTACAGGATGCAGTACAACAGCTATAGTCCACTGTCTGTTAAGATAACCAGTAACATAATGGCCTGATGATGTGGGCAAAAGGATGTGGTCCACTGTCTGTTGAGATAACCAGTAAAATGATGTCATGATGACATAACACAAAATTCAGACTACTGTGTTTTGACTAACTAGTAATATGATGTCATGATGATGTAGGACAAAGGACATAGTCCACCAGGCTGCCATGTATCATAGTGCAGGATCCTGACAGTAGACTACATCCTTTTGCCCACATCATCAGGACATTATGTTATTGGTTATCTTAACAGACAGTGGACTACAGCAGTTGTACTGCATCATCTTGGTATCATTTTTTTGGTTGTCATCACTTTCCTGGTTATCTGAGTAGACAGTGCTCTCAGGTCTATACTATGTCTTATCATGACATCATGTAATTGGTTATGCCACCAGGTAGTGGACACCCTTTGTTTTACATCACCATGACATGATGTTTCTGGCTACCTTACCAGACAGTAGACTACATCCTTTTGCCCACATCATCAGGACATTATGTTATTGGTTATCTTAACAGACAGTGGACTACAGCAGTTGTACTGCATCATCTTGGTATCATTTTTTTGGTTGTCATCACTTTCCTGGTTATCTGAGTAGACAGTGCTCTCAGGTCTATACTATGTCTTATCATGACATCATGTAATTGGTTATGCCACCAGGGAGTGGACACCCCATTGTTTTACATCACCATGACATGATGTCACTGGCTACCTTACCAGACAGTGGACTACAGCCTTAGTGTTACTACATCATAGCATCATTCCCTGAAATCTGAACAGTGGCCACCATTTTGTCTGACATCATCATGGCATCACATTACTCAAAATTTCAGCAGTGGTTAATCATTCCTCATGCCATCTTGACTTCTCAGCAGACAGTGATCTACCGTTATTGTTATGTTATAATGAGATCATGTTACTGGTTAATTCAACTGACATTGGATCACACCAATTGTCTCATGTCATAATGACATCATGTAACTTATGTCCACAGATAGGGGAGAAATCTTTGTCTTACACTATCACGAAGTGATGTCATGGAAACGGTTATCTTAACAGTAGGGTGCCATTTGTCTTACATCATCGTGACATCATAGTAATATTTAACTCAAGGGACAGTGGCCTGTGATCTACTATTTGTCTTACATCATCGTGACATCATGGTACAATTTACCTCAAGGGAAAGTGGCCTGTGATCTGCCATTTGTCTTACATCATGACATTCTACTGCCTATCTTGATAAACAGTATTCTGTGGTCTAACCTGTGCCTTACATCATCATAACGACATGTTATTTGTTATTTCAAAATACCAGCCTATGTCTTACACAATCATGGCATGTTACTGGTTATCTTAAACCTACACTGGTCTACATCCTTTGCCTTATGTCATCATGACATAATGTTCCGACTATCTGAACAGTGGTCCACAGTTTTTTCTTTCACCAATATGACATCATCTGACTGCTTACCGGATTGGTGTAACATTTGTCTGACACCATTGGGATGTCATTTTTCTGGGTGTTTCAGAAGAAAGAACAGTAATTTGTTTTGTTTGTTTGTTTTTGTTTTTGTTTTTGTTTTTGCTTTTGTTCTTTTGTTTTTTGTTTTTTTTTTGTTTGTTTGTTTGTTTGTTGTTTTTTTTTTGGATAACATCATCACCACTGGTTATCCCGACAGCAAGTGGATTACCTTTCCTCTTACATCATTATGACATCAGATTACTGGGTCTCAAGAGACAGCGCACTATTCATTTTATTCCACTATCATGACATCATGTCACATTTATTTTTCAATTGGCAGTGGACAGATCTTTGTCTGGGCTTGTCATGGCATCATGTTACTCGTATCTGAATGGTGGTCTTCCGTTTGTCTAACATCATAACCCATCATCATTATATCATTTACCTAGGTATTTCAGGCAGAGGGTAACCCTTTGTCTTACGTCACCATGACATCATGTTGCTGGCTACCTTAAGAGAGTGAACCCTTTGTTCTACTTAATCATGACAATATGTCGCTGCTTATCCCAAGAAACAATCATCTACCCTTTGCTCTTACATCCTCGTGACATCATGTTACTCATCTCAAAAGACAAAAGATGCTTCTGTTTCTTTGATGTCATCATTCATCACAGTTTACAGACTTCAGACGGATGACACTCGACTTGCAACACACCCTGGTGCATGTCACAAATATGGTGTGCCGCTCTGTAGGACAAATGATTTTAGCCTTAACTTTGAGAGAGAGAGAGAGAGAGAGAGAGAGAGAGAGAGAGAGAGAGAGAGAGAGAGAGAGAGAGAGAGAGAGAGAGAGAGAGAGAGAGAGAGAGAGAGAGAGAGAGAGAGAGAGAGAGAGAGAGAGAGAGAGAGAGAGAGAGAGAATATGATATGTGGTTATACCATGGAAAAGATGGTTGAATGTACATTTATACAATTTAGCATAACTTAGGCTTTTTACGTTTCTAATTTGACAGGGAACGATTTCTAAAACACAGACACGCATTAGGAATAATTCGGTATATGGAAGATATATATAGTTTAGGAGTGGTGCATCATATTTTAGGTCAGGATAAGTAATGACGGTGATTTGTTGTTGCCTGACAGTCTCCTGACGTGATATGCACCGTGCATATAACCTTCCGAGTAGTAGTCATAGCAGCTGGCTTTCTGTGTCTATATTAACCCTTATAGTGCTAAGTGACAGAATGAGTTAACAGCTTTCCTCTGTGCACGAGAAAAGCGTTTGAACGTAACTATTCTTGTCTGCAAATGAGGGGATACTGGTGTTTTCATAAAAGATCTCTTCTCTGCTTTAGAGAAATTTGGGTGATTATGGACCTTCACACGAGCAAGACCTTCATTGTCACTAACCCTAGAGGGGTTACTGTTGTATAAGGGCTGAGTATGTACTGAGCATTTAATGTAGCAACGCAAGGTTTTGTCATGATAATGACGATGTCTTTTTGACACCTGATGGCCTTCTAACATAAGATGTAGCAACAGTGGTGTGTTCATATGAACACAGCCGTAGATAACATGTAACGTGGTTCAGAACCATTTATTTCAGTACATAATATTTCCTTTAATTGATATGAGATTATTTCCGCTCTCATATTTTACCATAGCCTGCATTATATATGAACAGATGTATGAAGTTTTAGTGTTACAAAAATCACACTGCAATAAGTGAAATAATAACTTCCAAGTAAAATTATATATTAGAATATTAGAAGTGGACATTTAAGCTTTATATACAATACAGTATAGCAATGTTATATTGGAAACCGATTCATGATAATAGTGCACATGCCTGTTGTTGCTGTTTGCATTCTTTGAATGAGCAGCCAAACAGCTTAAGTTTAAGAAGGTGTCAGGGAAACTACTGGATGTCAAAACTGTAAATTATTTCAATGTGTCGCAATTTTGTATACATTTATACAAAAATGGTATGTACAAATATAGTTTTATTCAGCTGGATTAGCAGCCAGCTGATTTTGTGGTCAACTGTTTGATGTCATTGTGCATCAACATTTCACAGATTCAATTTGTCTCAAAACCTGATGACGGTTCCTCTTTGAACTTGATGAAGTAACTTGAGTGGTACCTGAGCCCCACTATGTACGACAGGCGTCTCTACATTTTCTCAATTTATGTAACATTTTCTGTGTGTGCAATTACTACTTAACAAAGCTGCTCTCTCGATCTTTCTCAAACTTGATAGGAATGTACCTTGTCCGTCAGAGGGCACTGCTCTGCCCTCTAGACTGGTTAATGATTTTCATTACTTAGTGCCCAATACACGGTAACAAGTACATTGAGTGTAATTGCATGCCCGTGTATATTGTATTTGTGTCTTTCAGTATATATATATATATATATATATATATATATATATATATATATATACATATGGATGTGCCCTGTGTGGGAAAATTTCAACCTAGTCTGTTGAATTAGTCATGTTTCACATATTTTGGCTCGATACCCTAGGTTACGGGGCAATTCCTGTCTGTGTTTGCTGATTCTGCTGAGCACAGGACTCTGGTAGTCCTTTTGTTGTGTGTATTTAATTAGGATAAAATAGCCAGCTGCTTGTTAAGGGACACCTACATGTATGTCAGGGGCTCCATAGCCATGGTAGTATGCTGGGATCTTCATCACACCGCCGGGCATTGGCTTAGGTCTACGCCACTGTCGTTTTACAGTAGCCTCTCATGTTTTAATCACCCGCTGGTTGCCACAGCTGTAACAGGATGCTGGAATAAATTGGTACCACTGAACAGAGGTGCTTTTCAGGGCATTCATGTAAAGCTTCACCTAATGCATTTGGCGGCAGACCAATGATTGGTCTGCCCTCAGATTCGACACGCAATTGAGCTTTTTTGTAAAATAGAACTACGTGTATGCTATAGTTAGTCTAAGTAGAGAAAAGAAGATTTTTGCTTTTCATGTATACAGTTCTTGCTCCTAAACATAGGGTTTTTCATGTATATACAATTGATGCTCCCAAGTAGAGGGGCTTTTTCATCATACATTATTAGTGCACAACTTAAATGAAAAAAACAGCAAGAGGCCCTCATATAGGCTGGTGAGCCTGTCGGCCAATTGTGTTAATAAAATATGTTTAAACCAACCAAAAAAAAACAGTATGTCGTATTCGCATGACTATATTTTTTATAAAATTGTACATAGTGTCAAAATAAAAATCTTGGAAACATTGATAAACAAGGATTCAATCTGTTATTCTTAGCATGCTAATAATCCAACATACGCACGAGATATTCAAATGTGTGCATTGTATTATAACGTAACGATGATTGTAGTTATACAGCGACCGTCGAATAATATCGACCCCTCCCACGAAAGCGCATAATTCGTTGGAAAATACGGTCAGAGTGGAAATCTACCTCTGTTGTCTTGCAAAAGTGAGTGTTACTGTGGCTTTCTTCGATTCAGCAGAACTATTTGGTATGCAGAACAAGTTTGGAGAAAGCATGCATATACTCTTTTCTCATATAACTAAAACTGGTTTCATGAAATAGACACCTGCTGGGAAGATCGTGTCACTGATATAACCGACACCAGTTGAGCATAATTGCTCGCCAATTTGGGTCAAGTTGTGTGGGACACTCAAAACGGTGTAGTATGAACAGGTAGAAACAGATGTGACTGGCAAAACCCGTTTTTTTTTTTTTTTTTTTTTAGAAAAACTGGTCATTATGCAGTAGAAACTGTAAGCAACCATACTATGGTTTCACGTAGTTTTCAACCAACAGCAAATGAAACTGCTCATCCATATGTCAGCGTTTGCCAAACGAAATCGAGATTTTAAAGTAAACTAAATGGGACCCAAGTAGCATGTAAACATAAAAAGAAAGATACACCTGCTTTATCCTAACTTGTAGCATTGTTGGCCAGCATGTTTGTCTTCTCGTTAAGAAAATAAAGATAATAGCTGCATTGGCTTTTCCGAAGAAAAAATATACTTATTGAATAGCGTTTAATTATATTCGGTCATGATAACTTCTGCTGGGACATTTGATTCCGTCCATTATGGCTGGCGCTACCCAGAAAAATCAGCGTACAAGTTCAAGGAAGCATGAGAAATTCAAGAAAAATACACACCTGCTTTTGCCCAACATGAAACCATGTTGCTAAACCATGGTGTTTTGGCCAAAAAAAATCTGATAGTAAAGGGACATCTTGCCCCATTTCAAGATATTTCAGCTTTGTTATTAGAGAATTACCCACGGATTGTTTTTGTTTAATACGTATGATATGTTGGAACAAATCCATGTAAGTACAGTTGTTGTGAGAGACCATACTTTCATGGCAGGAGAGTGGCCACTATACATGTTGTAGAAGAGCACATGGACCATACATCTAGAACGCACATGTGCTTTCATGATAAAATGTACTTCTAAAAAAACAACCATTCCTTGGGTCATACATTTAAGTTGCCTATGCAGTTAGGACTTGGTTAAACTACTGAAATCAATTATTCGGCTGTGTGCAGACGACACGTCTCTTTTTGTCATTGCCGACCAAGGCGGAGATCTTCAAAATCCATTTGGCCTGATCAATGGTTTATCAGCCTAAATGAATTTTGAAACTTGTTTTCATGACCTGCTCAATGTCTAAAAGTTATGAAAGTTATCCAATATTTTTTGAAAAAATTGCCACGTGACCGACAGAAACTCTGATAAGCACCTTGGCGTAATGTCGTCATCTGACTGCATCTGGGCAATCACCTTGACACTATATTTAGAACGCAATTTGCCTTGAGCATATCAAAACGACCAATCAGAGAGCTGCATCAGCTTCTTCTAACTCTTGTAGAAGAATCTTCTAAAGTGCATCCAGTGAGCCCAGGCAAGCCCTGTGATTGGACCGAGAGTGACTTCATGCAAGACTGGCCAGAACAGTCCACATCTTTGCACACGTGACTTCGCGGCCACCGCACTCTGGGCGACCTGCTATTTAGGGAGCTAAAAATGGGAAACACATTTATTGAATCAATAAAGGAAAAAGGGAAGAACAAGCTACAATGAAAATGCTCTCCGCATTCCAGGCTTGTTTTTGGACTCTTGTGGGTTTTTTTTTTTTTTTTTTTTTTTTTTTTTTTTTTTTGAACTCTATAACTAATTTTCTGTTTTTAACCTGCATCGGTAATTGGCGATATAAACCTGTCTCTTTTGTTCGTCTCTTTCCCTAGGAGCAAACTGGTAGGGCCTTGTAATGAACGATGCTCAGCTGCCGCGCTCTGGTCATTTGTGGTTTCTACGCCAAGCAGGTCTTGCGTGCATATATCTGTTAAATCATCTGGAATTATATCCAGCGGAGTTAATGTATAATTCTTAAAAAACAGCTTCAGACTGCACAGCTATCAGCTTTCTCAAAGTGCTGAATGTAGGTACAAAAAAAACTTTGTGAACCACACTCTCTGGTGTGCTCCACGTCTGTGTCCCGAGACAAGGTGTGGTTCATATGCCGGTCGGGGGGGGGGGGGGGTTAAATGCGTGAAAAAGTTGTCACATGGATGAGCTTGTCTAAGTCTAGCGTAATGAGTATTGCCGACATTTGTGGTTGGCAATACTTTCACATGTATAACAAAAGTTTTTACATACAACGTTGAGTTTTACATAAAAAAAAAACAAAGATAAAACCAACATAGGAAGTCTTGACGTATGAATCGCCTTTGCAAACCTGGGCATCTCGACCTCTCAAAGCCATTCTGGATTAAAGTCAGCAGGCAGATGGCCAAATCTTTGATATACATGTTTAAAACTTTTAAAGATGAGTGGAATTTTGGTGCAAATTCTGCCAAAAATCGGAAGTAGATCCGCAAGTCTATTTGGATAGGCTAGCCGACGAAGAGAGATCCATGGACCCTCTCTTCCTGTCCACTTCAGTCCATTGGATCCTACATATTCAGGGGCGATGTGAAGGTTAATTTCAAGATGTCTCACACCGTTTTTTTTTTGGGGGGGGGGGGGGGTTGGTTTGTTTTGTTTTGTCTTTTTTGTTGTTGTTGTTGTTGTTTTTGTTTTTGTTTTTTGTGGTATTTGTCTCTTTTTTTTTTCTAAAACGGAAGAGATAAATGCAGTCATCATCCGAAAATATATCTAAGTCGAATTTGTCCCAGCTGTGGTTCACGGTATGAACCCAAATGACAAGCAATTAGCTACCAGACCAGTATATCAGCGGCCCTGAGATCCATAACACCTGTAAAGAATATATATATATATATATATATATATATATATATATATATATATATATATATATATATATATATAAATATATATATATATATATACATATATATATATATAAATACATATATATATATATATATATATATATATATATATATATATATATATATATATATATATATATATATATATATATATATATATATATGTATGTGTGTGTGTGTGTGTGTGTGTGTGTGTGTGTGTGTGTGTGTGTGTGTTTACGTATGTTGACATAAATTTTGATGATACTTGTAAATGAATCAGCGTCATGACGTCTGAAGAGGAGCGAGGCAAGAAGTTCTAGGTTGTTTTTCACCCCTTGCAGAGATTTGTAAGATCATTTATAACTTCATTCTAACTTTGGTTGACATGCGATGCTGTACATAATTAAACATATGTACTATTAAAAGTGGTTGTTGAAAGACATGATTCAAGGAGAAAGAAACTCACCTGTGTTAATTTCTTGAAACCCTGTTTTTATTGTTGGGTTGGTCCACTTGTCGTTTCTGTTCAGGGTGACTGATTGGGGAACTCCTTCACGCCACGTTGTTTTGGGTAAACGGAGGTCAAACGAGATACGACATGTACGGTACGTACGGTACGTTGGCCTTCGAAGGTCTCCAATGTCATCTGCATATGCGTACAAGTTAAACTTAAAAGTGCCAACACGCATACCAATATTGGTTACGTACAATTCAACCAGTAAGTTGTCTAAAAATACATTAAACAGATAAGGCGAGAGCAAGCTTCCATGTCTCGTGCTTGTAGTGATACTAAACTAAGTACTGTATTTTCCGTTCCACCTCACCATATCAGACAAATAGTTGTTCCAGGTATATGGAAATGACGTTACTCTGAACAGGGCCAATAAGCACGGTTACAGTAACCGCCATTTGGATGAAAATGGAGTTGTCCACTCGCTTCGCTACTTATTATATCATGAAAATTTTGTCAAACCTTGGTCAAGCGAGTACCTGCTGGCTGGGCTTCTGAACCGGGCATTCTAATTTGCGTATTTACTCTGGGGAGTTCTTGGTTTTATCCTCATAGTTTGTATGTATATATGTGTGTACGTTTATGTATAGGTGTTGTATTTGTGTCTTTTTGCCCAGAACCACTTCCTAGTAGTCAATATCCTATTCCGCAGTTCGAACTCTTTACTCTCCATAAGCTAACCTGTCCCTGTCTAACCTGTATATATATGGAATTACTATTGTTTATATTGCACACGTTCCTCTGCAAAATTTTGACATAGGCTGTATCAGCCCAAATAAATTAAAGGGTCTTCAGCGGGTAACTACTCAACATGTTTCGGAGCCTTTTACCCGTAGATGTCTCTCTGAGTAGCGGCTCCTTGCCTAAGCTAAATATTCAGCAAAGACAACCCACGTAATAATGAATAAATATGAACGTGGCAATTGATGAATTAGCTAAATATGTGAAGTTTTGCTTGTAAATGCAGAGCTTCATATCAAAGAAGAATACCTATCGAACAAACCATAATTACCAAATTTTCATAGTACAGGTTCAGATAAGACCAATTTGACTTACCCCTGAACCAAAATGTACCCTTTCTAGCTGGACAGCTTTTCCTAGTTGAACCATCCGCCAATGTTTAACTGAAGTGGAAACAGGCTGGGGCATTATATTCAGTCCCAGTGATTGTAAAATAAACAGTTGCAGCTAGACCACCTGTACAAACCAAGGAAAATCCTAACAAGGACTGCAACAATGTTCAGATATTCGGAATTCCATTTCGCTTCAAATTTTTAAATCCAAACTCAAGGCAACCTTACTAGCCGTGGACGATGTGCCTGCCTTCTTTTCCCATGGTCAACGTTACCTGAATATCTGTCAGACCCAGCTGCGACTGGGCTTCTCTAGGCTTAACTTTGACCTCTGTAAGGTAAATGTTATTCCAAGTCCTATTTGCTCCTGCTCTTTCCTCACTGAAGATATCTCTCATTTCTTCTTCTTTATTCCTAAATATCTCCCCTTTAGAAAAAAAACTTCTCGATACTACTATACCGCTCATTGCTCCGGGTGTTCATCCTAACTTGATAATCCATATCGCTAATGAAAGACTGCTTCGTATTTTCCTTTTTGGCAGCAGGGAATTACCAGATATCCTGAACATACAAATATTCGATGCAGTTCAAAATTATATGGCAGAAAGCAGACGTTTTGTTTTTTAACTTTAATGCGACCTACTGGGTAAACAGAAAAAGCTTCTTTTTGTCAATATTATAATGTATAACCTCTTGGTGACGTAATCATGTATGTACTTATCTTTTTATATACCTGCTCCAATTACTGTTATTGGTTTTGTTTTCCTATTTCCCCTGTCAACAGTGAGTGAATAGTTATATGCCTTGTGTCGTAATCTCTTCCATATATTCTGTACTGGGTATTACTACCCCGATTTACTTGTGTATTACGACATTCATATTTTACATTTTGCAAATGATCTGGTAACATAGTTTGTAATGTCCTGTATGTACTGTATATATATTGTGCGTTTTCTCCATGTCTGGAGAACCCATTATATTAGTCATTTCATGTACTATAGGGTAATCCAGTATAAATAAATATGTTTAAACTAAACAATGTACATCCAGTACCAGAGATGTAAAACAAACTCCATGATGACACCTACTCCTCAAACAATTAAGCTCTATTTAACTGCCAACCCTGAGTCAATGTGTCAACTTAATGTGTCAGGTTTGTGACACTTGAGAAAATACTGTCAATTTTGAGTAATTTTTTAATAGTGAGTAAATGTGCATTTAGGTATGTCAGAAAAGAATGGAAGTCATTAGCATTAATGCCAAAAACATGCTATCAAATCAATTTTTCGTAACAGGATTTTAAGGACAATTAGGCAAACACGCAACTGTCATAGGCCGCTTCTTGCTACCTGTAGCCCCTGGGGGTTTACCTAACAGAAAACATGTAAGCCTAAAATGTCTGATAGTGAATATTAAAACAGAAAGATGCCAAAAGATAAAGTTAAGTAGCAAAACAGGCAAGTCTAAAAACTATAGATTATTGCGGCCAAACTTTCAAATAATCTTTGGATGTTAACAGTAGAACTATAGGGCAAGTCAGAAAAGAATGGAAGTCTTTTGTATTTATGTCAAGAGAATGCAATGAAAATATTAACCAGATATCAAGTACAATTAGGCAAGCTTGTAACTGTCATAGGCCGCTTCTTGCTACTTGTAGCCCCTGGGGGTTTACCTAACAGAAAACAAGCTAGCCTAAAATGTCCGAAAGGAGAACGTATATGTATGTACATGTATGTATACCTATATATGCACATGTTTATGATTGTATCAAGGCTAACATGACATCACTATATTTCAATCTTTTTATCCATGCAATTATATAGATGTACCGTTTTAATTTTCCCCATTCCTGGGGATTCAATAAAGTATTATTATAGAAATAGCTAGTGCTCAACAGGTAAAACCCCTGAAAGATTATGGAACAGCCCGTCATGCCAAATGCGAACAAAGCACTTTTCTGCATCTAAACTAAACGCCCACCCACTTCGTTTAGTATCATCCGAAAAGCCTTGTACATTAATTCGCCTTTTGAAAAAAAAAAAAAGATTTTTGCCCCTTGCGTCTGCTTTAAGACCCCATCTCCCAGCTCATTTAAGCAAATTATTGCAAACACATTGGGCCAGTTACTACTTTTAATAGAACAAAAAATTCCTTATTCACACAAGTGCACAACCTGTTCTGGAGAGACCCTGAAACTGGGACAGTGTGGTTTCTGGAGCGTTGAAAGCAGCGGGGACCATATCCATAATGGCCGGCATGCACATGTTATAATGAAATAGTCTAAATTTGTCATCATGTGACAATTGACTGGGAAATATGAACAATAAAGAAAAAGGAACGGAAAGGAACTCTGCCTACCATTACATCTCAAACGACGCTATCAACACCTGGCTTGCATGGTATGACCGAATGGTTACAGCACTGGATGCTTTCGCGTGCCGTTAGGTCATTTTTGGGAGTTCTTTCTTTCTTTCTTTCTTTCTTTCTTTCTTTCTTTCTTTCTTTCTTTCTTTCTTTCTTTCTTTCTTTCTTTCTTTCTTTCCTTCTTTCTTTCTTTCTTTCATCATTGCTTTCTTTCTTTCTCCTCTTTTCCTTTCATCACTGCTTTCTTTCTTCTTCCTTCCTTCTTCCCTCCATTTCTCCATTTTTCTAGATAAACTGAAACATTATGGTATTAACGACATTCCTTTACAATGGTTCAAAAGTTATCTTACTAGCAGGTTTCAGTATGTCTCTTTCAATAATGTATGTTCAGGCCTTTTTCCGCTTCAAACTGGGGTACCCCAAGGATCTATCCTTGGACCTCTTCTTTTTTATAATATACACAAATGATATGCACCTTGCTTTATCAAAATTTGATATTATTGTTCATGCGGACGACACAACGTTGGTAAATCCTCCCTGTTCTTTTAACTACTCGATTAGCACCAATATGGAAGATAACATGTCAGAAAACATCAATAAGGAATTACAGAAAGTGTACGACTGGCTTGCTGTTAACAAACTATCCTTGAATATGGCAAAAGCGAAGTATATGATATTCCATTTCCCTCAGCGAATAATAAATGAAATTTTAGATTTTAAAATCAACGATACTTCAATTTTAAAAACATCTGAACTTGACTTTTTGGGTTTACGCTTTCACAAGACTTTAAATTGACAACTACACAACAACAAATTTGGCAATAAACTTTCGAAATTGATTGGTATTTTCAGAAAACTGAATAAGTATTTACCTCTAAACACTCTCTTACTCATGTATAATTCACTTTTTCTACCCCATCTTAATTATGCCATCCTATCATGGGGCTTCTCATGTTACCGCATTTTCAAGTCACAGAAATCCATTGTTTGGCTCATTCGTCTTACAAGATATAACGCCCAAACAGATCCACTTTTTAAAAGACTGAACATTCTCAAAGTCGGAAGATTTATTCAAACTTAAAGCTCTGAAATTTTATTTTCCATAACTTCAGAACAATTTGCCTATATATTTCAATGATATTTTTGCACAAACACCTGTAAATCACCCGTATCAAACCAGAAACAAAAAAAATCATGGAACTACTTGTCCCAAGAAGAAATAGAAAGCGAAAATGTATCATATTTTTAATTCTTTCACTCCTCAAAAATACACTTCATTGCATCAAAGACAAATTCCATACTCATTCTCTGTCTGGTTTTTCTAAATACACTAAAATTCATTTCATTAGTAAATACCTTGAAACATGTATTATTCAAATAGTACAGAATTATTCAAGATTGTTTTGTGTGCAACGACTAAAGCGCCTTTGTCTTTTCGTTTTCATTTAACTGCTATTCTATTATTATCAATATACTGCAGACATAAATTGTTTTACGTTTATTCATATCCGAGGTGGCCCCAGTGATAGCGGACATCATGTCCTTAACTGGGGTCATCCTGACATAACCTGTTTTTGTTTTGTTTTTGTTTTTGTTTTTTTTTTGTTTGAAATCTTTGAGTCTGGACCTTGGCAATGAGCGCCTCTAATGGACATTATAGCACACCAAAAACTTTGAGTGCAGGTCAGATGTGAATGTCCGTCGTGGACTCTGTCCAAAGACATAAGATAAGCCGTGAATGATTCGACGCTCGTTCTTATAAGTATTTTGTCAGTAATTGTGTGAATCGTTCGAGTGCCCCCATCCCCCCACCCCCACCCCCATGACATTTACTGTTTTTATCAATCAACTGAGATACACCAAAGAATGGCGTAATTTGCTTTTCTGAAGAGTGGAAAAATCACCACTTGTAAATATGGATATTCAGTCAGGATAACTCCCACTGAGATAATTGTTTCTGTGCAGTATAGCTGGCGCCACCAAAAAGACAGAGTGCGAGTGCAAGTAAGCTTTACTTTAGGTCTGTAGTTTGACAAATAATGAACATTAGCACTGAGCAGCAATTCTGTCGATCAGATAATTACAATATATAATATATATATATATATATATATATATATATATATATATATATATATATATATATATATATATGTATATATACATATACTCAAATTTTTATGAAAAGCATACATGTGGGCCTTTGATGTACCTGAGTGCCGAAACAAAAAGAATCTACATTCATATACACTTGGATAAGAAAACGCTTTGCATTATCCCAGTAATGTCGACATATACATGTATATTGAACCAGTCACACCAGTGATGGTAATAAGATATGGGAATATTAATAATGGTACCAGGTCCATTCTGCATGTGGCGCCAGGGACCCGAAGGTGCCAAAAATGTAACGGCAGCATTGTAAAATAATAATTGATATTGTAAGAACATCTACTTCTGATATTGTCAAATCCATTTTAGCTAGGTTACCTTATTAAAGCGCGTTCACAGTACAGCCACCTCAATCTGGGAGTTTCGATTTTTAAAATTATTATTCTGGTATATTGATGTGCCTCTTGGCCTCTTTAAATTCATCAGAGTTACAAAATATATATTTGTATTTGTGTCTTTTTGTCCAAAACCACTTCCTAGTAGTCATTACCCTATTCCGTAGTCCGAACTCTTTACTCTCCATAAGCTAACCTGTCCCTGTCTAACTTATATACATAGAAGTTCAATTGTCCACATTGCACACGTTCCTCTGTAAAATTTTGACATAGGCTGTATTAGCACAAATAAATTAAAGGGTCTTCAACGGGCAACTACTCAACATGTTTCGGAACCTCTTACCCGTACATGTCTCTCTGAGTAGCGGCTCCTTGTCTAAGCTAAATATTCAGCAAAGACAACCCACATAATAGTGAACAAATATGAACGTGGCAATTGATGAATTAGCTAAATATGTGAAGTTTTGCTTATAAATGCAGAGCTTCATATCAAAGAAGAACACCTGTCAAAGAAACCATAATTACCAAATTGTCATAATACAGGTTCAGAAAAGAACAATTTGACTTACCCCTGAACCAATATGTACCCTTTCTAGCTGGTCAGCTTATCCTAGTTAACCCATCCGCCCATGTCTAACTGAAGTGGAAACAAGCTGGGGCATTATATTCAGTCCCAGTGATTGTAAAATAAACAGTTGCAGCTAGACCACCTGTACAAACCAAGGGAAATCCTAACAAGGACTGCAACAATGTACATCCTGCACCAGAGATGTAAAACGAACTCCATGATGAGACCTACTCCTCAAACAATTAAGCTCTATTTAAATGCCAACCCTGAGTCAATGCGTCAACTTAATGTGTCAGGTTTGTGACACTTGAGAAAATACTGTCAATTTTGAGTAATGTTTTAATACTGAGTCAATGTGCATTTAGGCATATCAGAAAAGAATGGAAGTCATTAGCTTTTATGCCAAAATCATGCTATCACAACAATTTTTCTTAACAGGATTTTGAGTACAATTAGGCAAACATGCAACTGTCGTAGGCCACTTCTTGCTACCTGTAGCCCCTGGGGGTTTACCTAACAGAAAACATGTAAGCCTAAAATGTCTGATAGTGAATATTAAAACAGAAAGTTGCCAAAAGATAAAGTTAGGTAGCAAAACAGTCAAGTCTAAAAACTATAAATTATTGTGGCCAAACTTTCTAATAATCTTTGGATGTTAATAGTAGAATTATAGGGCAAGTCAGAAAAGAATGAAAGTCTTTTGTATTTATGTCAAGAGAATGCAATGAAAATATTAATCAGATGTCAAGTACAATTAGGCAAGCTTGTAACTGTCGTAGGCCGCTTCTTGTTACCTGTAGCCCCTGGGGGTTTACCTAACAGAAAACAAGCTAGCCTAAAATGTCTGAAAGGTGAACATTTAAACATAATATGTCAAAATATAAAATTAAGTAGCAAAACAGGCAAGTCTAAAATCTCTAAAATTATTGAAGCCAAACTTTCTAACCATCTCAGGATATTTACAGCAAAATCTGTAGAAATCTTTGATCAAAAGTACACATTTGAATCCTCTTGACTCAAGTTTATTGTAAATTTATTTGGTTCTTGATGCAAAGTCCTGAAATTTAGAACAAATACGCCCAAATCTCAAAAATCTGTGACAAAAATGTATTATACCCAATATTATCCGAAATATTACTGTCCGGGAAAGGATAATATGACAATGATAAAATAGAAAATGCGATAAAGGGGACACAGACACCACACTTTCATCATACAACGACAAAGTCTGTATGGTGGGGAAAATATGTCCATTAGAAGACCTATGTGCATGAAGCATCTTGATTGTTGGAAAGATGTCAAGGTGTTTACGTCTAATGTGCCTTACAGTTGCTTTAATAATGAAGCCAGCCCTAACATTACAAGCGAGTTTGCCTCGAAGTTCTTATTGAAGTACGGCAGCAAGTAGACAGCATAGGGTAGATCCGTGGTGATACAGTCTGCAAATAGTTCATTCTCATCGCTGTAGGCACCCCATGAAGTTATGATGTGTTCCGAGGGCGTTGTAAGAGTAGGTTTGTGAAGAACCCTACCTGCAATAGACCAAGATTAAGCCATGCTGATAGGTACTCCCTACATCCACCGAAAACCGACAGTAGATTTTTGCGAGTTTAGTCCCCATACATATGCGGGTCACCAGAAAGGGAGTATCACTAGAGTCAATCCCATTGTGTGTGTCGTATAAATGATAAAGGTTGTTTTAGATCTGTACATTGAGATAACCTGGCTACACGATTGAGTGTACTCTTGGCAACACGCTGCAAACGCAGATCTCATCCTCCGTTCCCCGGCAACCTAGCCAGACAGTTATCGAAAAGAGGCTTCTCAGGGGGTAAAGGTGCATCCCCCCCCCCCAAAAAAAGCAAACCATTGTTCCCTCACCCCAGCATATTTTACCCTCATCTTTCAACACTGTGTTACAGGTGGTGAGTCTTCAAACTAAGCACGCATTTAGTGCTGTCTCTGTCAATACGTTAAAATAGAACTCCAGAAAAGCTGGCTAATATGACGTGCATGCCATCTGACCATTTATTGTCTATGTCTAGAACCATGTGCACATGTCATGTCAAGAATTATGAAAAGATTACTGATAAGTCAAAGTATTTTTTATAGTTGAAAGATATCTATTTCAATAAAATAACGTAAGTGTGGCATGGTCTGGTGAATCTTTTGATGTGGTCCATGATCTACGAATGGGGGAAAATAGTTAAATACAACTGCATGTTTGGTTCTAGATATCAGATAGAATCACTAACGAATATTCAGTATCATGTTTTTCAACATACAAAATACATTTTTTAAGGTACCGTACGTACCTCGAAAATACAATTGCAAATTTATCCGTACATTCTTCGACTGAGTTCCCTACTTCGCGGACAAGTGGCTCAAAAATCCATGGATGTATGGTGCCATTTTCCGCATTATTCAACCTAAAATGTCTCGCAAATAGACTTATTTTTGTGAAACATATCGGTATTACCTATAATAATATCATAATGCAGAGACTTAATCTGACGATCGAATGATCAAATATGATTTATCCTTCAACTTTGTACATATATTCAAGTGCATGAGATCACATATGACAGAATGGTTATAATTGTCTATTTTATCATACCACACCTCAAGTCACATATCCGTGTCACGTTATAATAGATGCCAAGCAACATTCATCAGTTTAACTTGAAAGTGCTCTAGACGAAGTTCGGAGGATGCTAAATTGCGTCCCATTTATCACCTTTAGACTTGCTTTAATAATGCAAAAATTATGATTCCGATGGGTGACCCAAGGACACGCGACATGTGCTCAATCTTTATTGTAGCATGACACATCATGCGCTATTTGCAACAATTTGTACTCTGGTGATATATCAAGCAATCAAAAACAATGATTAAATAGAAAGAGGGAAGAACAAATATTAACGGTCCCTGAGGCATGTCTCAAATGGTTTCAATCAGCGGTGAAGATGGAATAAAATATTCATGCATAATGTTGAGAACCAATAATGATGATGAAGATGACGATGATGATGATGATGATGATGATGATGATGATGATGATGATGATGATAATGATAAATGGATGTCTACATGATTGCAATACATGTGAAAGAGTATATAACTGTATATATTTCAATACTACAGACACATCAGTACTTGCTGTAGAAGAACATTAAGGGTTCAAACCCTGTCAGTGCCACAAATTGGACTGGAGTAACAGTTTTCCTCGGCTCACCTTGCGAGCGATGCACCCAAAGTGCCCGGAGGAAACCTGTTGAGCTGGACTGTTAAATTCTATTTAACCACATGTATATTTGTATGGAATCAATGATCTTTTTTAGTAGGACCGCTAACCTGGCACCCTTACTAGAAATCAGATCAATCCAATTTAATTAATCCGATTTCTGTCTCAACTGGCACTGAAAGCTCAAACATTTACTCCACATACAAAAAAGCATGCTACACCGTCGAATCTGAAAAAAAAAAAGCCTCCAAGGGATTTCACAGATGGAAAATGATAACCGATGATTCATTGGTGTAAAATGTTTTAGCCATAATGCGTGTTTTGTATATCCTATTTGAAATATTTCAAATAAACTATCACATCCCATACAGATTATAAAATGCGAGCTTACCCCGAAGCCATCAAAGGCACAACAGTATAAAGTCACATTTTTTCCTGAACGAGTCATCAGTGGGATATGAACAGGCAAAGGATAGGCCAAGAAGGATTTCAACTTTGTTAATGGTCAAAAATGCAGCTAGAGAATCCTAAGCTTATTTCCGAATCACAAATATCAGGAAATCTGGTACCAGGCAGGTATAACTCTGGAGCACTGTCTCCGGCTAAGACACTTGTTTAAATTGTGTTTGAAAGTTCGTAGGGAAAGCAAATGTCTTATGTCAGAAGTGAGGTCCACTGTTTGATAGCATCTGGAAGAAAAGAGCTACCCAGAGCCCACTGATGTTGAATGTCGGAAAGCACGACCAACGGGAGGAAGGGGTACTAGATTAGAGAAGTGAGGAGCAGTTAGGTTGTGGTACATTTTGTAAAGTAGGACAAGTTTGAAGTATTTACACCTGTCTGCAAGAACTTACGACTCAAGTTCAGGAAATACGTTAACAGGTGAGGTATGTGTCAAAGCACCAGTGGAAATTTTAGCAGCATTATACTGAATTGGTTCGAAGCGATCAGACAACACCATAACCCCACCAGACCCCGAATTCCGAACGAACACTGACTGGGCTGTTTGGCACGGAAATTTGCAGGGGATGTGATTGAGGATCCTGTTTTCTCGGAACTTTTTTACAATTTGATTCACTCCGTTCAAACTTGTGTTTTAACTCGTTGTAGCTCTGTGAATATGAACAACCGTTTTTACCCAGAGTGCCCTTTTGTAATTATTGAGCTCAGGTACGCCATAAGTTACATATGAAATTGCCAGCCTGGTCGTATACTTTAAATATGTAAATCCCGCACCCACTTATTCACTATTATTGATCATGCAATGGAATGGACATCTAACTTAAATTCCTCATAATATTTCAAGACAATACAAAGAAAATTGGTGTTACTTGAATATGGCACCTTGTGGGAACAAATGCCAGAACAAAGAGGATCAGAAACGGAACAGTACCCAAAAAAATTCAAAAAAAAAAAAAAAAAAAAAAACAAATGAAAGGAAAACAAAACAAAACACAAGCACCCCCCCTCCCCCCCCCCCCAAAAAAAAATCCTCTCACCTGCATGTGATGTTTCGGACGTATGCATACTGGATTCAGTACCCATGTCACTGTATTCGCCAGGTAATAAGGCTTTGCGTAATATGGATCTTTGTCATTACATAAAATAGCATAATCGCGTGTGGCAGATTTCTATTCGTTCCAGTGATGTGTGAGTAGTTTCGAAATTCTGGGCAGTAGGAGAGGTCCTTTTGGGGAAAAATCACAAGGGAACCTATTTGGACTGTTGCTTTAAAATTGCATTGAGACATTTTTTATTAACCCAGGAACAAACTGTGCCGCCAGGGGTGAGCTACAGTTTTAGAGAATGCGTTTTTGTTATTGTTAACTTCTCCAGGACAGTCAATTACCATAAGTTGAGGCTTAGTGAAAGTACATCTTGTCGGAGGGTCAAATATTATTTGTTCACTAGAAACTGTGGCTGTGAATCCCTGATTTGGAACGAATTTTTGTTCAATTCTGAATTTAATTTTTTTTTTGGGGGGGGGGGGGTTGCGTATTATCCGAAAGTAATAAAACCGCATTCAAATTGCTTTGATATCATATAGGAAAGTTTTGGGTGCTCCAATAGACCATGATTTAGGTTGAATGTCAAGGTTAGCTGAAGATGGGTTCTTTGTTTATGTGTGTGCATGTGTGTTTGTGTGTGTGCATGTGTGTGTGTGCGTGTGTGTGTATGTGTTGTCTGTTTTTGTTTTTTTTGAAATTTCTTGTACCTTTGGTATTACCCGACCAGGAAAAAGGGCGGCTCGTAAGGCTATATAATGTGAATGATTTACTGATCAGCTTCAAGGAGCAACAGAGAATGGTGACATGCTACATTTTTAACAATTCTGTTGCTGCATCTCGTTCAGAAAGACATTTATGGTAAATTACATGGAAGTCACAACGGCAAAATTGAAACTACATAAAAGCATTAACTAGCTAAAAAAAAAATTCTGCACAACCTTAAGCAAAGCCATCCTTCACTTTTCATTTACTATTTTTACTGTCATTCGCTGAAGAAATGGATTCCCATGCTTGTTCACACGGATATAGCTTATTATTTGGATATTCAAGTGAAAACCACTACCCTTTTCTAGCAAATGCAATTAAGCTTTAAAGTATTAAAACCCCATTTTTACAAAATGAATGAGGTTCATGAGTTAAATATACAGATAAAGGTATGAAATAGTTAATGTAAGTGACATCCGTGTCTAATCGGATATTGTTTGCCCAAAAGCCCCCATGAAGAAGAGGATTTCTATATGCTTGAAAAAATGACTGACGTCCAACCTGAGATTTGAGGGGAAAACCGGGGTTGGGTTTAATGTAATTTGTATCCCTAAGTGTTTGTTTATATCAATTCAACTGAAAGAGCAAGGCATTAACCCCCGATGTGCTTGCCAATACTGTGATTTTATCTTGACGAGAAAGTAGTTTCCTTTCTTATCACAATGGGGAGGACTTCTTTTAATCAATCAGTGTTTACAATTCAATGTGAGATAACATTTGCATAAAAGGAACCTTCACCTACTGGACAGTGCTTCAAGGTATATGTTTTTACAATACCACCAAAATTGTCACGCCCAAATCTTAGTATTTGGACTGGGTATTCGGTGCCAAATGTGAAAAAAATAATACACGCATCTCAGTTTGACGATCACAACATACAGGATCCTTATCGGTATGGGCAGATTCATCATCTGCTACACGTTTCATGTATACACCAAGCTTCTGCTCCACAGCAGCAGTACAGGGTGTCATTGCAAAGAATCCACATTACACAGTGCTGCCACTTTTATGTTGGTAATAAAGATATATCTTGCAATACTTGATGTAAATAGTATTATATATAAGCGTGGCCTAAGATAAATTATACACAAACATGAGATTAACCTGGTTAAATCCATTAGATGGAAGGAGCATTTTTTTTTTTATAAAACATTGCAAAAAGTAAATAATATAAAGCTTTACAGCAGCAACCTATTTGTGAAATGATCCAAAACAGGTATGTGCATGTCAAGCCGTTGCAGCTATTGCATTTCCTATAGATGATTATCATTGTTCTTAACTAACTGAAGATAGACACATTTCCTGGATTAGCTGGCAGTATACTCCACAGTTGGGCAACCTGGAAGATTTTATTACATACGGTGTGGTTATGACCCTTGATATGACTGCTTCCTTTATAAATCTAAATTATAATAAATCCCTCACAACATCAAAACATGTAAACATAAAAGTCATCAAAATAATGAGTGAGAGTGTAGCCTTGAAAATACCAATTTTTTTTATTATTTATTCACTTATTTCTTTGCTTGTGTGTTTGTTTGTTTGTTTCCTTGCTTGCTTGCTTATTTATTTATTTATTTATTTATTTATTTATTTATTTATTTATTTGTTTATTTATTTATCTATTTATTTATTTATTTATTTGTTTGTTTGTTTTTTCGTTCGTTCGTTCATTCGTTCATTTATTCATTCATTCATTCATTCATTCATCCATTCATTCTTTTATTTATTTATTTATTTATTTATTTATTTATTTATTTATTTATTTATTTATTTATCGTTTGTATGGAACTCTACATTCAAAATGATTGTCATCTACAGTAATCAAATTCATAAATGGTGTGTCCTATGTCACGGTTGGGTCTTGGTAGGGGTACCCTAAGGGGACTGATGGGGGAGCGCAAAGTCATGGAGGCATATTCGTGGCAGCGAGCAGGTACCTTCTCTGTGGATTTATCACCACCGGAAGGCGATAGCACAATAATACACAATGAGATGGGGAAGCCAACCAAAATT
Organism: Hermodice carunculata; assembly: GCA_964020975.1. Classification (NCBI taxonomy): domain Eukaryota; kingdom Metazoa; phylum Annelida; class Polychaeta; order Eunicida; family Amphinomidae; genus Hermodice; species Hermodice carunculata. The sequence goes on along the minus strand of OZ026628.1, from coordinate 47,826,485 downwards.
GCAGTTAGCGCTATTATAGTTGCATGAGGTTATGTCAGAATCTTGGCAAACCATTTCGAGACGTGCATACATTGCCAGATTGTAATGCAGTTGTACGATCAAGACCAAAATTAATTTAATTCGAAATTTGCTTTCTGTTCAAGTATCTAAACATGGAATATTTAAATCACTACCTCAGTCAACTGATCTCCCTGAGTTGTTTAACTTTGGGAATTGGTTTACTGCTATACAACATATGTGTCTCCACTTGGGAGCTAGTCTGCTTAGCTCTCACTTGTTCAAAATCGGGGTCAAAGAATGACCTGCTTGCACATGTGGCTCACACATTGAATATACGTTTCACTATTTTCCCTCTCTCTGAAATACAGAAACTCAAGATTAACCCTTCATACTAAAATCATTCCTCTTGCTCCGTTCACTCTTAGAACATTGTTTTGTGGTTCAATATAATGTTCTTTTGCAGACAATTATAATATTTTTACTGCCGTACACGGAAATATATCTGCTACAAACCGCGTCAAGCTTACTTGTATATGCTAAATAAGTTGCCTTTTATGGGTGACTGCCTGTCTCAAGTCAGGAGTGAAATTTGATTCTTCACATTTGTATTAGAAAAAAAATGTTGATGCTTTGGCAAGTCTGGAATCTCTTTGCTGTCATTGTTGGGTTTGGAATTCATGAATATGGACCATGTTTTTCTGTACTATTTGAAAATTACTTCATTGGCTATGTTGTGCTGTGGGCTTTGTTCTCCGACTCATAGTTATAGTGGAGGTAGAGTGTGTTTGTAATGTTCCAGATTCATAAATATCACAAAAACGACGTAGGCCTACTTTACTTTTTTGCTGTAAACTTAGGTGACTGACAAGTCGGGAGAACTAAAAGGTGATAGGCCTAGCAGGTCTCTTTTCATTTTTGGCAGAAGTAATGAAATTTGTGTTTTTGTTGGTTAGGCCTATACATTTTGGAAATGAACTAGTGTCTGCAGTTAATGATGAATATTTCTAAGGTTGAGAGGACCGGTTTAAACCACCAGTTGCCTTTTATGGGTGACTGCCTGTCTCAAGTCAGGAGTGAAATTTGATTCTTCACATTGGTATTAGAAAAAAATGTTGATGCTTTGGCAAGTCTGGAATATCTTTGCTGTCATTGTTGGGTTTGGAATTCATGAATATGGACCATGTTTTTCTGTACTATTTGAAAATTACTTCATTGGCTATGTTGTGCTGTGGGCTTTGTTCTCCGACTCATAGTTATAGTGGAGGTAGAGTGTGTTTGTAATGTTCCAGATTCATAAATATCACAAAAACGACGTAGGCTTACTTTACTTTTTTGCTGTAAACTTAGGTGACTGACAAGTCGGGAGAACTAAAAGGTGATAGGCCTAGCAGGTCTCTTTTCATTTTTGGCAGAAGTAATGAAATTTGTGTTTTTGGTGGTTAGGCCTATACATTTTGGAAATGAACTAGTGTCTGCAGTTAATGATGAATATTTCTAAGGTTGAGAGGACCGGTTTAAACCACCAGTTGCCTTTTATGGGTGACTGCCTGTCTCAAGTCAGGAGTGAAATTTGATTCTTCACATTGGTATTAGAAAAAAATGTTGATGCTTTGGCAAGTCTGGAATCTCTTTGCTGTCATTGTTGGGTTTGGAATTCATGAATATGGACCATGTTTTTCTGTACTATTTGAAAATTACTTCATTGGCTATGTTGTGCTGTGGGCTTTGTTCTCCGACTCATAGTTATAGTGGAGGTAGAGTGTGTTTGTAATGTTCCAGATTCATAAATATCACAAAAACGACGTAGGCTTACTTTACTTTTTTGCTGTAAACTTAGGTGACTGACAAGTCGGGAGAACTAAAAGGTGATAGGCCTAGCAGGTCTCTTTTCATTTTTGGCAGAAGTAATGAAATTTGTGTTTTTGGTGGTTAGGCCTATACATTTTGGAAATGAACTAGTGTCTGCAGTTAATGATGAATATTTCTAAGGTTGAGAGGACCGGTTTAAACCACCAGTTGCCTTTTATGGGTGACTGCCTGTCTCAAGTCAGGAGTGAAATTTGATTCTTCACATTGGTATTAGAAAAAAATGTTGATGCTTTGGCAAGTCTGGAATATCTTTGCTGTCATTGTTGGGTTTGGAATTCATGAATATGGACCATGTTTTTCTGTACTATTTGTTCTCATATTTCAGGCTCAATTACCAGGCAATATCTCACTTGTGTGATTGTTCAAATCCATTGTCTAATCTGGAAAGATTCTACACGGCAATACATGCCCCTCTATATGTGTCGTCCATACTGGCGTCTCCTTCACTCGTACCCATGTGTCTAGTCAGTTCTGTGCTCTGGCTTTTCCTTGCAAGAGGGATTCATATGGAACAATGACCTTTTTCCCAATTGCGAATAACTTATGCAAAATATGTATGGAAGTTAATCCAATAAACATGTTTATACCACAGACCAAAAATATCACTGCCCACTTTGCTTTAATTGCATTGGCCACAGAGTACTTCAGTCAAGAAGTGAGGGGTACTTCAACCATATGAATACTTTCGTCTCATCCAAGGTCAACAACTTTTAGATGATCTTTCGTGATCCAGAAAGGTAAACTGAGATCTCCTAGATTAGTTGCATGAGTGGACTTTGATGCAGAACAAATTCAGCCAGGGATAATTCTGCTGCTCCCTAATACCAATTCAGGTTTTTTATATATTTTTTATTCTGCAGAAACAATGATTTCCCAATTCTCAACAAAAAACAAAAACAAAACAAAACAAAAAAAAAAATAAAAACAAAACAAAACAAAAAAAAAACAAAAACAAAAAAGAAAAAGCAAAAAAAAAAAACAAAAAAAAAAAACAAAAAACAAAAAAAAAAAAACAAAAAAAAAAAATGAAAAACAAAAAACAAAACAAAACAAAAAAAAAAAAAAAAAAAAAAAAAAAAAAAAAAAAAAAATAGTGGTTTCCTCTCAATTTAGAAATATTTAGTACATCCATATGATCTCTATGATATTTAATAAATTGAATATTTAATAAAGCCACAAAAGATGTGATGACCTTGTTACTTGAAAACTTATTACTTGACACTTAATCTCCTGTAATGTTAAAACAATGAAATATTTGAAAAGACGGCATAAGCTGTGCATGACCGTAAAATGACTCATTTTCCAGTTGTGGAATCATCATTAATCACTAATTATTGTTAGTAATCATTAGTTAATGTCATTATGATGGTGCATTGGTTATCATCTGCTTCACAACCCACACTGTAGCCCTTACTTTTAAATGAACAATGATGACTTAGGTTATGTATATTTTAGCATACATGTATATCATGAATATAGTGAACGACTCTGTAAATAGCCCGTTATTACCCGAACAACAGTCTTTATAATTCGCTTACATCACCACACGTATCCATTTGTCTGTCATCGTTGTTATGATCTGCCAGTGTATGGGTCCAACACTGCAAATTTTAAATGCTAGCACCGAACAGTTCCTCTGGCAGGTGGTATCATTTTTGCCGGAAAGCTGACACCAGGAAACTTAAAAGTACATGCTTAAATGCATTACCATGTGGCCTTCAGTATAAAATACAGCATTAGCGAATATATCTCGTAAATAAACTTAGTGACTTTTTCAATATGAAATATGTTTCTACCAAATGTGATTCCAATGCATTTTTTAATCCAAGTTTGCACCAGCATGTCACTAAACACGGAGCCAATATCCCACTATCCCTTCTTTTAAGCTGTATCCGACCCCTACATTTTTTATTTTCCTTACATGGCGCACGACCCAGGTCACTACCTTTATATGGTACAAAGATAGCGATGTTATTCCATGTAAGCGTGCTATTTGGCATTGTAAATGAGCTGGAAAATAAAATTTAAAAAATATATACATATACCATAGTGATGGAGTAATTCTACCCAAGTGCCACCGACTCGGGGCGTGCAGAGGGAGGGGGATATAAGAATCACGCCAAGCAAAAACACGGTCACGTAAATGAAGTCAAATGTGCGTGAATGTTGAAAATGGCGGCCCTATCCTTCTAGTTTTCGAACCAGTTGGCTCTAGATTTTAACCAGATATTTTTTTTTTCTGGGATTTCACAGCAATATCGGTAGATACTTAAGTGAACTCAGGTATAGGATGTCCCAAATGACTTCACAAGAGTTCAGCACCACCAGAGTTCTGGTACCGATTGACTATTACCGATATTGTGAAGCTGCATACAGTTAAACTGGACACAGATTCACAGTATAGCAAGCTGCGTTATAGTGGTAAATTACCCAGCCTTCGGCAACGTAATATATGGCTTAAAGGAAATGGTCCAATTCGCCAACTTGTATCCAGTTATATGATAATGATTCTTTATGCAACCGATATCTGTGAAATGCACCAAAGAGTTCAGTTTAAATGCCTCCTATATCAAGTTAAGGCATACCTGTTAACACTGACCCTTAATCTAGGTACTAATTCCCAATATCATGAATTCACATGCTGTCTGGAGATACGTGAAATCGCTACTGCATTTTTTTCAAACACATGACATAGCAACATCCCAGGATACAGTGCACTTGATATGACATGACAGACGGACACACACACACGCACGCATATATATATATATATATATATATATATATATATATATATATATATATATATATATATATATATATATATATATATATATATATATATATATATATATATGTATGTGTGTGTGTGTGTGTGTGTGTGTGTCCGTCTTTATTTATTAATATTTGTATTTCAGGCCTTGTGCTCAATTGTGATGCCCAATATACCAATATTAAGCAAATGTTCACCCCTGTGCTTTCCGTGGGAATTTCTAAGCATTTTGAAAAAAAAAAGAAAGAAATCCTGTGAGAAGGCTATCTTTAATTTCATAGCAGGCCTACACTTGATCAGAATGTAGTGGATATTATATTCCCTGTTGGACACATGTTTTTACTTTTACATGTTTCGCCATTTGCACATAGAAATACTCTATGGAAACTTTTGAAACGTCAATTGAAAAGCAATTTGGGTATATTACAACCTCCTTTGCGAAGATATGTACAGGAACGAAATGTGGTAATGGCACATAATATAATAGAAATTTCAGTAAAAGCTCCCTGGGTAAGCAATCAACGGTAGCAACTACATCACTCGGATTGACACATCTACTTTCTGGCCAAAGCTCGGCCCAACATAATAACATGCAAATATCACACCTTGCGGTATTTGTATGTTTACGACTTAAAAAGTAATATTGGTGATAATTAGTTTATATACATATATTATCACTTTGCTCCAGATTTACGTTCAACAGGGACAACGCCCTTGGATAGATAGATTTGAGAAGAAAAACACATTACAGTGAATACCCATGTTGTAGTTTTACAAAAATTGCTAAAATTCACTCAAGCGTAGCTTTGTAAAACAAGAACAAACAAAAACAAAAACAAAAAAATCAAAAACAAAAAAAAAAAAACAAAAAAAACAAAAACAAACAAACAAACGAACAAAAAATAAAAACACACACACACACACACACACACACACACACACACACACACACAAAAAACGACAGATCAACCATACATAGCATCGCTATGTCGCTGTCGGGTGTATTGAAGCTGCATATGATGGTGGGAGTTCAAACTCAGCGCAACATTACCGCTAATAAATCCTCAAATGAATGTTACTGCGGGAATTACAGATACTGAGTTTTGCAGGCTTGATATATATACATGTGTGTGTTTGTAGGTATAATCATTGCATGTATATTTTTAACCAGAATACAAACATAAACAAATATGTGCTGGTATGTTATAGCATACCTTTTACTTACATCATCAGCACTTAAAGCATTGTTTGAACATGTGAATTCAGTGAAGCGCTTTGTATCATTTTCAGACAAAGAAATATCTATAATAATACGTCATATCGCCAATCAGTTTGTTAATCAAAAACTATCTTCTAGAGGCCTCGGGTCTTGAGGTAATAACTGGTGTAGACCTTGTTTCATAAAATCGGAAGATAAATGAAACATACAAAAGTGGACAACTGCAATTCCGTCAGTTTATAAACAATCAATTACCTCAATATGTTCTGCACACATGCCTTTAAAGCCAACGCTGCAAACAAATTAATATAACGCAAGCAGCAGGCAGTGAAAGTTATCAGTGTATCTCCAATAGGTCTAAGGATTTGTCTGATTGTAAATAAGTCAAGACCAGAGGTCAACCGTGTCATTCTTTCATTCATGACTGGCACGTTGACTTTATATATTTGTATGTGACTTTGGATTTACATGTGCCAATATATATATATATACATATGATCCAAGGGTGGAGCAAACGTTGATATATACTTGCAAATATACAGAAAAAAGTAGTTAATCTTCTTAACTGTCAAATAGGACTTCTTTGCAATTAAAAACTGCTTCGCACAATTTGTAATGTTCCCAAATGTAAACCATTGGCAAAGTTGGAAATCACTGTCTTTATATTTATGTGGCCAACCACACCATGATTCCTCTGAAGGAAACGTAATATATGCAAATTAAGGGGCAGTTATATTATTCAGTCAGACAGAGACGATGTGTATCTATCTTTAACAATAACGGAATCTACCGTACACATGATATTATTGAATTTTACGGCCTGATAGGAGGGCAGAATTCCATAGTCAGTTTAGTCATTTACAATTTGTTGCCAGGAACTCATTACCCACTTATAAGACGTATGTCAGTGACATACTTTCTTTGATTTGGAGATGGCAATTGGTCAACAGCGGGGTCCACCTGACAGTTAAGTTGCAATGGGGCCACGATAGAACCATTATTACCTGCTTTGATTATCTCCTTACGCAACAAGAAGTAACTGTGTTTCATGGAGTGCTCAATGCACTCCATTCTGTTATTGCGAGACAATATAACCATATCTTGACCAAAATACGACACAATTCCTTGTAATACCAAATCCTATGGAGTCCCATTCTCCTCAGACAAAAATAACAGTGGAATGCCAACGACAGGTAGAAGTTTCTACATTGCAATGCCCAGGGTGGCAGTTGTTGTTGTTGTTGTTGTTGTTGTTGTTGTTGTTGTTGTTGTTGTTGTTGTTGTTGTTGATTTTTTCTAAGAACAAGGAATGTATTTCAGATATTCGTGATGGGGATAAATATATTTTCGCTTGAACTGATGAGGATAATTGCAAAACGCTGCAAGATATGACACTCAGGGCTCAGGCAGGGTACGGAAATTTTATAAACGTGGTAGTATATTCAAAGACACATTATATTTAAAAAATATAAACTACGAGAATGTCATTGTGGCCCAATTTACTACAAGTACCCTAAGGCGCATTGCATCCCTTACTATAAATGGCGTGATGGTGTTTAAGATAGTTTAATTTGAAAGTCAGATATAAGAAGATGCACAGTTGACACTTTTGGTGTATTGTAATACTGCATCTTGAACACTCCATGAAAAGACTCGTTTTAACTTGTGCAATATGTGTGTTCGATATGTAGGGTGCTAACTGAGTCGTTGTGGTGAAGATGACAGGTGTGTGTGTGTGTGTGTCGTGCTAGGTCCTATACGTATTTACGGTGAAAAAGAAAAGAGAAGGCTAGGGTTCTGCTCTGATAGACGCGTTTGCAACATTGTGTGTATTTCAGTGCTCAAGCATTTATAAATGACCCCAGGGTCACTGGTCACCTTTAACATATGTGTGTATTAGAAAATAGAATTGTCAGAAAGGAGGCGGGATGAAGCCATTCTGTGCACTATTTTCACGAGTCCAAGTGAATTCCCTGGCCAGAACTTATCATCTTGCACTCACATAGATAACGTTTGCGAGGGCAGGGTCTAGTGTGGCTTAGCCTTATGCATGTTTGTCCACAGTCCTGCTCTTCCAGATCAACTTTTGTGATAAATATATATATATATATATATATATATATATATATATATATATATATATATATATGTGTGTGTGTGTGTGTGTGTGTGTGTGTGTGCGTGCGTGTGTGTGTGTGTGTGTGTGCGTGATCAAATATCAAAGTTTAACCTGTCTGCTGGGCTAGGGTAGGCCATAGTGCAACATTCTCCTGAAAAGGAATGGTGTAGATTGAGGGTCCTGCGTTCTGTCATGATGATACCCCGTAACTAAGGAGTAACCGATGGGAAGCCCAAATAACAATGCGCTGTAGGGACGCAACACACTCCTGAAATGTTCAACGCACTGGTTCCCCGCAAACCCAAGGACTAGCCAAAAGGAGTCGTACTTAAAATGGTACAATGTACTGTATGACCACTCTTTGTCTCTGGAAAACAATATATTCAATAAACATTGTGTGAGTGTCTCTGCCTCTGAAAGGCGTTTTTTATATATATATATATATATATATATATATATATATATATATATATATATATATATATACATTTTTTTTTATTCTTTTTTTTTTCTTTTGGTAAATTGGAGGCTGCCATCCGGAAAGTGCATCTGTACAATCAATGTTTAACACAGCAGCAGGTGGTGCACCAGCCTATGGTCATTTCATTTCGATTCCTCATGGGATCCTTGGACTATGAAGTTTTACGCCACAGAGATCACGACTGTGGAATAATTAACATATCGAATGAACTTACGTTAAAAAAATATCACCTAACACACTTGCACACAGTAAGTGATGTTTTAGTTTTGTTTCATGAACTCAACAAACGGGTTACTAATGGCCCAGCTATTTCTATGGAAGATGAAAATGGTGCAACAGAAAATACTGCGAGCATGTCCGTTTATGTTCCAGAACACAATATACCAGATTGATTATTTCCATTCGACAGACAAATAATCTCTCTTGCTGGAAACAAATCAAAAATACACAGGCCGCCAGATGGTGCGGGAAGTGAAAGTGTTAATGGTTACTTGGGCTTTTCACAGATCCAATATTTTATATACTTGCTGCGCCGTCTGGTAGCAATGTTGGAATTAGCACCCAATCTTGACCTTCAAAAGTAATTTTTTCCAACGCATGTCGCGCTCAGATTTTCATCAATGACCAGAGTATGTTAGGTTCTTCCTAATGATTGTGTTCTAGTCTACGCTTGGTCATGAAAAATACAGTTATTGTCCTCTGAAATTGGTATGTCATCGGAATAATTTCGCTTCTCGTCGCTGTACGATGCAGGGATCTGTCGCCCATTCACTCTTGACTACTAAAAGGTCGCTAAAAGTATGGAATCAGTTTCGAATTTGGAATTGCAAAATAAACCGTCGACAGTTGGCGCTGCAATAGGTAATTGCTTTTTCATGGATTACAATGATAATACATCCAATGAATAGTTGCATGCAAGTTAAAAGTTTTATCATTTTCATTTTTTTTATGTTTGTCTTATGAGATGTTGATGTTCTGTTCACATAATTTGCTCGTAAAAGTAATAGTTTGAACCTAGTTACCCAGGATCATCAATGCTTATGATTTGAAGACATTATCGCATGACCCTTCTTCATAAAAAGCCATGTACAAAAAAAAAAAAAAAAAAAAAAAAATGCTCACTGTGTTCTTATTCCAATCATTATGTTTATTCATGTATTTGTTCATTCGTTCGTTCGTCCGTCCTTTCGTTCGATCGTTCGTTCGTTTGTTAATTCATTCATTCATTCATTCATTCATTTATTTATATATTTATCTATTCATAACTTTTCGAATGCACATGTAGGCCTAGATCGATGGTGGCGATGTGGACGGTATACTGCTCAAGTTCCTTTGGGATGAAATTTAGGCTGATCCACCAATAAATGCATGTAACTCGGCCAGGACAGGGAATAATTAAACCAACATTTTTTCTTGTTTGTATAAGTGTTTGTTTTTAATTACAATTTTCCGTTAGTTGTGTTATCATTAAAGAAAAGGGATTAGTACCTCTGGTTCGTGCTTTGTTGCTAAACCCTGCACTGGCAGCACTCACAACACATTTGGCTTTATGTTGTAAAAATCATGAGTTTTTTGGTTTTAAAATGCTTTGGGAGAAGACATAACATGATACACTGAAATTTGTTAAAGCAGAGTTATGACAAAGGTGGCAAAGCTGCATGCATTCAATTTCCATTGCTGCAAGGTGGTGGTGGTGGTGATGCGGGGGGGGGGGGGGGGGGGGTTAATGGCCATGATACCATTATGTTGATGCCACACTGCGTTACCAACTAATGAAAATTCTCAAATGGACTTTGTTTCCCAATTTTATAACCAGCAAATTGGTAAAGTTGTAATGCTTATGTTAAGGGATCAGTACAATTTAGCCAGACTTGAATTGTCGTATTTCGTGATGTGAAGACCATTGACGATACATTTATTGTCAGTGCAGGCTTCATGTCAGTGTTCCTTTTGTGATATTGAGGACTTTTAACAATTTAATATAAATTTAGGACTTTGTGATCTCTTGACCACTCTCTGATCTGGTGGGACGATACCTTGCATCAAATACTTCCAATGGTTTTGCGTTTTAGTCATTGTTTAAATTTTTTAGGAAATTGCCAATATTGAGCAATGCAGGGATGCAGTGCTACGATCTTGACATTCATTGAGAATGACATATATTTCTGGATATTTGTGAAATAAAGATTCTTGGTGTATTGCTCTCATACTGAACACATCAACTTGTGTGGTGTTTGTCTGTGCAGGTATGAACCAGGATCTCTTGACATGTCTGCCTGGGTTGCCTGTGCGACTAGGTCTGAGTGTGTTTACACACTTATGCCTGACTTGCTTCTAGACTGGAAAGCACAGGGATTTTTTCATTGGTCAGGTTGGCGTGGATGAAAAAAAAAATCAATGAAAAGAGGCTAGGATCTGCTAAGGAGGGGGGGGGGGGGAGTCAACCTGGAAGAGACCGACAAACACCAGGGGCAACAAACCCATGATGGCAGGCTCAGCAAGAATAGGGTGAACTAAGAGACGCAGGGCAGTACCATGTCAGTACACAGATAATTATATCTGGTAAGCACACAGACTTTGATTGGGCATTCCTGCATTTTGAAGAAGTCTTCTGTGAACATGGATGAAACTGTATCAAAATTGGTTCCACTGTGTGGCACAAGTGCTGTCTTCAGAGCCGGAAGGGGTCCAAAGAAAGATAATTCAGGAGATCAGGGGAGTAATGAGGAAGTATGGAACAGTTCAAGTATAAGATTATACACAAGCTGGGGAAACACTGCAGCAAAACCTTATGGGCAGTGGTCAGGATCCTGGCACGGATGGTAGTTGATGTTGCCTTTATACTTTAGAGAGACTGTTCATATTCCCACCACAGATAATTTTTATTCTACTGTTGAACTTCGTAAAGGACATTTTTATTATCATTTTTGTTATAAGTGACAATTATGGCTCACCCAGAGGAGCAGTTTCCGCAAGAAGCAGTACCTGATGTGGTAGCTTTGCTGGCTGATTTTAGAAATGTGGAATATGTGTTCCACCAGGACCAGAGGGAACAATGACGTATCTAGCAAAGCAGGGAGAAGATAAACTCTTTGTGTAAGGGACTGGCAGTGTACAATGGGTAAGCAGCCTCCCTCGTCTGCATGATATAAATCTCCTTGCGCAGGCAGTCAATAATGAGAATGAGGCCATTTTGGATATGGTAGCGCAAACCACCACTGGGTCCCGGCTGAGGGAGTTTCAATGTATCATTGCAAGCCAGCCAGAGGCTAGGGGACCAGGGCCATGGGCTCCCACAGCAGCCCATATTGAAAGAACCTTCCTCTAAGCCGACGAAGATGAGCAGTTGTGCTCATTGGTGGATCAGCTCTCATAGAAGAAGGGGCAGAGCCTTACACACTACAATAGGCAATTTTGGTAGGCCACTCAGCGAGCATATCTTGCACCTAGGCCAGCAGATGCTGAGCAGAATATGCTAAAGCAGTACCTTAGGGGACTAGGGTCAGCTAAATTATTCGAAAAAGGTCAGTTTAGAGCTGCAGCAGCTCACCTTGGTGGCAGCCATGACCTTGGTGGAGAATATAGAGGCAGGCCTTGAACAGTTTGTTGGACTGTGGAACGAGGATATCCATGAACCCATGGTCACTTCCGCCAGAGGGGACTATGCATTATTCCACCTAGGCATGGTATGGCACTGCACCTTTGGTAGAAATGATCATCCAGCCTTGAAATGGCTCCCACTGCAGTTGAAGCAAGACACCATTAGTGGTGTAGGGCATCCCTTGGTTGGCCGCTGCCATTGTGGTCCACCAGGGTCAGAGTGTTGACCATTCTGTGGATGTGGTTCTGGCATGGCTTGGCTGGCCTTCAACCTGGAGAGTGGAGACATAAATTTTTCCTGTCCCCTTTGTGCCTTTTGTAGGATGGTGGTCAAGGTGCCCAGCACAAGTGCCCCCCCCCCCCCCCCATCTCTCTAAGTCTGTTTTGGGGAATGGTGAATTACTATTCCAAAACTAACCCATATGTTCATATCACTAAACCATTGGTGAAGTTGATGTGGACAAATCTAAGAAGACCATCTAAATGCTCAGGATATTAGGGAGGCACAGCAGAAACAGTTTGCTTCATGTTTGCTGAAGCCCTAGAGCCGGACTCCGATTATGAGGTCTATGAGGGGCTGCTGTATTCTTTTAAGTGCCCCACAGGGACTTCACCTTGGTACCCCCTATTGGTCTTACTGAAAAAGTTCCATGACCAGGTTATTACTTGTTGCATGGGGTGTAGGGCATATGGCCACCATGAAGACCCGGAGGAGAGTCAGGGAGCAGGTATGCACAGCTCTGTGAGGGAGCAACTGCAAAAGTGCCCGTTATGTGTGACACATCAAAGTTGAACTAAGCGGCCTCAGATGCGCAAGATGCCCATTCCATCTTATTGCATAAGGTTGCAGGAATGAACCTAGTTTGCCCATTTGTAGCTAGTGACCAGGGCAATCACTGTGCCCTGGTCGTGGTTGATCACTTGTCGGGGTGGTTGGAGGCTTATCCAATCCCCAAGAAGTCATTGGCTGCTGTGGAGGCTGCCTTGGCACAGGAATTTTTTCCACGTCATGGATCCCCAGAGGTGGTCATCACTGCCTGTGGAATGGAGTTGTCTTGGCTGTTTCAACATGCACTTAGAGGGCATAGGTGTACATCACCGACAGTCTACTCCATATAACCCAGAGACCATTGGGATGGTGGAGAGACTTAACAGAACACTGAAAGAGATTATCACCAAGTTGGTAAATAATGAAGGGAGGATGGTTAAGTGACTTCTCGGAGGCCTTGATTATAGTCAGTCAGAACTTGGAAGCTTTCTGGAAGTACAATCATGAGTACATCAATCAAAGGAACAATGCGAGTGAGCTAAAGCCGGGAGATACAGTAGTGCTAAAAGGATACAAAAAAAACCCCTTACCTCAGGGTGGGAGCCCCAATATGAAATTTTCAGAGTGTGTGGACTGTTTTCCTGGATCTGCCACTGCCAGACTGAAAAAAAAAAAAAAAAACTTGCGTGGTGAATAGATTCAAGTTGCTCTTGGTGGACATTAACATAGCTTGGGATAAGCTACATGTCCTTTCCATGTGGAATGCATGAAAGGATTCACACTTGTCAGTTGGCAAGATGGCTGCACATAGATGACTGTCCTTGCCACCGCAAAGGCCTGTATCTGATGAGGGGTCAGAATCTGATACAGAGTCACAGGCCCCAGCCAGGAGACGGCCAAGTGGTGCAGTGGCTGCTGGGACTTCTTTCTTTGTTCCTGAGCCTATTGAACACCAAGAAGGGAGCCCTCACAGGACCACAGTGGTCAGGATTCTATAGGCTGAGAGTCCTAATGTAGACAGGGCAGAATACATGGCAACCAATCAGGATGACGGTGTCTGTGCGCAGGTGCTGTTGATAGGTAATGAAGATATATCTCCCTTGGTGCCGATTTTTCCATCACATGGGCACCCAGTCTCAAGGTAATATTCCACCACCACCTTCACCACCACCACTGAAAATGGATAATTTTTTCCCAGGTCCAGGCTGAGCCAATGAACCATTAACGTAGAGTGGATCCATTCTTGGCTGGCTCCAGGATTTTACGTCCATATAACCATGACATGCCACACTTGGAAGAACAGGAGAGAAGAATTAAGTTAAATCTAAATCTATATTTATTTATGGAGACCTGTTGAAATTACAACCTAAGTTGTTGTCTTGGAGCGAGTAATGACGAATGAGCATTACCCTTACAATGAAGAATGATTGAAATGAGTACTGCCATTAATCCGGTTCTATGCTCATCAGGATCCATACTCCACTTGACTTATTAAAACAAAAAAAATACATCGCAAGAAAATCCAGCAAAATTTAACAATTTGGAAGAAATATTAAATCATAATCCCAGATGAAACCAATAGGAAAATAACCTCTGAAGTACGATGAGTTCTCAAAAGTCCAGCAAAGTCCAAAGTAATCTGCAAAATTCCATCCGGCTAATATGAATTTACTTTAAAGTACAATCTACCTTTGAAGTCAAAGAGTCCTACAGAAAACTATGAATGTCAATTACAGGACTTGTATGCTGATGATACTGTGAAAGTCCAGGTATAAGAATGTTTTTCCCAGTCCGTGAATATGGAAGCTGGCATGGTCAAGCAGGCAAGAAGAGCCAAGGGATAATGCAGCCCTCCTATGTTGCGTTACAGGTACTGCAACTCAACGGAGACAGAGTCAGACCTCGTCCAAAACTTCACAAGGAAAAATTTAATTTTTTACCAAAATAACAAATGATCCCTCATGGTGTATAACCAAATGATCTCTTAATTCACTTTTGAATTCAACATGGGTCATCCTGAGTGGTTACGTATTATCTTGCAAGGGTCGGGAATACTTTAAGAAGAAAAACCCACAAGGGTAAATATAATTGGAAGAAAAAATGCCCATAATTAATAAAAACTTCTTAATGTGTCCCAAGCCCTGTCAAGATACTCACATACAATATATTTTGTTTGCAAAATATTCTCATATGCTCATGCAATCAATCCTTTGTCTCAGATTTGGCAGTTCTTTACTTAGACTATCTTATAAACTTCAAGTTTACACATCATAAATATATAATATTCATAAAAAAGTACATCAATAATTTATTCAATAAAAGGTTGAAGGTTCCTCGAGTCTACTGGTAAAATAAAGCAGCACTAAATCCTTTTGATTTAACTTGTCCATAAAAAAACTGTGTAGCCAAGAATCTATACTAAAAACTGGGTTTGTCCATAACTTAAAATAATAGAATAGTAATATGCAGAGGCATCAAATTATCTGATTTAAATCGTCATTGACTGGAAAGCACTGGTAAAGTGTGGTAGCTTTAAATAATTCATGATTCAATAGGTTAACAATCCAAGGTCCAAGAAAAATCATGATATTAAATTACGGAAAACTTGTATTTCAACCACTGAATGAAAACTTCTACATAATAAGAATCTGTAATTATCCAAAATGCGTAAAGAAACCCCCCTTAATCTTTACTGGCAAAACTGGAAGAAAGTGTGACCATAACCTAATAAATAAACGTTGAATACATAATTGATTAAAAATCAATTAGGCCAAGTTACCAAATATAAAATTAAACCCATAAATCTGCAAAAGCTCTTGACCGCTGTTAACCAAGAAAGTGGACCAGTGCGCTACACTGTCACATGGAAATAGCTGACCCGGAAATGTGACCTAAGTTTAAACTCCATATGATTTATGCATAATCTTCCTTAGAAAAATCAATTATTATAAACCCGGCTTCCCGTATTTCTAATAAGACCATTCTGTGTATGACTATGGACATCGACTGCTAGAAATTCAGCTTACTGTATTCCAGGTGGGACCATCCATGTATAATAATTGAAAATCAACTGCTAAAAAGCCAGCTCCCTGTCTTCCCAGCAGGACCATTCAACGAAAATTATTGCAGGAGTGAAATGATAATAGTCATTGTGGCAACCAGGCCAATAACCAGCTTTTCCGTAAATAACATAATGTAATAACAGGGATAACTTGAAATAAATGAATGCTTGATTTTGGGTTTCTGTTCCCTCATTGATTGAATCGTCCACAGCATAAATTAACCAATACAATATATTTATTGCTTAAAGCCCGCCATCTGGTGGGCATGGCAAATTACAGACCCATCCACTTAACATAATTTATATGGTCAACTCGTAAAGCTGAACCGTGACAGTCTTCCAAGAATAGACCAGCCTGTACACGCCCAGGAAAATCTATTCTCCATGACTGCACATGTACCACATTGGCATATTCTATTAGCACCCAAAAATATACAGAATAGCGCACGTGAACTGGCCATAAAATTCATCCACAGAGAAATTTACCAAGAATTAAGCATATGAAATCTGACCCTGTATTTTACACCCGAAACATCCGCCTGAAATGTTTAATTCTCAACCAAAAGAAAGACCCTCCCTAATTTTGGGAAACCAGTTCTAGCGTTCTTTAGCCTTGTTTTTTTACCATAACAAAATCCAATCAAGAAAAACATGGCCACTGTACTGCGTCCAGGAAAGCAACATAAAACCCCCGGGAATTTTGAATGACCAAATATCCGTTTTTCTTACTATTCAGTCAATACAGAAATTACCGATCGGCAAGTTCACTCTTTACTGCCCATTTTAATTTACCTGTTGTATAAACTCTCATACTTTGCTACCAGTGAAATTTTTAGCGAACATGCAAATTGACGGATGTTCCATTTTTGTCCTCCATTTGCAAGGCCGCTTCTGGTTCAACGCAAAGTATCAGCCGTAATGTTACGTGCCATGCTTGTCCATTGAGAAAAATAACCTATAATTTATGGCAAGTTGTGGCAATATATTTCAACCAGAGCTCTTGGAAATATACTCAATATCACAAATATTCACATACCAATCATACTTAGTAGCTAAATATTTATTTGGCTCTTGACCCAGGACCACAACCCACAGATTGCCCAAATTAAGTGACTAGCCCCTTATTAAAAATTTCTACCAGGAAGACATATCACTGGAAGAACCCCATATTCCCAGAGCATTAACCAGGCAAGTGCTGTTACATACTCACGATATTCTGAGAACTTTTTTAAAGCAAAAGTAAAACAGCTCTCACCTGGTTTCCTTTACAGTTTCAAGCCGCCGGGACAGCTTCGGACACAGATAGAGGTTCCTTCCTGACGCCTTCCAGGTAATGCTCCATATAGAATCCGCCCACAGGAGAGTCCAGACCACCAGCACTGCAGTCTATTTATATCACCCGGCTCCATTTATCCAGTAAATATCGTGTCACTTAAATGCACTGTCCGTCCTGTGGTGTCACAGGCCTACTTTTTTTCCCTTGATTACCTTCAATACTAACTCCCTGGACTGCCACCAGGAGTCTCTACAATCAAACCAATACCAAAATAACGCGGCAGTATCATACAACTTTTGGGAGAAAAGAAGTAGCATCGCTACACCACCCTAGGTTGCCACAAAGCGCCCATTATCAGAATGTCCTCCTTCAGTGCAAGAACAGAATTGCCAAAGTCTGGGAGCAGACGAGCATGCTGCAGTTATGTGTGTCTGATGCTTCTGTGATGCGTCTCTGCCTCAATAGACCCTTGTAAGATGGCTTTCTGTCAACCAGGGCTGACCAGCTGTATGTGCAGTTAGCTGAATGGACTCTTTCAGTTGTTATAGAGAATCCAAAATTGCATTGAGAGTCACCCCAAAGTATCAATTTCATAATTAAACAGGCTCCTTCAACAGCATGGAACAATATAATTACAACCCTCCACAACAAGTCTTGGCTAGGCCGGCTGAAGTTTCTGAAGTCATATTTACAGGAGACAGAGAACTTAGGTCTGCTTACCACCAGCAACGCCCCAGCCCCCCCAGAAGCAGGGTGGTTTGATTTTATTGGCCAAGTGTATTGCAAGGGCTTTTGGAACAAGCACCAAACTACATAAGTAAGCAATTTTATTTCAGACTCATTGATTTCCTAATTAAACCAGACCATTCCAGCCTGAATGCCACAAACATACAACTGCAGTGACTGGAAAGAGCCTTTTATTTTGAATGTGTGGTCACCACATTGGAACAAGTTACCCTTTTGCACATGCGCCTGACATGTACCCATGCCCGGCAGAAGGCATCTTTGGAGATGGGAAGACTTAAGGAAGACATCCTGAGCATCTCACTCCTTCATGATATACTGTCAAAGGCCCTTCTACTACCACATACCCTGTAGAGCCCATACAATGGTACTACGAGCATGATCATATCAACCCTGTGTGGTGTAAAGACACTTTGGTCTAGTGTGTGAAGCTGCCCTTGGTGGACAGACTGCTGTATAACAGGTATAACACGATAACCTGGCCAGTGCCATAATGCACAGGAGGATATTACTCCATGCAGATCATGGTGGATCACCAGGATGTAGGAATGAATGCCGTTAAATGCAACATCTTCCATCCTGTGGGTTATATGGGGTGGATGCCCATGGTGAGTAAAACAGGCCTTTTGCACAGTGCCCATAGGTGGGGCCGTCCCAGGACACTAATATCTGGGGATTACAAGTGTAGTAACAGTTACCAGGTGACTGCTCAGAAACAGAACAATTTGACGTAGGTTACGGAAATGAGTTATGGTGAGTATGTTGTTGTCACCTGGGGGGAAACGTATGAGACTTGGTGTGAGGTGCGGTCCAGAACTCAAAAGGAGGTACCCCCTTGGAAACACCTTGTCACAGTTTCTCCAGGTTGTACGGTTATGGGTCGAGAGGTCACACTAAAACATGTCTCATTAAGCACGTAGGGCATGTCTCAGTTATAGCCATGTGCCTTTTTCCATTTTGAGTAAACCACATTTTGATCAGCAGTACCACTCTGCTCAAATAGATTTGGTGCCACTAGGATCCCCTGCGGATGGATTCAGTTGAATGTTTCATGGCACTCCAATGTCACTCAGGCTCATGCTGGTTTTGGTAGTGTTTGGAGTTATGTTGGTTTAAACATATTTTATTATTCAATTGGGAAGAAGGGCAAGTCCAATAGTAATCCCTCTTGAGAAATCAGACAATATCACTGGACAAGACGAAGCAAGACACGTTCAGTGCAGTGTATGCTGTTGTTTAGAACTCTTACAGAATGATATACATACATATATATATATATATATATATATATATATATATATATATATATATATATATATATATATATATATATATATATATATGTCGCTAAGCATTACAAAACGAGGACAACGGACACTACACTGAAGAACAATAAATGAAGGAATAGAACAAAACAAAGACAAGACAGATAGTGGGGCACTCATGAAACGAATCAACTGACCCGGTTATTTCCATCAAGAACTTATGATTAGAACCTGTCATGAGCTACAGTTATATAATGACATTTAATTGAAACCTTTTGCGTCATCAATAAAGTCTTGAACAACGAGAAATATCAATTTATTATTTTCAAGGCTACAAGCAGGAGAACCAAAAAGTAGAGTTTGAAGCGTGAAAGGAGCAAAGTTTTTCGTAGCCAAATGCAATTTATTGCAAGGAATCATATATCGAGGACAAGAGAAAAAGAAATGCAAAACATCTTCAATACCAGTACCGCACACACAATCAGGCGAATCTTTAACACAGATTTGAAACAAATGATCGTTTAGCTGGCTTCGGCCCATGCGCAGTCGACCATGTAATACAGCATATTTTCTTTTATTAATATAATAAAGAAAAGGGTCTTTCACTGGGCATAAGGAAGGAGTCTG
This sequence comes from Hermodice carunculata, assembly GCA_964020975.1. Taxonomy (NCBI): domain Eukaryota; kingdom Metazoa; phylum Annelida; class Polychaeta; order Eunicida; family Amphinomidae; genus Hermodice; species Hermodice carunculata. The sequence goes on along the minus strand of OZ026628.1, from coordinate 47,806,682 downwards.
TATTTTCCTTTTAAATTGCGACAGCGAAGGGGCATTCCGAGTTTCTAAGGGAAGAAGGTTCCATAGGCGTGTGGCCAAAGAATAAAAGGACTTATCAAACAGATCTTTACAAGCTCTAAAGTGAGGTAAATCGAGCCGCCTGTGTGTGTTGTAATTAAAAGTTGTATCAGGCAACGGGATATTTGGACAGATATGTCGTAGATAACTTGGTGTTAAATTATGAACAATTTTGTATCTCTAAATCAATTTGGATTTCTCATACCTTTTGGAAAGTGTCTCCCACCCAGTCTCTTCATAGAGTTTTACTGTTGGAGTAGTTTTCCTTTCCCCAGTGACTATCTGTGCCGCAACAAGCTGAATGTTTTCCACACGGTTTTCATCATCCTTTGTACAGCCGTCCCATACCACACTGGCATACTCTACAATAGGTCGCACATCAGATATGTAAATAATTTCCAATGTCTTGCGGTCCAAAACGTACTGTAGAGATTTCATGACATTCAATTGCTTTGTTGCTTTAAAGACAATTTGGTTGATAAATTTGTTCCATTTGATATCTGGTTTTATTGTCAAACCAAAATGCTTATGTCTGCTGACATTGTCAATTGGTGTCCTTGGAATGATAGTGGGGGGTGATTTATTGGTTGTTGCTTCTTGGAAATAATCATAGCATCTGTCTTTGACGCGTTTAAGGATATTAACCAGTCATTTGACCATTCGAAAACCGAAGAAAGATATAAATTTAATGATGGAGCAGCTACGGCGGGATGGTCAACTGTAAGGAACAGGGAGGTATCATTGGCAAAAAGCTTGATTTCAGATTCGACTATGTTTACAATGTCGTTTATGCATATTAAAAAAAGAAGTGGTCTAAGAACTGAACCTTGGGGAACGCCAGCATGATTTAGTCCCCAATTAGATCTTTGGCCATTGATAACTACACATTGTGATCGGCTAGAAAGGTACTCCCTGAACCACGAAAGAATGTGTCCAGTTATACCGCTTCTGGCTAACTTAGACAGTAGCCTTGATGCCAAACTTTGTCAGATGCCTTGCTTATATCTAAAAAAACGAGTCTAATATCTTTCTGTAAATCAACAGCCAAACATAATTCATGATACAGGGAAGGTAGCTGATTAATAGTGGAGTCCCCGGGTATAAACTCAGATTGACTTGCGCTTATAATCATGTTCTCTCTAAAGAAATTAAAAACGTGTTGAAATATAATTTTCCCCATGACTTTCCCTGTACAGCTAAGCAAAGATATAGGCCTGTAATTGTTACATGAACTGGTTTCACCTTTTTTTTTTGTATAGAGGACAAACTTTGTCCTTTTTCCACTCAGAAGGAAAAATGTTATTCTGCAGAGATAGATTGAACAATGTGGTGAGAGGTTTATAAATTGAAGGTGCAGCTTCACGGAGCAGTTTGGGGCCAATATTGTCTGGACCAGTGGCCTTCGTGACATCCAGTGATTTTAGAATATCAAGTACTTCACCTTAAGCTATCACTATTTCATTTAAAGTATTGTAAGGTAACTCGGGCTGTGGCAGTTGAAGTGTCAATGTTGCATTGACCCAAGTAAAAATCGTTGACCGACTGCGCTTTGGACAGGCTATCGATTAGATGGTTATCGTTAATCCGTAGTGATGGTATTGTATCAGATTGATTGCCTTTCATACAATGTATACATGTCCGCCACTATGCTTTTTTGCACCTGGGACCATTAGCCAGGGATTCACAAAGATTTTTATTAAATTCACACTCAGCGAGCTTTAAATTTTCTTCATAGGTTTTTCAAAGTTCCTTGTATTTAGCCCATGCAGCAATACTTTCTGGAATCGGCAGCAGTTGCTCTCGTGATTTAGATTTGGCCTTAGTATGTGCCCTAATGACTTTTGCGTTTAAAACAGCGAAGTGTAGAATTGTACCACGGAAGATCGTGAGGTCGGATTGTTACATCTTTATTTGGAATACAGCACCGTGCCACTTGCAAAAAGCGTTCCGACCAGGCCAGACAGTATCTATCTACATCATAAGACTCGAAACAACTTTCCCAATTGACAGTATCCAGGTGATTTCTAAATTGACTAGAATCTGCCCCCTTTAAATCCCAAATGTGTCTCACGTATACATAATTTTTTTTGCATTGAAATATAATGCTGATTGAAATAATACAATGGTCACAGTTAGCTAGTGGAGGATACACTCTATGTTCAGATAAAAGTTGGGAATATTTGAAATAAATTGGTCCAAACAGGTAGCCGTATTTTCGGTAACTCGTGTAGGCTCGTTAATAAGCATGGAAAATATATTAGCGGTGCAAAAGTCTTTTAACTTACAACCAGAAGGAGCACTGCAATCAGAATTAAGATTACCGGTTATAATAATAATATTCTGTATGCTGGTTTTCTTTACTAAATCGATACTATCTTGAAAATGATCCCAGAAGGAACTTGTTGCATTTGGGGGTCTGTACACCACCACTAGAAGGAATTTATTGTTAAGTACCCTTAATTCAGCCCTAAGTAGTTCTACATCAGGAGATTCCAAATCATGACGCCTTGAAACTGTAAACGATTCAGAACAATATAAGGCCACTCCACCGCCAGGACCATGCGAACGATCCTTACGCAATATATCGTGAAGGCCTCGCACAAAAAGTAGATCATCCAGTGTTGAGTCAGTCAAAAATGTTTCGGACAATGCTATTATGTCAAATTCATCAGCAACATCTGCACGAATATGCCTTAATTTATCTTTGTTTAGACTTCTAATGTTTAAATGACATAAGTTTATGTCACAAAGGCCGCTTTCTGGACCAGGATTAAGATGAATATAACCTGCGAGCAGAATTAGAAGAAGACTGATTAGTAACAGGTAAAAATCCAAACAAGTACATTACCTGTTCTCATATGGATAATAAATATAAATTACAAACAAGGTCCGATGATACGTAGCAGGACAGCTATTAAGAAAAATGCCAGCTAGCCACAGATAAAAAAGTAAGGAAATTACGCGAAAAGTAATATGATCGCATGTACATGTAAAGTGCATATATGTGACTGTAGTATCTGGGACGACTGAAAACATGAAGTACAAGTGGCAAGTATTAAATGTTGTTTGCAATGAAATACCACGTCTGAATTTGTATGTACAGCAAACAAGAAATTTTGCTAATAGGACGTGTCGCAGCCACACGGTATCTAAACATAGAAGAAATGCAAGTGCACACCGTAACAAAATGATACATCTTTCGTAGAGTGGAAAATATATGATGTCGCAATTCATACATGATCCTTGATTATCATCACAAAACAGGTCACCCAGGCCGCAAAATACCATTGGTGCGTAAATATATACCGCACATGACCTGATGCAGACCAGTTTGTTATACATGATCGAACTGAAAGTTATTAATGCTACGCATGTGGTGCAAGATATGCAATTTAGTACACACAGTACATCATGACACAAGGTGTAGTAACCAATTCTCCCCAGTCTTAATATATGTATAGCAATTAATGTAAATAGACGTAACTCTCAATGAAGAAAGTTCATTAAAAAACATATCGACTTATATATTTCGCAACATATGTTTGCAAAGAAAGATAGAATGTCACGAGTTTGAAAACTCAAACTGTTGTAGCAAATGCAGTAGGGATACACATAAAGAGCGCGTAATTTTATATACAATCTTGAATCTGCTAAACGCAAAGAAAGGTGGGAAAAGCAACATACAACATGTATAAGCAATGCTACATATATATATATATATATATATATATATATATATATATATATATATATATATATATATATATATATATATATATATATATATATATATATATATATATGTTATAAATGCAATACATCGACGGATAAAAAAAACATGAGTACTTTTGACCACTACAAAACACATAATATGCTACAAGTATGTTTAATAACAAGACAGCACTTTGTCGAATAATTATCTAGCTGGTACACAGCAAACCCGTGCGTACATTACCATCCAAAATGTCAACACAAAGAGTTGCGGTGTCAATGACGCCAATATACGAATAACACGGGTACATAATCACAGTTGCGTAATGCAGGTAAGCAAAAACAGCCCCAACATATACAAAGTGAACATGGATGACATGTAGTACATAAATGCATAACTGACAACAAGTTCTCCATGTCAGTTATTAAAAAAAAAGAAAAAACACAAACCAATAACAGAAACACATCCGCTTGACCCCAAATGCAATTTGTCGCTTGTGATGAGTGCTTGGGCGCATATCAATTGCCATGACGGGAGTGATGGCCTTGTACAAAACTCGTAAATACAGGTAGGAACAAATAACAAGTACGTCAGTATGTTGTACACATCGAGGGCAATCAGATGTGATTTGGTCAGCCAGACACATAGAAAAGACAAAAATAAAACTAAAATGATAACGAGGTTTTGGCGTTCATACACGTGTACTTCCCTCAGGAAAAAGGGAAGTGTTGGATCCAAGAAATGTAAAAGCAAATCGTCACAGACGCTCCATTTAGTATTTCCATATTCCCATGTGGTAATTAGACATATGCTTCAAAATCTGTTGTGGTACTGCAAGGCCAACGTAACAGTGCGTCTAAATATATGTTGAATGCTACGACCGTGGAGTCTAGCATGAGCACACATTCCATTTGTTATCGAAACACAGATGAAGTGTCCCAGTTTCAGGTTTCACAGTCATTTTGATAAGTGCTATAAAAACACACACAAAAATTCAGAAAAAAAGTACACAAATCAGGATTATCAATCATTAGTGTTACCAAGGATGTATGAAGATTACTCAAGGACTTAGAGGCACATCCTCTATTACGTACTCATATGCATGTATTGTATTGTCAGCAAAGCCTTTGAACTTTATACCCATCATATATCCGGTACGTGCGTCACACTAGCATTGTTGTATTGTTATGTTACCCATAGCAATTTGCCTTTGTTTGCATAAACACGGGAATTGGCAAAAAAATTCATGAGTGGCAAGTGCAAAATTATTTTCTGGCTAAAGTTGACCCGGAAGTGGAATCCTTGTGCTCCACTGTGGGACATCACAGCCTGTTTTCCAATTCTCTGTCAAGCCCTTTCCTGCTCCAAATAAAGACTAAGGTTCTGGCTGCTATTGGTGCTGACACCACATATGTGCTGTGTATACTCCATGCCCTGTTCGGCTTGGCTGCCACATGAAGTTGAGGGCTGACCGGGTCAGGGGAGCTAGGCGCTCAGCCCATTGGGGTGTGTACATCAATGCAGGTGGTTTGGACCTCATGCTGCCTTGCCTGTGGACACGTCTTTCCTCAATTACCAAACATGTAGCTTGCAATACTCGGGACCGTTGTCTATGGGGGACGTGTACAACATCCTTGTCACTTTGAATATTGTGTATATATTTGACTGTAGATCTTACTTTTGAGCAAGTAAATCTGCTAATGATGTGTGTCTTGACAGACTCTAGTTTATATGTGTGATGTGCAAGGTTGCACAGGTGCATGGGTGCAAGGTAAATTTATATATATATAAACCCATTAACTGCTTTTGGGTGAAAATGTTCTTGCTGGCTCCATCCACATTGAAGCCTGACAATACTTACTTGCATTTGGTTCTCTTCACTTTTTTAAGCAGCTTCTTCAGTGTAAATTGTGAAACCCACACTGTCTCAACCGGGCGACGCAGCTAGGGTTGACAGGTAACATTGTAATTGAGCGATGTGATTACATTTAATGGCTTATTTATATGTGTATTTGATTTGTATTTATGTTCTTTTTCGTGGTGTGGACTTATTTATACCATATTTAGTGTGTAGCGAAACAAACTAGGCAAACAGCAGCACCATCAATAACTTGCACATTGGCACCAAGAATTCTTGTAGTTCCTTTCCATTGTCCCTGATGGCCTGACAATAAGGCATGTGCGGTATTTTGTAAGTATGGTCAGATTAGGGTACTGCTGGTCTTTGACCAGTTAAGGGAGCAGCGCTCCTGCCCACGGAAGGTAGCGGAAGGCATCCCTGTGGGGAAACATATGCAGTCAGTGCCAACCTCCCATTTTGATACCACCTTGGTGTGTGCCTCGAGGGCACATGTCAGGTGCATGAATTTGAACTCCTGCTAACCAAAGCTATGTGCTTATGCCATGGTCATCGCTCCCTCCTCTGGACACCATTTCTATTCATGCTTATCCATATACGTGTATATCTGTAATAATGGCCATGGGGTCTTCAGTGTACACAGGATTATTGTTTCACATTTTGTACAGACAGGCATTGAATAAACTACCCAACCAGTTGGCTCTATTCTGATACCTCTGGTCTCACTGGACTACCCTCTACCCAATGTAATTGATTGTATGTTTTGTTTTATGCTTGTATTGTAATCATAATAACCAATGTGGCGATGTCCACTGAAGACCATATGTTATGGCCATAATCTGGTGGACAGGCCAGAGAGAGTGTGCACGGCGGTACAGCTGGACCAGTGATATGTGTACTATTCGGTACCAGCTTCTTGCAGGACACTGTATACCTCTGCTCCAGATGCCATGCAGTGCTCCTTGCATACTAGTTCAGGGTTTGGTGCCCGTCCTATGGTAGATCAGAGTGACTGTTGGTAAGCGCAGAATATGATGTGTGGGGCCGATTAACCCTCTCGATGCCACAACCGCACCAAGCTTTTGGCCGTTCCCCTTGAGATCACCCCTCCTGTCGTCATTTCCACACAACTGGCAGGTAGTGTAAACTACATATAGAGATATACAGGCGAGCTTTTTGAGTTTATGATGGTGTATTCGTGTATTGGAATCTTACACCTTGCATTTTTTCTTCCCCATATATGCATTTTTTCAAATTTTATGGTTATTATCCTGTGTTATTATTTCATTAACCATGTGTGTAATACATTGCGGCAAAATAAATATTTTATTAGCCTTGTATTGGCATAAATATAAATATTTTACATAGCGCGTTGCCCTTTGTTGACACTTTGTTGGCAAAAGGTTTATAAGGAAACTTGTGGGACCTGTCTGTTATTAAAAATCATGGCTAGTACAAGCTCACATTGGCACGTGCACATATTGGATCTTCCGTCCTTGTTCATAGGCAGCCAGACCACCCAATATATCAATCCAGCAAGACATGTCTTCTTTTTTTAATCTGTCTAGTTATCTGACCGTGTCTACATAAATGTCCAGTGGTTGTTTGTGATTGCTTATTAGTAAGCATATTAACAATCAATTTAAAAAGATAAAATATAATTCATGAAAAGTAAGGCACAATGTGGTAAAAAGCTAGATCCAATGATTTTTAATTGATTGCTGTTGTTGATACGTTTTGACCTTCCTGTGTAAAGAAAAATGTATTATTATCGATAAATTATTGTGTCAAAGTGTGTTAGGACAATGGCCTATTGGAACTAATTAGTTGAGGTGTCAAAACTAGAGAATAAGATGGACTAACCTTAATTCTGAATGTATAGTGGTATTCCTGATATTTTAATTTTGTAATAGTCCAGGCATAATCTCTGACTGACGTATTGCTGCATTGCGGTGTTGAAGGGATATTTCTTTTTTCAGTAGTTTTGAAACATGTGGAGATGTGTTCACAACTAAAATTTAGGGGTACCAGTATAAAAACCATAAGGTGTTTGGTTTTAAACTACTGTGAGAAAAGACATAAACTGATATACTGACAATTTTCAAAACAGTGTTTCAACAAAGATGGGGAAGTTGTATGCATTCAATTCCCATTTCTGCAAGGTGGTCCCTGGCGGTAAGCATAATGACCATTACATCATTATGTCAATGCCACATTGCGTTACCAGATTGCAGTAATCTGCATAACTAGCTTGCAGTGTAAGTACATATTATAATCAATTAACAGTGAAAGGCCTTTGTGGATCATCAATGGGGCAATTGTCCATTGTATAAGTGCCTGTGTTCAGTTCTTCTTTATGGGACTGGGCTAATACAAACTCTCAAATGGTCTTTGATTCCTGATTTTATAACCAGCAATTGGTAGAGTTACAATGCTTTAGTAAAGTGATTGGTACAATTTAGCCAACTTTGAATTGTCTTATTTTGTAAGGTATTTACTTTGAATTGTCTTATTTTGTAATGTGAACACCTTTAAGGATACATTTGTTGTCAGTGCAGGCACCAGGCGACTAGCACTGAGTATGTTTAAACATTTATGCCCTGACTTGCCCCTATAATGGAAAGGACAGGATTTTTTTTAATGTGTTGCAGGTGCTGCCAGTGCAGGGTACGCCGGTAACACACTCACACACCGTATGAACCCCTTAAATCAGTGATGATCAGTCACGAAATCTCTTTTCAATCAAAAATAGCTTAAAAGTTTCAAAAAATTACCGAAGATGAGTAAGTGAAATCACGCATACTAGTATACTCACGTAACTGTTGTACCACTATATTGTTTCCATGGGTTTGTGAGCTTATATTTCTTCAAACTTGTAAGCAATCCTATTTACACTGTTTTAACTAAGAGTTTTTGTAACCTTCGTCTCCTTGTCCTATTCTGGACCTGTCCTGTTTGACGCAAGCATAATAGAAGACAAATCATTTAAAAAACTGAATGCAGTGATTGTATATGTGTCCTGCAAAAACAGTGACTTATGTGGAAGTATATTGATTCGACTACAGTGACTGGTGTTGACAGGCGTTAGGGTAAACATGTTGAGAGATATCAAAGTAAGAACATTTAATGCTCTAAAATAGCTATAAAGTTTCTTCAGCAACCACTCTAATTTGTGTGTCATGGTCAGACATTAGGAGATATATGTCGGGGAGCCATCAATGTTTTGTTTTTTGCGACCGTTCTCGTTTGCGTTTATAGTGCAAATGTACTGTTAACTATTTTTTAAAAATAAAATGTATATGTAGAAGAAAAAGGATATTTTTTTTTGTCTTTTTTGTTTTTTTGTTTTGTTTTTTTTTTTTTTTTTTTCTGTTTCGTTTTTTTATTGATCAATTGCAAAAATCTCTAATAGCGACATTTAGCAATCAACATTGAAAGCATATTTTCTAATTTTTGTCATCTATAAATGTATATATATTTTTTTAACTCAATAAAGTGGTAGAATAAGTGGCAAAACGTTTTGCAGCAGCGCCGATTACTCTTCTGTGAAATAAGCAAAGTAATGCCTCGTGATATGAACGTACCCGTAGCTCAAAAAACAAATGGTGACAATAAAAGGGTAAAGCTCTATTTATCTAAACAAGACATCATGAACAATATCTATTGCTAAAGCCTCACATGTGATGCATCCTGGTTTTTTATACATTTTAAACAAACACCCATGATTGTTATGAAACAAAATCATTTAAGGATAGGCATTTATTCGAGTGTGTATAACTGAAGACCTTTACAGTGTAGTTAAATAGGACAATAATACCCAGCAATTACATCCTGACCTCGCAAGTTACCAATATGTGGTGATTTCTAAGCCAGTGCTGTGTTTGTTTCTTCGCCTGGGATAAACTGTGGTGTACGATGATGATGTGTTAATTGTATTACATCATGTTAGAAAACTAAGGTTAAGATATTTAAGTCAGGAATAGCTTTCCAAGCATTGGAACTCAAATTCGTACCGCATACATGAATGTACCTGGGCAGATATCCATGATGATTACTCAACTTGGCCCTGAGACCCAGGAAACACTCATCAGACTTATTTTTCGCATTCAGTCTATCGTGATTCCCGTGCCTCATAACCATGCTTTTTCACAGGAAAACATGCTCTCGCAGGTCAGTAAAGTCACAATGCTTCAATTGTCTATTGCTTGAAACTGTGCTAATGACAATGTGGATTTATGTGAATTGCTACATCTCATCATGATAACCTCCCCCCCCACACTTTATCCACAGAAATGAACAGTGCAGTCAGCGTCGTTGTGGGGAGATACGCAACCATCACCATTTTAGAAATTCGCAAAAAGTACTGATCGATAGAATGAGCAAAATAAGGAAAATGCAAATTCTTTTGTAGCATTCCATTTACACATGGAATTATTCCTATATTTGCAGGTCTGGTAAACCTTAAACTAAATGAAGTTCTACTTGTTATATGGGTCAAGTGGCTTTCACTTATACATAATTAGTATTATGGTCATGTTAGTGTTTTATTATAAATTATATCATATATATATACATCGATGCAAAATTTTTATTTTTTTTAAGTAATGGAAGAGCATACGTTTGCTTGAGCATGTCCAAAAAATATCTTCAAAACGTTTGCCTAGCTGAAAATTAAAGGGCTCATGAAATGTGTTTTTTTCATTATATATATATATATATATATATATATATATATATATATATATATATATATATATATATATATATATATATATATATATATATATATATATATATATATTACAATTATCTGATAACTTGGTAGGCTTATAGAGCTTGTGTCAAAGACATTATCAAAAGAAAGGCAGGAATGGACAATTCCAGTGTTAAATGTGATTTTTAGATTTCAATAGTGATGATATGGACACGTTTTAGCAAATCTTATTGCGTGGAATGACTGCGTATCTGTAAGGGGTACAAATGCAACTGCCCCTGCATCTTCAATTTACCAATTTTTTTCCTTGTTTCTAGTTGTCCTTTCAGAAAACAGCTCAAAATGGAGAAATATATATATATATATATATATATATATATATATATATATATATATATATATATATATATATATATATATATATATATATATATATATATATATATATATATATATATCATGGCTCTATTTTTAGTAACATGTGTATGTATATGTCGAATTATTACGGGGGTCCTGCGTTTTAGACCAAGATGAGTGACAGGTGACTCTATGTGCTGTACAAAATCAGTAACATTTGTTTCTGGTCCAGGTCGTTAAATTAACGATGGCACTGGGCTTGGTGACGTGAAAATAAGAGACTACTCAACCCATGTAGACTCTCCTCAAATGTGACACACCACAGCTTGTTAACAAGCACTTTTTAAGTTTTTTTTTTTCAAGTAATGTGAGAAACGATAAGACAATATACCTTAGTCCACTCGCATCGAGATTCGTGCGTGTTGCAGACCCCCATTTATATTTGCTATAGGCTGGGTCCACGTATAACATGGGTCCACATTTTTTCCTGTCTGTTAAGAACATCTTCAGTACCAATTACTTTGATAGGAATTGAAATACATGGAGAGGAAACTGCGATCCCCAGTGTATTTTGAAACGCATCAAAACTTCATCCAAGGTCACATCAGAGAATGGCTGGCGGAAACGAAACCCACGGTGATTATTGCTCTGCTAAATTTATGTATTTGAGAGTTGATATGCTGTACAATGTATCTTTAAATGAAGCATTAATTGACATAGTTCCTGCCTCTCCTACATCTTTAATGTGTTTCAGTGTGATGAATAATTTTCCACAGTCAAATGCCACAGTTGCAAGGAAAAAGCAAATCTTCAAGAAGGCAAGCAAGGACCGAAAATGATTTTGAGTTTCTAAAGAGCAAAAATTCGAAGGACTGGCTCCACACTCTGTGTGATAAATGTTTACCATAATGAACATTTTTCATATTTTCATTCGCGTCTTTTACTCTCAAATTGCCAAATTGATTTGGCAAAGATGGCAAGTACATAAACTAATTCATGAGCCAATTGCTAGAAGATGACAAAATAGGGTACGATCTAAACTATATCAAATTGTATCTATGACAAACTTTGTTTTTCTTAAAACCGAAGGCATAAATGTATTTTGAATCTGATGTATCATGATCGAAGCACTAAAAACTGTAAAAAGTGTAATGTTGGCCTCAAAAATACCTTCACTGTTGTCAAAATGATATCGTCAGACAAAATATTAGAATATAACACAATACTTCCATTGAAATGTCACCCAGATGTCAAATAAGTAATTTCCATGTCAAAGATTAATTAACCAAAGAGTACGGGGTGCACCGAAGATGGTACAATATATTTTTAAGAGTAGGAACCTTTTAGATAAAAGTAATATGGAAACAACGTTCTAAATGCTCCCCGAAAAAAGATAAGGAGTGATATACATAAACCAGTAAAGAACACATAATTATAAATGGTGTTATCTTCGATAACGAGAACGGTTTCTATCAATATTGAGCGTAGAGACTTTAAAATGACAATGTCAAAATATCATCTTTAAACTAACAATGTAAAAACATCATCTACTGGCCACGATACACATTGAGAATAAGGAAAATATATCAATCTGGAAACAGGTATGTTAATTTACCTTACCATTGCCTGGGTCATATGGCATGCAGCCAAATCTATTGCACTTTGGAAAACGTGGTTCAAGGTTTTGTGAATTATACTGCCACTAAACTGCAACTCGCTTTCCCAGGTGACAACAGACTGATCAACAAAGTAATTGCTTTTGCTTTTACTCCTGATATTGCAATGGCCTGACTAGCGCAAACACAACCATGATGTGTATGTCGACTTCATTTATTGTGTTTTGTAATACAAAACTTTGAAAGGAAGTAAGTTGAAATGGAAGGTTTCCTTGGGGGGGGGGGGGCAATCGATGAATACCAATTTTAGTGCACGTCACCATTTGGCGTACATATATATATATATATATATATATATATATATATATATATATATATATATATATATATATATATATATATATATATATATATACATATATATGCACACATTTATATATATGTACATATATACATCTATATATATATATATATATATATATATATATATATATATATATATATATGTGTGTGTGTGTGTGTGTGTGTGTGTGTGTGTATGTGTGTCCCAGCATTGAATGTTGCAACATTCATATGTTGAATGGTATAAGAAGTCTTCAGAACTCATACAGGGGATGAATGTTAATAAACTGGATAAGGGATTCATAGATTCATAGAATCATAATTAAATGATCTCCATACTCCATAAGTCTGTATAAGCCACCTACCTGTCGATGTCAGATACTTTGCAGGTGTTCAACATATTGTAATAGTAAATCTGTTCCACCTTCTATTTGATTAGCTGTTTTATTGACAAGAATTTTATAGCAGGATAAACAATGTCTGTAGTTTGAAGGTAAGAAATGCAACTACTGGTAAAGTGCACATTTTAAAACGAGACTATTTAAAATGCTGGCTACCAACTTAACAAATTGTTTGCGAGATAAATGATATCAACATATGTTTCATTCTTTCATTGTTCTTCCGTAAATTGTGGGTACCTATGTTATTGGAGGAGATTTGCGTGGTCTTCCATCGTACCTAATTTCAAAATTAATACACTGATATGTTAAAACAAAGTGATCCATTTTGTGTAAATAAGTGTTCACTTTTACAATATCAAAAAGGCTGCCATGAAAAATAAGCGTTTGGATGTTTTATGTACAAAAGAAAAAAAAAACGAAAAAAATAAGAGAAGATAAAAAATAAAAACAAAATAAAACAAGAGACAAAGAATAGATGCAAATTAAAACGTAAACTGGCAAAAACAGTTTTTTTACATATGCAAAGCTAAGCTATATCTTCGGCTTTTATAATTATCTTCACTTCACTGAAACAACCATTGAAGCGTTGCCTCTGTAACACCTTTGTTTCAATTGAGTTTATACTTCCAGAAGAATGTAAATACACCTAAGTGCTTACACACAAATATCTTTTCTCTACAACACGCTCAGAAATCATATGAGTCTTCCCAGTATGAGTGCAGTAGCCTTATGATGAATACGACAGGCCATATGACTACTTTGTCAAAGACACAACAAACATTGTATTCCATTTACAAAACACGTATCAACATTACACCATGCAATTTGTATCACACAAACAACTTGATCCGTCGGGAGCACTGCTAATTTTCCAGGTATTTGCAGGCAAGAATAGACGAGAATTGTTTTGTTGTGTTCATTTAAAATTACATTTATTCAGGGAAAAACAAGGTATGGTTTCAACGTTGGAATTGTGCACTGCTGAGGTGTCAGATGTTTGTTCTTAGTTTAAAACTTCGTCTTCACTGCTTACTATTAAGGCAAAGTAATTATCATTTTGCAAATTGTGGCCTCATACGTGTCAGGAAAACCACTTAAACACGTTGTACTGTGTGTAAACATACTATACCAGTTACATCTGTTAACATGGAACTTCCGTAATCTTCCATGATGACCCATGTAACATCTAATCGTGAAAAAAAGGCATTTTAGGGGAAACTAAACCATATGAATGAGTCAAATGGTAACCCAGGGTTTCATTTTAAAATTAGCCTCCTAACCTCGAACTTATGTCTACGTATCTTGGCCAGATGCAGCAATGGAACACAATAAATGACCATCAGAATGAAATGTTTGCCTAAAAACATACTTGCTTAAAGATGTCATCCCGTGGCCTACAATACTAAGGAACAATTGTTATTTATGTTGACAAATCTGCAAATAAATTGGGTTATATAAGGCAGTAGAGCAAGCAAGTTTTATAGAAATATCAATTAGTTTCTTTATTTATCCAAATGCAAGGATTACTTCGTGTATTTATTTCTTTTTTTTTCATCTCCTGAAAAAAAAAAACTGAATGAAAACGCATTGTTTTTTCAATTTATTTTATTTATCACATTCCTGAATCAAAATGTAATCCTTAGTATACACTTAGTATTTGCAATGCCAATTGATACATCTTTTTTTTTCAATTTCATAAGGCTGGTCAAACGTGTGGATTGGAAGAGTGTCCAAATAGATATTAAATTTAGAATGGACCAATCCGCATAAACGGTTACTCCCCCCCCCCAAAAGCGCATACACAAAACAAAAACAAAACAAACAAACAAAAAAAATAAATAAATAAATAAAGAAGGCCACGCATATTTTGTACACTCTTTCATGGGAACCTGAGATACCTATTTCGTACTGTATAGTTGCGTCTGCAAAAGTGATATTTTTTTTCCCAGCCATATTTTTCCTGATCTGTTTCATAAATCAAATCACAATCCACACCTGTTACTATGATGGCAACAAATAAAATATTTGCTTTCTCTAGGCACAAACTCACACACACACACACACTTTCACACGCACACATGTTTATATATATATATATATACTTTGTAATTTATACTCATATAAAGTGTGTGTGTGCGCTGGACTGGTGTTTTAGTAGTGGTTACGTCCTTATGATATTCCTATGCATAAATTGATATGCCGAACAGATATGTGCGCTTGACTGGTATTTACTAGTTTACACATAATTATTACCGTATAACTTTTGGAGCTAGTAAAAGTACGAAAGGGTTTAATAACACATTACCCATACTCATAAATTTTTAAACCAATGATGACAGCCAAGTTAATTGCAGCAAAAGCTACAGATCGAAGAATTACCAAACAATTGACACTCATCTGACTCAAAATCGTTGTTTTTTTGAAAAAAAAGTTGACCAAATTTTTTTTTAATTCAAATATCTGACACACACACAGACACACTCACAGACACAATACATATATATATATATATATATATATATATATATATATATATATATATATATATATATATATATATATATATCAAAGCTTGTGGCAAGTAAGTGAAGATCAATTAAGTCCACACCATGTACATTCAAAATAGATTGTAACTAGTGATCTATTTGTAAGCCAGCGATGAACAAACTTTCATTCATTAACATAGTTGGACATATCACGCTACTTTTTTCCGTCTATTATACTTGACATTCATTTAGAGCCTTTATTGTTTAAAGGCAAGTAAAGAGTACATTCTATAACTTAAAAAAGTGAGAATTCTGAGGTATGATATACCATTGACTTTTTGGCTACAGCTTTGCCTTTAATACTAACGTGAAACCTTGTACGTTTCCATGGAGACCTGTATGTGTGTGCATTGAAATTTCTAACTTCCCACCAATTTCTGCACCTTAGCTTTTAGTTGTTAAATATTCCCTCACTAAGGGCGACTTTTAGCTTCCCTAAAAACCTTTAGCTCTTAAGGTTCTATGAGATCAAAATACATTGTCACAAATAGAATAAATGGGATGAGGGAGCAGACGATTTTCTTTCCGTCTTGCATACTGCTTGGAAAGAAACACTTTGGTCACTGAGTGACAAGGAAGTACCTAAACTGGACGTTACAGCCATAGATCGCAGCACATCTGAAATTTGCACTGCCATATACAAACATGGGGCCACACAGGTGTAGCCCTATGTTGCAGGGCAAACATTCCAGGGCATTTCATAAATTATAACCAACCATATTTTATATTAAAATATGCAACTACTCGGAAGACTAAGATGCAGATAATATTGTGGGCCAATAATTGACAGCCATGTATTTAACCTTTATATTTGCTTCCAAGACAAAGAGTTAATTAGCTTGTCAGACAATGTGCAAACTTGACTTCAAATAATTTTTAATAATAATAATAATAATAATAATAATAATAATAATAATAATAATAATAATAATAATAATAATAATAATAATAATAATAATAAAACACATGGAAGGTAACAATTTTACAAGGTGTGACCATCAGTAGCAGACCCAGGATTTTGAAGTGAAATGGGATTTGAGAAGAAAAATGCACCTGCTCGTGTGTGGGTCCCGGTCACAGTTACAGTGGTCCCCACTTTATTTACAAGTCCAATTTCCATAATTCATACAGCAGCAACATTGCATAACTAAATCTGCTAATGCACAGCTCGTGTCTCCAGTTTGTTTTCTTTTTATCTTTCCTTCATTTTTTACTTTTTTTCACTAGGTCATTTTGTTATGGTTTATGCTCTTGCAATAAGAACATAGAAATATCTACTTCTAAAGAACCAAATATACAAAAGGATGAAATTTTTGCCATTTTTGCATTCCAGGCACCCGCCTATCTGTGCAGTAGCAGACAGCGTGATATTGATTCCAGTACTCTGGTATGACCTTTAGGCAACTTATAGCAAAATATGATAACTATAATGGAAACATAGGTTTTTGTTATTTAAGGACAACAATGGTGGTGTAGAATTCGACCAGTTTCTACAGGGAAAATCTTCTCTTCTGGACACACTGAAAATGTCAATGCCAGTCATGTGGATCACAAAGCTATGAATGTTACCCCATTTCCGGACTGCACTTTATGTAGCATGTATTGTCGTTTCATATGAAACGTCTTATCTATGGTACTCCATCCTGAACCAATCAAATATGTGTGTGTGTGTGTGTGTGTGTGTGTGTGTGTGTGTGTGTGTGTGCAGTATTATAGTTACACTTACAACATATTCAGTATATGTACACACAAATCTCTTTATATCTAAGCAACCATTAAGTAACGATTATTTGGCTGCTTGCATGGACATATGGCTTCAGACACAGATATCAATATCAAAAAGCTGTGCACAGTCAAATGACATCATGTGAATGGCGACATATTCATAAACGAGACGCCATTTCTATGATCCAGTTTGACTGGATAGTTTCCTGTAGACGCTACTATTGACGTATAAACCCTCCTCTGCAATTGCAGGACATGAGCAGAATGTTATCAGATTTTTCTGCCCAGTGGTGTTGTATGCCTGCATAGTCACATTCTGCAGGTGTGACGTACACGTAAATTCCCACGATCGTGGTCATAGTTTGTAACACGTCAATAATTATTAAGTAGTTGTTCAGAAAATAGTCTTAATGAGAGCTTGTCTTTTGAACATTGAAAAGAAATTATTCATACTGCAATAAAACTATAAAACAAAAATTGAAAACATGATTTCTTAAAGTGAGAGTGGTTTACAGAAACATGACATTTTTAGATGTATTTCATTGTTATTTGTCCTCATGTTAGAAGTTCAGAATGTACTTATGTGACAGCAGTTACTTTTTGTACTGGCCAAACATTTTATTTGCGTATTTCATATTTTGTTTGTTTGTTTTTTTTTTTTTTTCTTTTTTTTTTCTATCATTTTAGTTTTGTTCGTCAGTGCACAATTCGCTTTATCAATATTGGTCTCATCAATTTTTGACGCCACGTTATTCCATTCATACATTGATATCTATATGATGTGTGCATACACATGATATTTCCAATTTTGGTCTCTTGGACTGCTTACAAAGACAATATTCTTTGTCCTGTTATATATTCAAACATGTACTCACATCATTGAAGTGCTTTGTTCACTGATCCATCGTATAAAATGACATACTTGACAAAACTGTGTATATATATATATATATATATATATATATATATATATATATATATATATATATATATATATAGATAGATAGATAGATAGATAGATAGATATACAGACAGACAGACATACAGACAGACAGACAGACAGATAGATAGAGAGAGAGAGAGAGAGAGAGAGAGAGAGAGAGAGAGAGAGAGAGAGAGAGAGAGATCTGATCGTGCATATTTGTGATTTGGTACGTTACAGACAGGTACCATTCATTAATTGTTAAGATCATCAGAAAAGTCAGCGAAAAGCTTGATTTCAGATTCCACCTTGTTGACAATGTCGTTTGTGTATATTACGAAAAGTAGTGGTCCAAGATCTGAGCCTTCGGAAACGCAAACATTAATTATTCCACAATTGGATCTATGGATTGATTACTAAACATTGTTTTCGGTTAGAAAGATAATCACTGGACTACAAAAGAATATTTTCAGTTATACCGGTTTCGGCTTATGTATGCAGTTAAGTAAGCCCTGATGCCAAACGTAGGCGAATTCCTTGGTCATATTTAAAAACCCGAGTCTAACCTCCTTCCATAAATCAACAGCCAAACACAATTCATGATGGCAAGTAACTGATAAACAACAGTCACCGGGTGCAGACCCAAATGGGTTTGAGCTTATAATCACGTTGTATCTAAAGAAGTAAAAAGCGTGTTTAATTACATTTTTTTTGCGATGACTTTTCCTCTGCAGCTCAGCAAAGATACATGCCTGCAATTGTTACATGAACTTGTTCTGCCTTTTGTGATAGAGGAAAAACATTGGCCTTTTCTCAATCAAAAAGAAACATGTTTTTCTGCAGATATATATTGAACAATTCAGTGAGAGGCTAATAAATTGAAGGGGTCGTTTCATGGAGCAGTTTGGAGCCAGCATTTTCTAGACCAGTGGCTTTTGTGGCATCCAGTGACTTAAGAATATCAAGAACTTCACCTTACACTTTAAACCACCCCTATCTCATTTAACGAATTGTAAGGTGACTCGGGCTGCAGCAGATTTGGTGTGGCTTGAGGAGTCAATGTTGTGTTGAACCAGTAAAGCATCGTTAAAGGACTCCACTTTGGACAGGCTAGCGGTTACATCGTTAGCATTAATCAGTAGTGATGGCGTTGAAGTATTCAGATTGCTTTTCAGAAAATGTTTAGCATTCTGCCACGATGCTTCTTGGTCCCTGAAACCACTAGCCGGGGATTCACAAAGATGTTTATTAAATTCATTCTCAGCGATCTTTAATTTTCCTTGATAGGTATTATGAATTTCATTGCATTTAGCCCATGCAGCAATACTTTCTGGAGTCGGCTGTTGTTGCCTAGGTGAGTTGGAGTTGGCCTTAGTATGTGTCCTCACGAGTTTGTGTTTAAAGCAGTGAAGTGTAGAATTCTACCACGGAATGTCGTGAGATCAAACTGTTACATCTTTATTTGGGATACGGCGCCATGCCGCTTGTGAAAACCTTAGATTGAAATTTTATGTTGATTGAAACAATACAATGGTCACCATCAGCTATTGGAACAGTCACTCCAGGTTTAGATAGAAAGTGGGCAATATTTGAAATCAATTGGTCGAAACAGATAGCCGCAACTTTGGTCATTCGTGTAGGCCTGTCAATATGCAGTGAGATTATATAAGCGCTACAAAAGTCTTTTAATTTAGAACCAGAAGGAGTACTGAAATCAGAATTAAGATCACTGGTTATTATTATAATCCGGACATTAGATTTCTTACTATCTTGAAAATGGTCCCAAAAAGGAAGTTGTTGCGCTTAAGGGTTTGTACACCACACCCAATAGGAAGTTATTATTAAGCACCCTTATTTCATCCCAAAGTAGTTCTTCATCAAGAGATTCCAAATCATAATGCCTTGAAATTGTACACGATTCAGAACAATATAGGGCTACTCCGCCACCAGGTCCATGCAAACGATCCCTACACAATATACTGTGGCAAACAAAAATTGAATCACCCGGTGTGGGGTCTGTCAGAAATGTTTCTGAAAATGTTACTATATCTAATTTATGAGCCATATCTGCACGGATGTACCTTAATTTATCTTGATTTAAACTTCTTATGTTCCAATGACAAAATTTAATGTCACCAAGGCTGCTTTCTGGACCATTGTTAAGATGAATATCGCCTGTGAGCATAATTAGAAGAGAACAGATTAATAGCAGGTAAAAATCCAAACAAGTGCGTTTTCTGTTCTTATATGAATAATAGATGTAAATTACAAATTAAGTCCGACGATACGCAGCTGGGCAGCTAATAAGGGAAAAAATTGTTGGTAGCAATGTATATTACAAAGAAATTGTGAATCGCAAAAGCATGACATGTATGTGTAAAGTGTACATATGTGACTGTAGTATCAGGGACGGCTGTATGCATGAATTTCAAGTAACAAGTACAGAATATTGTTTGCATTGTAATAGCATGTAGAAATTTCTATGTACAGCAAACATGAAATTGTGTTAATAGGAAGTATCACAGCCACACAGTATCGAAACATAAAAAGAATATGCAAGTGCAAACCATACAAAACATTAGGCATCTGTCATAAAGTTAAAAATATATTATATCGTCATTTATACATTACCCTTGATTATTTTCACAAAACAGGTCACCAAGGACAAAAAATACCATTGATGCGTAAATGAACACCGAAGCTGAGCTGATGCAGGCCATTTTGTTATACAAAGTCGAACTGAAAGTTATCAATGTTATGCATGGGGTGCAAGATATATAATCAAATATGTACAGTACATCATGACACAAGGTGTACAAACCAATTCTCATCAGTCTTAATATATGCATAGCAATTGATGTAAACAAATATAATATTGAATGAGGAAAGTTCTTTAAAAAATATCGACTTTTATATTTTACAGAGTGTGTTTGCAAAGAAAGACAGAATACCATGGGTACAAAAACTCAAATTGTTGCAGTATATGCAGTAGGAGATCATATTGAAGGCACATAAGCTAGGTAGCCATGTATATTAGAAAGGCTGCTTCCCGGATCATCATTAAGATGAATATTAGTGTGGGGGCATATGGAGCCCCGTGGGCTTTTAATGAAGATTTTATAAAACCTACTCAGAAATGTTAAATACATCTGAAATAACAGAAAAAAACATGTTCGCACTTTGCCGACCTGTAAGATTCAAAATGGCCGCCATTTTGCAAAATGGTCGCTATTTTTTTAATTTTTGCCCAATTACAGGTCCCTTAAAAGTCCTTGCAATATAAAGCACCTTACTTGGGTATTTATTTCCATAACTCCCGGCTATAAAGTTGGATTTTTATCTTCAAATTAAATCGTGGTCAATTTAGGCTCATATTTGACTTAAAAGTATCAAATCATTGGATCAAACGAATGCAAACCGAACCGAGATAAATGCATTTATTTTGAAACAATATTATGACACTAGTATATTACTACAATAAAGGGCATCATCACCTCCCTTACCAAGTTCATACCTGTGTGACTGGGGGACCTATTTTAAATTATTATCATTCTCACCTTCATCATTATCACTCTCATATTGTGAGTTTATAATGGAACAGTATTATGAAACAAGTGTATTGCTACAATAAATGGCATCATCACCTCCATTACATATTTGTATGATTAGGATAATTATTTTAACTATTATCATTCTCATCACCATTGTCACTCTCATATTGTGAGTTAACATTAAAGCAATAATATGTATGACACATAAAAGTGTATTGCTACAATAAATGACATCATTACCTCCATTACCCAGTTCATATTTGTATGATTAGGATAACTATTATAACTATCATCATTTGCATCTTCATCATTGTCACACTCGTATTGTGAATAAACATTGAAACAACATTATGACACATTAAAGTGTATTGCTACATGAAATGACATCGTCATCTCCATTACCAAGTTCATACTTGTGTGATTAAGAAAGCTATTTTAACTATCATCGTTCTCATTTTCATCATTGTCACTCTCATATTGTGAGTTGTGGTGTCCAGCTGGTGACTGTCCTACACAGTGGAAGCTGGCCGTACCTGGTGATTGACATATTCAGTGGCAGTCTGCCATAGCAGTTGGCTTGTTCAGTTGGACGATGAAGATGAAAGCAGTTCAACATAATTCCAGAGTCATCAATATGTTGGATCTACTTTTGGTACTTCATCCAAAATCTATCATTTATGCCAGTTGAGCCACAGGCAAGAGGTTCACCAAGATCAAACTGTATTACACAAGTGATATGTGAACTGTACTACATATGCTGTACATGGCAATGACCAGTTAGTAAGATAAGCTCAGATGCACCTTGCATTATTATTAGGTGGGGTGGATGTACTAGGTTGATGGTGGGGGGAAACTCTACGACCAAATTTAGTAAATTTCATTTTCTAAACACATAAATTCTGACTAGAAAAGTTTCCATTCTGTTAGATGCTGCCCAGATTTGATATTGTTCTACTGGTTACCTGGGTGTTTAGCCCACTCTGGCTGAGAATAGGCTAATAGATTTGGGGTGTTTTTACATTTGGCACATAGTCTGCTGGAGAGTATTGTCATCCCCTACATCGTCAGTCCATCGGTTCATCCGTCTTGTCAATGTTACCTTGATATTTCAAAAAATATTCACCATAGTTGTACCAAATTTTTAACGGAGATGCAACTTGTAATGGACCAGTTTGCTATTGAAAACCAGCATCCTTTTATTATCTTTTACCTGTTAATCAAACTTTTTAAGAATTTATTTCAAGGGCGTCTGAGTGGCGCACAAAGGGACGATGTTACCATATTTTCTCCAAAAAATATCCACCATAGCTTTACTAAACATTTTTCACAGAAGAACCTTATGATGGACAGGGTTCCTATCGAAAACAGGCTTCCTCTGATTATTTCTTAACTTTTTATGAAACTTTTTAAGTATATATTTGAAGGCCGTTTGCGTGGCGTCAACCCTGACGATGCTACCGCGACATCTCCAACAATTTTGATCACACCTTTTCCAAATTTTGGTCAGGACGCATCTTCTGATGGACCAGGTTCGTATTTAAAACTAGCATCCTCTTGGTATTAATTAACTTTGTATGAAACTTTAAAGTATTTATTTCAAGGCCGTCTGAGTGGCGCACAAGCACACACTGTTACCATAATATCTCAACAAGGAGATTGCTAAAAATATGATAAATTGAATATTCACAGAAAAAAATTGATGGTGATAGGTTTGGGGAGAGAAGAAAATTAATGTATGCTTAGTTCTATGGTTGAATTTTTAATCATTGACGGAGAGCGTGAAATGAATCAAGGCAGATTCAGATAATGTACAAAACCAGTGTATTTATGAACATTTTATTTTCTGTTGTCAATAAAAAAATTATAAAAAAACAAAACAATTTCATTAGAAATGCACATTATAAACGACTGTGTTCCTATTGAAAACCAGCTTCCTCTCATTATTTTGAAACTTGTTATAAAACTTTTGAAGTATTAATTTGACGCTCTCTGATCATGATTCAGATTCAGATTCAGATTCTTTCATTCAACAATAAATTCAATACATTTCAATTGTTAGGTAATAATTACAAAATATATATAAAAAAAATGCAAAACAAAAAATAGGTGAAAAAGTACATTATTACCACAGAGAACAAATAGTCAGGATGACCCAGCAAAGGATAAAAACATCCGCTCTCGCATGGGCCACCTTAATGAATTTACTTGGTAAGTTAACACCTTGCTTCAGAACAAAGCACCACATGTGTGTTAGGACAGTTGAACTGACTGAGACAAAGATAACATAATTACATATAAACATACTGTATTTATCTTCATTACAAAGTAATTTGGAATGGTTCAGCTGTCAGAGGGGAGAGAGAGAGAGAGAGAGAGAGAGAGAGAGAGAGAGAGAGAGGAGAGAGAGAGAGAGAGAGAGAGAGAGAGAGATAGAGAGAGAGAGAGAGAGAGAGAGAGAGAGAGAATGTTACCATAATATCTCAAGAAGGATTCATAAAAGCTTCATGAAATTTTCGGTGCAGTTACACCGTATTATGACACCTGCAAAGTCTCAAACAAAAATTGCAGAATTGGGGAAAAAACATTGTGGGCGCCGAGGGCAATCATTATCTGAACGCTATTTTCTTATTATGAGGTGGGCACTAATCACCTTTTCCATGCTTTTGAAAAGCTGTAAATTCATGGGGCATGTTATCTCTGTTTAGCTCTCATCTATAATTGTTATTCAAAATGTTTTCTGTGGACAAAAGTTAATTGAAGACATGAAAGGAGATGACTTTCTATACAGTTAGCCACTTTTAGGGCAATTAGAGGACTAAACCCCATAATTAATGGGGTTAATCAAGAATGTCTAGAGGCCTTGCCACAGTCATTGTGCAAAAAGGTCTTAGCGAATAAACGTGCTTGGATTATGGCAAGAATATGTTCAGCTTTTCATATTAATGAAGACTCAGCAAGTAATCTAAAAGCACTTAGGACACAATTTCTCCAAGCAGTTAGCTAATACAGATCCACCTATCAGCATGCCAGCACCATGCATTAGTCCGGGACCACCACTTTAGCTACTATACAGGGAATCATTCTGTCAGCACACCAATACTACCACACAGACCTGCAAAATACATTCAAACAACAGTTAAGTTAAAAAAGGGAACAATGATTTGAGCTGATGATCTTGGATCAGATGAGGAAAAAGTGTTGATCTAGACTAAAAGGGTAAAGAGAGATATTGTTAAATATCAACAAGTTTGGATGCATAGATTATATGCATGCATTTTTTAGCATATCAGCCATCTTGAAATTCGGTTGGTAACACCTGGTGTTAAGTTTCAAGATTGAAAATCATGACACCATGTTCTTACATGGTTTATGACACATTGTTGTTACATGGTTGGAGTATGATATATAACTCATAGATAATGTCAGTTGGAGAATATTGGTTCTGTATGTAAAATGACACAGTGGCTTGTGGGAGGTGGGGGTGGAGTGGCAGTGGGGCAGCCATTTTGAGGAAATTGTGGGTATCTTGAATTGTGATAACAACATTGCTATACAGACCCTCATTGATGCCAGTAACAACCAAAATAATGGCCAAATCTAAATCAACTATTTTAACGCTAAACATTTATAAGAAACATGGAAAATATAGATAAATGTTTTCATATATTTTAAATCTTTCTGTCTAATAATATTCAGGTTTAGAGTAAAAGACATGAATAATGTTCCTGGAAGACAAAAGGTTAAACTTTGAATCTTAGATCTATTAAATCGAACATTTCGGACACATTATGTAACATAAAATATCATTATGTTTGGAGTTTGGCGGCCATTATGGAAAATGGTGGCCATTTTGTATCTAACAGGTTGGAAAGTGCCAACATGGTTTTTTATGTTCTTTAGGGTATAAATAACATTTCTGAATAGGTGGCATAAAATATTCATCAAAATCCCACGGGACTTAAAATCATGACATATGCTCCCACACTATATCGCCTATGAGCATAATAAGGTGATATACACACTGTTAGGTCAAACCCCCAGGGGCCAAAGGTAACAAGCAGCTACTGTTACAAACTTGCCTAATTGTGCTTGATATCTGGTTAAAAATTTTTATATTTTCATTGCATTCTCTTGACTTAAATACAAATGACTTTCATTTTTTTCTGACTTGTCCTATAATTTAGCTGTTAATATCGAAAGATTATTAGAAAGTTTGGCTACAATAATTTACAGTTTTTAAGCCTGTCTGTTTTGCTAATTAACGTTTTCTTTCGGCATCATTCTGTTTTAATGTTCACCTTTCTGATATTTCAGGCTAGCTTGTTTTCTGTTAGATCAAACCCCCAGGGGCTTTAGGTAGCAAGCAGCTACTGACGACAGTTACAAGCTTGCCAAATTGTGCTTGATATCTGGTTAAGAAATGTTATATTTATATTGCATTCTCTTGACTTAAATACAAATTACTTATTTTATTTCTTTTCTGACGTGCCCTATAATCTAGCTGTTAGTATCCAAAAATTATTAGAAATTTTGGCTACAATAATTTACAGTTTTTAGACTTGTCTGTTTTGCTATTTAACTTTATCTTTTGGTATCATTCTGTTTTAGTGTTCACCTTTCTGACATTTTAGGCCAGCTTGTTTCCTGTTAGGTCAACACCCCAGGGGCTATAGGTAGCAAGCAGCTACTGACCACAGTTACAAGCTTGCCTAATTGTACTCAAAATCCTGTTAAGAAAAATTGTTTTGATGGCAGGTTTTTGACATAAATGCTAATGACTTTCATTCTTTTCTGACATGCCTTAATGCACATTTACTCAAAATTGACCGCATTTTCTCAAATGTCACAAACCTGACATATTACGTTGATACATTGACTCAGGGTTGGCAGTTAAATAGAGCTTAATTGTTTGAGGGGTAGGTGTCATCACAGTGTTTGTTTTACATTTCTGGTGCAGAATGTCCAGTGTTGCAGTCCTTGTTGGGATTTCCCTTGGTTTGTACCGGTGGTCTAGCTGCAACTGTTTATTTTACTATCACTGGGACTGAATATAAGGCCCCAGCTTGTTTCCACTTCAGTTATACACTGGTGGCTGGTTTGACTAGGATAAGCTGTCCAGCTAGAAAGGGTACATATTGGTTCAGGGGTAATTTAAATTGTTCTTATCTGAACCTGTACTATACAAATTTAGTAATTATGGTTTGCTTGACAGGTATTCTTCTTTCATAATGAAGGTCTGCATTTATAAGCAAAACTTAACATATTTAGCTAATTCATCATTTGCCATGTTCATATTTATTCTTTATTATGTGGGTTGTCTTTGCTGAATATTTAGCTTAGACAACGAGCCACTACTCAGAGAGACATGTACGGGTAGAAGGCTCCGAAACATGTTGAGTAGTTACCGGCTGAAGACCCTTTAATCTATTTGGGCTGATACAGGCTATGTAAAACTTTTACAGAGGAACGTGTGCAGTATGGACAACAGTAATTCCATATGTATATAGGTTAGACAGGGTAAGGTTAGCTTATGGAGAGTAAAGAGTTAGGACTGTGGAATAGGGGATAGACTACTAGGAAGTGGTTTTGGGCAAAAAGACACAAATACAATAATTTTACAGACAATTTTGAACCCCCTAAGCACAACAAAAAGTCGGCCAAGCAATATACAACATGTATAAGCTATTATAAGGAAGCCATCAAAAGATCGATGTCAAATAAAAAACGAACCTAATTTAGTTAGGGGGTAGGGGGTTAAAAGTCCATTTAGTTTTCTATCGCACAAAATCGATGTAAGCAAACAATATCAAAATTATTCAATATGAATCATTCATCCTAGGATGTGGTTAAAAGTCCATTTCGTTTTCTATCGCACAAAATCGATGTAAGCAAACAATATCAAAATTATTCAATATGAATCATTCATCCAAGGATGTGAATCCTGTCTTCATGTTGTAGAATGGCAGTAATCTCAATCTTAAAAGCCATCCTAAATACACCACAATATGACCTTTTTATAGTGGCAAAACCCTATGTAACTTGTGACCACTACAGTAGAGATTCTGGGAGATCGAAGATTGAATGTAAAGTCGAGATTAGTTTCGGGGGGGGGGGGTCTGACCCAAAACGAAATTACTTTCGTTTATTTGTAACCTTTGAACTTTGGATGGCTTTCCTTACACACACACACACACACATACACACACACATACATACATACACACACACACACATACATACATACATACATATATATATATATATATATATATATATATATATATATATAAATATGTATATATATATATATATATATATATATATATATATATATATATATATATATATATATATATATGATCCCCACTCTGCCATTCCTGAAACATATTTCCCTCATCCTTTTATATGCATCACGCCAAATTAACCAATAGTCTGCCATCTCATCTGCCTCCTTGAATGGACTTTGTATTAGCTGTTGCTGCCTGAATTCCATTTCCCTCTTCTTTTCGAAAGTGGTACCTTCTGGAAAAAAAAGTTTTGATCACTTCCCTCCATCACTGCATGTACGTTTCTTTGGCTTCTCTGAAACCTTTTATGCATTTTTGCATAGTTCCCTTCCCCATTCCTTCTCTCCAGGCTTTGTTCTATTCTTCTGTCACCGCCTTCCCTTATATGCTTTTGAAACCACATCCTTTCAACTTGTCTCTGCTTGACTCATCTTGTCTCTTCTGTAAAAACTTCAATACATGTTAAACTTCGACAGCCTGTCCTCGATTATGGATTATAGATATCCTGACAACTTCAACTTTGTTTTTGAAATTCTGTCAGTTTTGTTATTCCATCCTAGGTCGAATTAGATTGCTTCTTTTGCTGTACACGGCGGCGGTCTCAGAATACATTTCCCCATTTCTTTCTGTGCTTTACTCATACCATGGATATTCCAGTCATTTGCCGCGATAATTTCTAAACCTAATAGCATTCCCGGTATTGCTGCTCTATTCAACGGCAATCGAGCTATTAATGCCCAATTAAAATAATTTGGTGTTGTTGCCTTTATCATTCCCTTTGTACGGTTTACATTCTGTACTATATTTTTTTATCAATATGGTACCTTAACATACATTTACCTGTTGGTTCTCTATCTACCAAAAGATACTCATATTCATATACCTCTCCAATTCCAATCGAATGCTTTCTACCCTCCGGAATTTTGAATGTCCCAAGTTTCCAATTTCTATTGTCATCTTGTTTCTTTGGTTGTGTCATAACTAGACTTGTGTCTTGGCTAAACTGCAACTTCCATTTATTCCTATTTACTCCTACTGTGTTTAACATATATTACAATCCATTAGCTGTTCACCTAGGTCCTTAATATATACAGCTAAAAAAGGGTAAGAAACGCACATACCCTTGCTCGAAGCCATTGTTCAACTGTGCATTTGTACTGCAACATTTCTAACTGAATGAGTGTATCTTACGTCCTTGAATAGGGCTTTCACTATATCCAGGAAGTTGCCTGGAAATCATAATGAAGTATTTTTAACATAACATTTCACCATACCGATTTCATATGACTGTCTGACATAGAGGAAAAAAAACATGAAAACCTTTCCCATTTTTGTCTTGCTAATTCTAAAACCTGCCATGGGTTGAAATACAAGATCGTCTATCCAACTCCTTTGCCTAAAACGCCTTTGAATTTCCCCCCAGAAGGCCAAGTCTTTCAACTGAGCTGCTCAGTCGTCAGTAAATTATCTGACTAAATATTTGCTCAAATTATACGCAATAGCAATACCCATACATGTTTCCTTTCAATATTTCTGTTGGAAAGCATTTGTAAACTGCCCTCAATTTTCTATGGCCTCTTTTTTATAAACTGGCTCACAATATCACCACCTGTTTCTGGAGCTTTTACTAATCTCTATCGCTAACCTGACTTCAATGCTGCTGATCCCGTGACAACTGTGGATTGCATCTATCCTATCGATCTTCGAATTGACATGCTGGTACTGTTCCCGGACCCCATTTAGAGTCATTAATCGCACATCAGTGCTCCCGTTATGATTTTTGCATGTCATCGCCCCCATCTGTTCTCTTCTCTCTGTATATGATTCTTTGAGTTTTATTCTTTCTGTTCCCGTAAATCCGTTTCCAAAGGATAATCTACCTTTCTGCTCCATTTTCCACCATTTTCTTTGCCATCTGTACATTTGCACTAGCTCTCACTTCCGCTTGCATAATTGCTAACGGTTTTCTACACTCCATAATTATACTGTCTCTTAGCTCTATCTATTTAATTTTGCGGGTGCCTTTTTCCTAGCAAATCAAATGCTGTATTCCCACCCCCTTTTTTTCTTAATTGTTCTTTCCACTTTTGTGTCTTTTTTGTGCCCTTTGCTTTCAATCGGTAGTTTCTTCCTGGTAGTCTTTTCCTGAGCCACCGTAAGATCTCTCCCAGTGGCATCTTCATTTATTTTCTGTAGTTTTGCAATCTCACATTTATCTTTCAACTCTTTTGATTTAATTATCAGGCTTCCTTAATAATCATAGCTACAGCAACTTGTGTATTTCCTATACCCATTTGCTTTCGACTTCATCCCTTCTGCATGGTTGCATGTCAACTGAAATTGGCATCCAGTTGTTGTCATGGCTTTTATCCAGTCCAACCTCCTCATCTACTTCATTTTGTTGTGTCATTCATACAATCCCACCGTCCACTGCGATATAACCATTCATTTTCTGTCTGCCACCCCAGACCAATGTCCACTACCCTTGGCACCTAGCATCCCTGTTCACTATTCTCAACCCGTATTCCCTAGCAAAGTTCCATGGCCTGCTGCCATTCCTAATAATTCCTCAGGTCCCAAGTACACCACTTTTTTTGCTATTTTTTTCGTTTAAGTGCATATATATAAATATGTACCTTCCTTTTTTGACCTTGAAATGACATTGAAGACCAAAATGTAGTTATAAACATACTTCCATGTCAGTTTTCACCCAGATATTTATGCATATACTAAAAACTAACATTTTATTTGAATACAAAGAAGTCTGAGAATTATCATGAAAAAAAAAAAAAAAAAAACCTTTAGCATGTACCCCCAAAATAACTGATCTGAATAATTTGGGGCAGAAAAAACATCAGCAATATGCGATTTTCAGTAAAATACGTCCACCTTCGGAAGCAGTTTAAAGAGTAGATGGTTTCAAACAAGAGTTTACGTAAATTTGTTTAATCTTAGTTAAATTATATCAATTTACAATCAGAGCTCCGTTTTCGATTTCTCAATTCAAGATGACTGCTAATAATGGGATTATAGGCAAATATTTCAAAAGGACATAATTTCTTCAAAACATGTGATTTTAGGATGATTTATTTTATAAGTAATCTACTAATTGAACGTAATCTTTTGCTTGTACTTAATTCAAATGATATACCGATACATGCCTGTTATGTAAAAACTACTGCAAAATTCCACTTGTACATCTTTGTCTAATTTATTTATTTATTTATTTTCAACAATGTTCAACACATAACTTAAAATTGCCTGTTCTTTTTGCTTTTTGCGATTTCTGTTACAAATGTGTCAAAAAG
Source organism: Hermodice carunculata (assembly GCA_964020975.1). Taxonomy (NCBI): domain Eukaryota; kingdom Metazoa; phylum Annelida; class Polychaeta; order Eunicida; family Amphinomidae; genus Hermodice; species Hermodice carunculata. The sequence continues at coordinate 47,775,286 of OZ026628.1, read as the reverse complement.
ATGGAACAATGGCCGGAAAAGATCTATCCTTATCACTTAAGTCACCGTCAAATTCACTTCGTGGTCATGTCAAGGTCTCTGCACATGTCCAATTTCATATTGGTATGAATTATCGAGATGCCAAATTTCAAAAATATATTTCTCTACCATAGGTATCCAGCATAACAACCCCCAACTATGGTTTTTCCAAAGCCCACGTTTGGCTTCATTGGCCCAATGGGATTAATTATATCATGTCCACAGAGCATGGAATATGTAGAGTTACTGAATAAAATACCATGCAAATGTAGAAAGATTGGTCCTAGTATAAAAACAAGAGGATCATGATGATCCTGTGCTCTGCTGACTGGCAAATCCCTTCATGCGACATGTACATTTGATTCAGTATTTATCAAAGACACAAATTGACAGTGTAGACAAGGTCATAGTTGACTTTATTCAGGAAACAAACTTGATTAGGGTGACCTGACTTGTCCATGGTAGTACATGTATTATCAATTGACATACTTTGCTGTTTCAATGGCTGCCGATGTACAGTGGCAGCACTCACTTACATTCACAAAGTCTGATATCGCATAACTTTGTCAAAAATTAACATATCCACATTATTTTTGCAAACTTTCTTTGTCTAATGTTCCACTATATTTGGTATAATTTTAAGCAATTCTATCTTGCAGTTCTGGAGAAGAAGTCGAAAATAGCCTTAACACCCAAAAAACCATTAAAAAATAGGAAAGAATTGCAGCGCCACCTGGTGGCCAAAATAAGAACTAGTTGACCCCAGGTGACCCTATGTGCGATATCAAAACAATTGGCCAGGTAGTTCTTGAGATGATTTTTTTTTTTTTTCAAAAATTAAATTAAAAAATTCATAAAAAATAGAAGAATTATTGCATCATCATTTCCTTCGCAAACTTGGTAGAAGTCTACCTGGGAATTATCCATAAGTAAAATCACAACATTCTATGTAGCGGTTTTTGAGAAGAAGTCGAAAATATAAAAAGTCTAACGACAGACGGCCGGACGGAAGGACAGACGGACTACGGACGCAAACGGATTCTATAAGCTCTGGTGACTGACAAGTCAGCAGAGCTAAAAAAAAGGGGGGGGGGGTTGATTTCAATACCGACGTTCCTAGACAAAGCTCGTTGAATACCAAAAATATGTCACTATTTCTCAAATTGAAAATTTGAACTGTGTTCTGGATCATAAAGAATCCGCATTTGAGTATTCGTTCAAGAATAAGTGCACGTGAAATACCTCAATTAACGGCCATTTCATTATCTCTGAGAATTTGTACGATAAAATCTGCATTTTTGCGGGTATTCATTAAGGTGATAACTTGTATTATCACTTTCCCATTGAATTCCCTCTAGATTTGCCACATGATAATGATGAAAATATTCCTACGAACATCAAAATATCTCGTCCGTGGTCGTATGCAGCATCCACAGACAATCCAAATGAATATAAAACCTTTGATGTAATGTCAACGTATATTCTAATTCCCTGGGCGTCATTCCAATATACCAATATTTTCAGTCAGGAATTTCATGATCGTATTGTGAAGACATGTCTGCAGGTAAGATATAAACATATTCCACATTCTTATACCCACAATAATAAAGTGATTCCCAGATGAAATGTCTATGCTGGACTATATGGGAAACAAACTATTTTGTGGCATAAGATATGGGAGACTAAAAACTATCCTAGGACAATAATAATTATAAATATAAGGAACAAAAAAGGACTTTAAAGAATTCGGCAAGTTTACTTGACACTTTACACGCAAATAACGTTCACCTTACAGGCACATATCGTCTTGGAATTTTTCAACTCTCTATACTATAATACCTCATGCAGACGTAGCACTCAAACACTGAATTTTAAAGCTTTTGAGAAAAAAAATCAGACAATTATAATTGGTCATAAACATGCTTTCCTTGGTGATCCTGCTAAGAATGGTCAACATGCATTTGACTATGATGAGTTTATATAACTGTTTGAATATTTGATAGATGATATTTTCATGTTTTGGAGATACTGTCTTTCGACAGGTTATAGGAATTTCCATGGGTACAAATTATGCGCCATCTTTGGCTAATCTCTATTTGTTTCATCACGAGTATAATTTTCTAATAAAAATGGCAAAAGACAAAAAATACCATGCTCAATCATCTTAATTAACTTTCATATATATATAGATGATTTATTAAGTGTCAACAACACACATTTAAAAGATTACATTACATTATCCTAATGATCGGGAACTGAAAGAAATCACTGAATGGAACATAATATGCTCATTTTTAGATCTACTCTTGTATTCAGTGATGGTGCTACATTAAAATCAAAAGTGTATAATCAAAGATATGATTTCAATTTTGATATAGTGAATTATCCATATATATATAAGTAGTAATATTCCTATTAATCCTGCTTATGGTGTCTATGTCTCAAGACTGATCGTTTTTGCAAGAAACTGTACTGACTTTAAAGATCTTGCTGCTAGACATAAACCACTGTTTAGAAGACCTATTAAACAGGGGTTTTCTAAAATAAGAGCAAACAAGTTTTTTCTTAACTTTAAAGATATATATAAAAATGTTGTACAGATATATCATATTGATTTCTATGAATATATTAATAAGATATTTTGTAAGTGTCAGTAAAACACTTAGAAATTTGATTTGGTATGATAATGTTGGTTTCTGAGATTGTTTTACCTTGAGTTTGATCAAACTTTCTATACTGCAGCACTAAACTTTATTATAATTGCAACAATAATAAAATGAGATAAGGATCATCTGAGAATTTAGGCACCATGTTAACAAACAGGCCTTCTATTTCCTCATCCTTTTGGATATAGTGACAAAATTTAAGGAATACGTACTCAGCTGATATAAATCATATTTGTATAACGAATTTTAGGCCTATTGTGATGTATTTTCAATTGAAAAAGGAGCATGGAAGAACTTAACCACGTTTCATAATAATAGATATGTTACGCAATTCTGAAGTAAATATAGTAGTCCGAATTAATTTTCTTAATTGTCCTGTCATTGTTTAGATGATGTTTGTGACCTTTGGCCATGTAATTACAATTTATAACTGTACATTAAAATTCAGGGCTAAATTTGTTTTAGGCCTACTTTATATGAATGTGGGTGTTTTCCAAAGTGGGAGGATTGGGATCACTTAAAACTGGTTTAACCCACTGCCGATATGTTGGTAAACTGTTCCAAGTCGGGTAGAAAATACGCTAATTCATTCAAATTTCATTACTGTTGGTCATGGATCCTTCCGACGATGAACACTAGCATGTCTTACCATTTCGCAAATGATAATGGATCTGACAAGGTTGAACGGGTATTCGGTTTTGTCTCATCCCTATCATTGAAAATTGTTGCTCGCTTCTCTTTTCATGGAACTTTTATATATTTAGTAACAATTTGAATATTCGGGCATTTTCTTCACATATTGCAGTGCACTAAGTGTTCCAAATGGAGTGGGACTGGTGTTTTTTTTTTATATATAATTGTCCTATGAATATAGTTTGTTATTGTTAAGGTCATGTCATGTTGGCTCAAAGTGTTTGATGTACAGCTGATACATGGTTACTTTCAATAAATGGGTAAATTTATACATTTATGGCTTTATCTCTCTCTCTCTTTCTTTCTCGCTCTCTCTCTCTTGCATAAATAATTAGCATCCAAATCAGCTGACTGACAAGTTGACCTATGTCTGATTATTAATGAAAAAATAATAATAAAACTGTTACATGGAAAACAGCTATACTTACAGTTATCTTTAGGAATTTCAACACAATTTTTATCTCTCTTTCTTTCTCTTCATAAAATCTAACTCTTCTCTGATAAATGAAGCAGAATTTTACAATAGTTCGGACTGTTTTACGTTTTGACCTTTTGAACTTTATAGAACCATGAGTTAGATAAACATTATGTTTGGCTAACTTGGAGATGACTCCCAATGGCGTACCACATTTTTTTAATTCTAAATTGTTACCTTAATAAATGACTTGTTAGATCACTTGTGGAATTATGTGCTTTTTTGAACATTCAAATTTCCTTTCAAAAATACTTCTGGAAACCATACTTGAATTATGACTGCTATGCTTACAAATTTTTGGCTATAGTGATGCAATTTGACTATTGTTCTTGCCATTTTTGACTGCTGTTTTGTGTTTTGAGGCCTGATGTCACTTGTTTCTGGCTGATGCATGACATTTGAACCAGTGTGCTCGCAAATTCCGACAATGAATTGGCTCTTCACCACATATTTGCACATTGAACGACATTTCTTTTTTTTTTTTTATACTCTTAGTTTATCTCCTATAAAACAACATCATGGCTTTAGCTACATGTCTGAAACACATCAAATTGTATCATCATGCTGTTTGCATTCTTGTTGATGGTCATTTTAGGCCTAGGGGATTTGCTGATGGATCGATGTTGGTGTTAGTTTCACTTTGTGGACTTGTATGGACTATGACCATTGTTGAGGAGGTGGTTGCAACCAGTACCTTTTGAATGCTGAATTTATTAATGTTTTCAATATATTAGGAACCCGTACTTGCAAATTCTCTGATGTGCTGCAAATTTTGGTCCCTTTTCATGAATTGTACAGTCCTATATGGACATGAATGATGCACCTGTTCAATCCAATTGACTGAAATAGGCCTATAATTCTAAACAAAACTTTTTGCATTCTGTCATGTTAAAACCAGACATGGCTTTTTTACCCTATGGACCTGTGCACATACATTTTGGGCTCTTTTGGGTAAAGACGAAATATATATTAATATGAATCAGCTATACATACCAAGGAACATTGCCTTTGATTGTAATTGACTTGGATTTGTTTCATTAGGACTAGGGTTTGGATATGGTAATGTTACTGTCTAATTTGAGTGGATAAAATTGAATGATAACTTTGATATTCTCAATTCCTCTGAATTTTAATTCCATTTTAAACCTGGTATTTCCACGCCCAATGTCCCTTTGTATTAGCCTAATGTTTTCATCACCATAAATCGCACGGTTCTAATATTGCATTGGTTTTCTAAGATACTTCAAAAGGGCTGGACATTGTCGAACATGTCACGTTGTTTGTTTACTTTCAAAAAGAAATATATGTCCTCTGTTAGCCAGACTGTTTTCGAACATTTATATGAAGCAGATCATCAGCATAGTCCTATAGCGATACTATTGGTTACTCACTTTGAACTGCTGATGAAGCTTAACAAATTTGTTTTCAGAGGCTATATTGGACATATCTTCACAGATGCATTAGCTTATGCTGGTGGAGTTGTCCTCTTTGCTCTAGCAACTTCAAAAATGGCCCGTATTTTGAATATTTGTACAAAGGTGTTGAAAAATATAATTTGTTCAATGTTGATGAAACTTGGCATATGAAAATCGAGAACAATGTGGCATGGAGTCTTTAAACCTGCCTATTATTTTCATCGAACATGGTAGATCTTTTTGCAATCTTGGTAAATTTGTTGGTGTTGATATAGATGGAGAATTTCCAAGTTCCACATAAAAAATTTGGCCTGATGCTATCATTTTTGTGGCAAATTTTGGTAATGTGTTACCGGATGTGTTATACCGTATATATAAAAAAAAATGCATGTCTCGTCATGGATGCCAACTTTGGGGCTTTACTCAAAAAAAAAAAAAAAAAAAAAAAAAAAAAAAAAAGAAATTATGGATTTTCAAATTGCATGGTGTTAGGTTGGGAGGTTGGGATGGAAGATTCTCAACATTACACTGATCTATTGCCACACATCAGTGACGATCTACTTATTGAGGTACAACTGTATAACATTTTTTTATTATACCCAGCCATACTTATCCAGTACCTACTTGGTGCTCCGTTGCACTTGATGGAAGTGCTTTCCGAATGTATTTTTCTTAACTCCACAAAACGATATACATCACATAAGCAAATGTAATTTCCTTAATCATAGTTGATCAATGTTTAGAAAAATCAAATGTTTGACTACCAAGGGTTCAGAAGAGTTTAAAAGTACCATGGTATTGATTTTAGTGTTATGCTAAGCACTGGAAGGCAAACTCAACACCGTAGTGACAAGAAAAAGATTTTGAGCTGTATGGAACAATTATGTGTATCTTGATTTCCGTGTGATACAAGTTGCTACCATCATGATATATTGCACGTGTAGATGTAAATGACCCAAATTACTAAGTTTTCCATCTAATATGTAACGAGGTATATATATATATATATATATATATATATATATATATATATATATATATATATATATATATATATATATATATATATATAGAGAGAGAGAGAGAGAGAGAGAGAGAGAGAGAGAGAGAGAGAGAGAGAGAGAGAGAGATGCTCTGATTGTTAACTATTGGTGTTATTAACTGCATTTGTTCAGCGCTTCGTATTTGAGGAATAAAATGAATTTGCAAGTTTCATTTTAGGCTATCTCCAATTTCAACATCTTAAAGACTGGATGACGGGGTTTGTCCACCACAAAATCGCAAATAAAACTTTTTCTACCAACTTGATTTCAAATATTTTTGCAGCATATGATAACATATACCTCTACACTTCAGATGATAGAATGAAACATTTTTACACCCAAAAATAAGGAATTTTCCTTCATAATGACATTATACAATATGTGGACTTTGCAGCAATTTGTACATGGGGGGACCAGCAAGGACCTCAATGGCACACTTATTTAGACCTGTAAACTTTGAGGTGACAGTCAACCAATGAATGGTAAGCAAGGCCCAGTGCATGTGTAACAGGGCATCCAAGCATGACGCAATGACCACAGACAAATGCAAACCATTTCAACAGGGACCATATACAAGGGTTTGAAGCTCTTTTCTTCTCGCCTTCAAAATACTTGTAAATTTGAAGAATCAGTTTCCTACCTTCAGCTGAAAATTTCATTGTGGCTGAATTTTCAAGATTATGCCCTTGTTGACACCTGTGTAAGGCTGACATGTGACATTGGTTTCAATAATATAAGGAATGTATGTTCAATCATTGGACGCAAACTTGTATTGTTTCAAACCAATCATATGATTATCTGAGTGCGACCAGTGCAACTAAAACAGTCACACAGTGATTGTCATGCTTTTTGTGCACGTGTATTTGTTTGTTATGAGCCATTGAGGTTCCCGCTGCTACCCCCATGTACAAATTGCTGCAAAGTCCACATATTGTACAATGTCATTATGAAGGAAAATTCCTTATTTTTGGGTGTAAAAATGTTTCATTCTATCATCTGAAGTGTATAAGTATATGTTATCATATGCTGCAAAATTATTTGAAATCAAGTTGGTAGAAAAAGTTTTATTTGCGATTTTGTGGTGGACAAACCCCGTCATCCAGTCTTTACCATCTTGTTGTTAATTGTATAGCAGTATTATTCTTTCTGAGGGTCCATTCATTTTCATCATTTTGCCACTTTGTAAAACAGATACATTATTTTATCAGGTATTTTATGCCGGCCACCTTGTACGAGGGTGAGGAACGAATGTTTCGAGGAAAACAAATGCTGTCCACTAGCCATTTAGCAAAATTTCTCGTCCTTTTCATCTTAAAAAATCATTTAAAAGCTGAATTTGAAATTCAAAATGGTAATCTAAAATGCGCTGATGCGTCCAGGGTACCGCATCTTGGTATGTGACTTCCAATCATGATGTTGGTAATGTCTATGTATTTTGAAAAAAAAAAATTAAAAAACAAAAACATCAAGTCTCTAAGAAATATATCATCCGTAGCAATGCAGTACAGCCTCAGGACAACCTCCAAATAAAATTTAATGGCAAGCATTAAATGAAAATGAACCGCCTTGGAAAAACGGAACTTTAACAAACTCAGCAAAAGAGACCAGTAGGTCTGATTGCTTACATCAGTGTTAGAAATTTACTAGCAGCAAGTGTGTTTCGGTCAAAAAAGCTAATAACGGGAATTAAAGCCAAAAACAAATGCGCCACTAATTTGAAAGTGGAGATATTGATTCAGAAAATAGGGCTTGGTGACTAGATATGCTTCCTAATACCGACTAAAACTTTGTCTAAATGGAAAGAGTGTGGGAACCCATCACTAATATTATAAAAAGACATGCATAGCATATATTTTGCCAACCAGTGTAAGCTACCTGTTGACATGTTTCACACAGCTTTATCTGATTTTGACTTTACCATTTATGCAACACTTGATCTTATCTCTGTCCGTGACTGTGATGTATTGATTTTTTTTTAAGTCTGTCAACAGATTTAGCAAGAAGAGCTTTGTTGAATTTAATTTGCTTGACAATTATTTATTATTTAAGATTGAGTTGGCCAAGTACTTTTAGATCTCTTTGTATATTATACAACGTATCTTTAGCAACACCTCGTTTTCGTTTTTTTTTCTGTCCATTTTTTCATGCGCCGTCTTGTAAAGTAACAAAGGGGTGATTATTTATGAAAAGGTTTATTAATAGTTAAATGTAAACAATCTTCATTAAAAGTCTAGTTTCATAAAGGACGACAAAACAATATCATAAGGATCACTTACAAAATGGATGGTGGCGTTGAGTGCAGAAACGGAATATGAACGGTTTACGTAAGGTGCATCAAAAGCTACATATAAAGTGAAAGGTTATTATTGTTTTGAAAATTTGGTCACCTGGTTTTGGCTAAGTGTAAGGGTCTTAGATAGAGAACCATCTCAGACACTGCTCTGAAAGAGTGGTTTGTTTAGGCCTGCAATCGAGTTAGCTCCCTGTTGAAGTAGGTGCACTACAAGGATTCAAACTGGGTTCCTTTTGATTGCAGGTTATGTCAAAGACCTGGTTGGCGACATAACAAACAAACAAACAAACAAACAAACTAACTAACTACCTAACTAACTAACTAACTAACTAACTAACTAACTAACCAACCAACCAACCAACCAACCAACCAACCAACCAACCAACATAAATAAATAAATAAATAAATAAATAAATAAATAAATAAATAAATAAATAAATAAATAAATAAATAAATAAATAAATAAATAAAAGTCAAGTAGCATTTACTAATATATGTTACAGATGCTGTTAAATATCTTATCATACATTCATTTATGTGTCTTGACTCATTCCAGGATACAAAATGTCAATAAAAAAAAAAAAAAACGAGTGGGAACTCACGCCTGACTGCACATAGGCTAAAGGCACGATACTCCCAGTGTTTCTTCGTGTCCCTATGTGGGTACGATTGATCGTTGTTTTTATTGCACCCTCGCTGTGAAATAGTGGCAACAGCAGGACTTAACCTAGGTACAGTCATGTAGGATTGCGAGTTAGGTATGGATATGCATATAGATGGCCAAGACAACATGTGCAATCCATCTGAAGTGCGCAGAGCGACAGGCATGGGTCACATTAAGGACTAAAGAAATTGCAGGTCGGCAACATGGGCCTTGGGAGTAAGCGAAAAAAAAACCAACATCAATCAGTTGCTCTACAGATTCTACCAGATGAAGCAATTTTAGGTTCGCCTTAGATGGGGATGGTCACATAAATACATCTGTAGCTTGTCAAGGTTTGTCCTCCTCCACGTCTTTTGCTCTTCTCCCTCTACCTCCTCAACACGCCTTGGATTGAAACATTGGCATGATATTATGATGTTCATTCAACCCACACCGTGTGGAGGAAGAGAATTATCCTGACTGAAGCAACTGTGTTGTTTTTTAGCTTTCATGGCCAAATGTTGCAGAGCTCATGCAATTACTCATTTTCGTCCTTCCATCTATAAAGGTTCGCAAATGTGTTCCAGATAACCCCATATAGAGTTAAGAAAATATTAAGTGTAAGAAAATCTAGCTCAAGCTCTATCATAGTATTCAACCTGCGGTATAATGTAATAACTGCTTCAAAGATATAAAATTCCTTTCCTCTACAAGTAATTAAATTGGAAATGCAAAATTTATATGATCTTGTGACCATGGCGAAGACTAAAATGTTGTGTACAATTAGTGACGTTGACCAAGGTCGCTAGGATAGGTTACGTTGAAAGGGGTAATTTTGTTTGGGCAGATTATAGCTTGGTGATCAGTAGTAGGGAGGAAGGAGCCTCCATATCAAAATTGCATTGTTGTACATTTTGCATAAAGATAACCATGATTACACAGAGATGTGGTCTCTCAATTGAAAAGAAATTTGGCACTTGTCCAAATTGTTATTTTTTCTTCAAGGACTCGAAAGGTTTACCCCTGATTTAACCAAACAGACCAAATATGGATAGCTGTAAGTAGAGTGCACATTTTACATTAAGTTAAGCTCATATGGGCACCTGAAAATTAGTGGTCAGATTTAGAACATATTGTGAACACTCTGCCATGTGCAGTTTTACGTTGATCATTAACAAAGTGGGTGAGATTGTTCAAAAAGTCATCATATCGATTAGTATAGTTAACAGTGGTGCCATCGACCACTCGACGGTAATTATGAGCCAGGATGTGCTGAACAACACAAAAGCAAATACCTCAAAAATACGCAATGTACTCAACAGCCATATACACCACAAGGCTTTATATTTGGTAATGTGCTGCTAGTGTGGTAATTCCATACTTCGTGTAATACCTTTTTCATTTCTGACAATAAAATAATGGAGTTGACGGCATTAAATGTAAGTTATTGTTACCTAAAATCTGCGTATGTACGATTCAAGTAACCGGTACAGTCAAGGAGGGCAAAGTGTATTCAGTTTACACTGAAATTGATTCCAACTTCTGCAAGTGGTATTTCCAATAATACATGTCACGTATCAAACTATTTCATATGCTGGTACGGGCCACCAGTCGCACATTGATCGTTCTTTTATTATTTTTTCTTTTTATTCCTTTTTTTTTTTTTTTTTTTTTGTTTATTTTGTTTGTTTGTTTGTTTTCTCTTTTTTTTTTTTTTTTTGGTTGTTTTTTTTACTGAGGTTTGAGGTTTTCTGTTCAGCCTTGGTTTTGGACGATATACAATGCAAGGGAATATTTCAGTCCATTGATGAAACTTGCTGTTTGCAAATTATTGCAGCGATACATAAGGGTACACATTAGGATGCTGGATGTACCACCCACGAACATTATTCTTAAGCATGAAGATTTATGTGCCATTAAAGTGGTCAGTGTTCACATATGAAGTAACTTTGGTGATGATCTTCGAATGATAATGGATCTTTCAATCATGATCATATCCGTGCACATTATAAAGGTATAAAGGGTGTTTTGGATATCTGTAGACGGTGTATGAACATTGGATTCGCCATGTACTATATCAAACGTGATGTGTTGTACAGTTGGTGCAAGAGATTTATTGTGACAAATGGGAGTAAACCGGTTTAAACTGGGCACAGCTATTCACAATTGGCAGAATATTGATGTAATTTTATTGGGTGGACTGGCAGGTTAGCTATGAGTTTCATCATGAAAGGTGCCTGACAGGGAATTGCAACCTTTCCAAGTTGATGTTTTTCTTACTCAGTACATGTTATAAGCAGTTAACAATGAGCAACGTTACATACGTTTAGTATGGGATGCTTTTGAATTCCCCCCTTACCTAAAGGATGTCACCGTGTGTAGTGACATTAGAGCAGGTCTTCAAACGCGATACAAGAAAATGTTGTGAGCGTCTTCAAAGAACGCGAACTAACATTAATCGGTTAAAGTCCAGACATACACCATGGGACATAATGCGGTTCACCATTATCGGAATTTTAACCGACGACCCAAATCAATTTAAATTGGCGAATCAATTGATACTTTTATTGTTGTTTTACTTGTAATAAGGTATGTAAGGTTCATGTTAATGTATTTCAACCTAACAAGTTATATTTGTACACAATCTGTGCGAGTTGATGGACAAAAATTCATTTTAAGACTTCTGCAGGGAAAGGTGCAGTTTGCAAACTGGATGATACGTCGTTTAATGAACTGAAAATGATACAGTGTAAACACAACCTGTTTATTTTATTTCATGTAAGAATATATAACATTTATATTAAGTCTAGATTGTGATCAGGAAGAGTCCATCTGTCCTGTGTAAGAATATCGTGCAAGGTATTCAGACTGTCTAGAATGTTGATATCCAGAGCCCATAGGGGTGGCTAATTGCACAGGTAAACTGTTTGACTAAACATTTCATTTGTAGAAACCAGGTAAACATTGACTATGAACTTAATCAAGTAGCACTGGAGAGACAAGTATGTATTTGACACATGCTGGTCCTTCATATGTAGGTCTAGGTATCAAAGCCTAATCGTATATTTAGAAAATGGTATATCGAACCATGGGTACCAATGCTTTAAGGTAAATCCATATGTTAAAAATGTCTGTATGAATCATCAGAAACATAGCTGAACTTGTAGAGGAAGCGCTCATTAGTACTACATCTTCTATCAAAGGAAAATGAATTAGGTATATATGTATGTATGTATGTATGTATGTATGTATGTATGTATTTATATATATATATATATATACATACATACATACATACATACATACATACATACATACATACATACATACATACATATATACTTAATTCATTTTCCTTTGATAGAAGATGTAGTACTAATGAGCGCTTCCTCTACAAGTATATATATATATATATACCGGTCGAAAGCAAACTTTAAATGGGTAAGATACTTGGACGCATCATGGAATTAACCCAGTTCCATCGATGCCCCCGGTGTGAAGGGGTAGTTTTCCTGACAAAATTATTTATTTATTTATTATTTACAAACCATTGGCGTTGAGTGCGGAATTCGCGATTTGGTATTTTGAAGAGGTAGCATCTAAAATGTATGTGTGATTAGTGTTAAGGGAAGGTTAATTTGTCAAAAGAATGTAATGGACAATATATATGTATATATACATGGAGCTATGAGAAGCCTATTGATGGTTGCATGCGCATGTAAAAAGTAAATTTCAAATGGTAAATGGACGCTGTTCCATGTACGGCTCAATGCTGAACGTAGATACAGCCCTACCACACACAAATCCTTACTTTGTAATATAGACGGCTTCTTGTAATATACTTGGAAGCATCATGGAATAAACCCTGTTCCATTGATGCCCCCGCTGTAAAGGGGTAGTTTTCCGAATAAATTATTTTATAATATATATATATATGTGTGTGTGTGTGTGTGTGTGTGTGTGTGTGTGTGTGTGTGTGTGTGTGTCAGCTTTTTTTAAAAAAAGGGTTGGGATTCAGCCGATTGTGGAGTAAATCCAACCAGATTCCAATTATGTTTCCCAGATTACGCCTTGATTAATTGAATTCTGCCCATCCATTATAGTACACACACACACACACACACACACACATATATACACACACACACACACACACACACACACACACACACACATATATATATATATATATATATATATATATATATATATATATATATATATATAGGCTGTTCATTGTAGTTCTGGTTCTTAAAAGGCAAATTTCGATTCATAACTTCTAACCAACATATATCGAGGGGGATTTGATTGGGTTACCAATGGTTCACAGCTATGATACAGGAGTTTGCCTGTGCCATCACAGTCGTAACTAACTGACGGGAATGAGGAAAATGTCAATTTTATACAGTAAAAGGTTTATAAAAATTTTTACGTGAAAAAAAAGTTAAGAAAACCATAACTTAACAGATAACAATGACTTCAATTGGTTACATCAAACACACAATGGCTGTTGTGCGAGAAAGGACGCAGAGCCTTGCAGAAAAGAACGCCCTACTGTGCGCCAGGGAGGACCCCTCTCTCTCTCTCTCTCTCTCTCTCTCTCTCTCTCTCTCTCTCTCTCTCTATATATATATATATATATATATATATATATATGCACATTGGATAGACAGGGACAGGTTGGCTTATGGAGAGTAAAGAGTTCGGACTGCGGAATACGGTAATGACTACTAGGAAGTGGTTTTGGACAAAAAGACACAAATACAATAGTATTAGTATGTTAGCTGCATACAGAAGAAGAAAGATTTGGGAAATTGAAATATATAATCACTTTTGAATAACTTTACAAACATAGCTTTGAATAATAAGCTAGATTATCTGAAAACGTAACAAACAAAAGATGTAGTTGACTATCCTATCTACTGATCACAATGTTGCATTGATTCTTTTTCAACAGCCAAAAGTTTGACCACATGTTAGCTTTCAGGTTCTGGTATATCTTAAGTAAAAGGTAAAATATTTGATCGCCCTCTGTTTACAAACTTAGAGAAAACTTTATATCAGCTCTGCATTATTTAATTTATTTGGAAAATGAACATAGGATATATAACATACCACTTTAGCATTCGAATTATATTTCCCAACTGAAACCATGAAAATATATATTATTTCTGCTACAATGGGGCCAATGAAGCCAAAAATGTGCACTAGAATAGCCATTTTTGTGACACACCGGATGCCTATGGTAGAAAACTCTATATTCAATGAAACTTGGCGTGATCATACCATCAGGAATAGTTTAGAAATTTTCAGTGATGTTCAGATGACCCTGGCGGTAACTTTAGAGATCCGGATAGTTCATTTCGGCATTATCATTGTCTTTTTGACAAAATTATAACAAGAAGAATAAAATTTTGCGAAGAACACTTTGAAACAATATTTTTGAAATTAGTACCGGGGGTACTTTTTCAAGAGTATATTCCTTCTCACATAAGGGGCATTCTTTCTGTACATAAAATTGGTCGCACATAAGTGTTACTCCCATTTAGTATATTTTGTTTTTAAATCATACAAAAATCTCATGCTTTAAAGAAATTAAGTCCACTAAAAATTTTAGCCCAAAAACCCTTTGGCGGTAGCCTTCCTGGATTGAGAAATGGCAAGCAAGGCTCTGATTTCAGATTCATGTAAATTCACTCAGATTAAACAAATTACCGTAAACTTTTTTTTCAGAATCATCTGCTATTTTAATTCCATCCGACAGTGGATATATTTTAATGTGGCAATTCAAAACGTTTCTGATATATACGACAGATACCTGTCTACCCAGAGTTTTCCAGATCAGTAAATGTTTGCTTATATGCCAAAATGTTTTTCATGATTATCCTGAGATTTCATTGTTTTCGAATAATATGGCCATACTGACAATATGCATCAATTTCTGGGTGAAAATTAACATAGACTTCTGTGTTTAGCAGTATTTTATTCAAGGCCATTTCAAGGTGAAGTTTCATATATCCATGCCATAGTTCACTATATACCAAGTTTCACGAAGATTGACCTTTAACTTCAGAAGGTATTTTTACATAGCAAAAACTGGTAAGTAGCCCCAAAGTGACTGTTGAGTATCTCTTTTTAAAATCTGCATCGCCTCTGCAACTATTCTTGCTGGGTATGCGACATTACCAACCTAATAATAATTGCATTTCATTAAAAAAAAAAAAATAACATAACTTTACGATGTTCAACCATGGTTAGTTCGATAACATGTATTTCGTTTAAAACCGACTTATATATCTGGCTTTTTATTTTTGTACTTAGTTTTAGTTTGTTTGGATGATTTTTGTTTTTGTTGTTATTGTGATACCTTTTTTGCTCTTCTTTTCTCCATTTGTAACCCCCCCCCCAAAAGAAAGAATAAGAAAATTAAATAAAACTCGTGCAACTTCATAAGTTCCCACACATTTGTATGACACAAAAATGCCAAACTTGACCTTTTAAATTTGCTACATCTTTGACATTGTAATTATCGGGTTAGTTTTTACGCTAAACTGAGGCCTTATGAAGCTGTATAGAAACAAACACAATCCCGGACAATGAGCATTACCTGTATCATGTAAAATTGCAACAATTCAGTTTCTTGTAATCATTTATGTGAACATTCGTTCTCTTAATGATTGTGTACATCATTAGTCTGGGTTCCAAGTTCCACAGTGGCTACTTATACTACAGCGATTAGTGTAACTTGTCCGTTTGCTAACTATGTGTTACTCACCCTTTCATGGATTTGCAATTTGAAGAAATATGAGAGGACAGTAGAATATGTTGTTCTTTGGTATTGATTAATCATTCAACCTCTCTTGGTTGGTGGTCATAAGGATGTGAAGGAAACTTCTTTACATTCATTTTCCGTAAAATGCTCAGAAATTTAAAGATCAGATGCCCACATATTAATTTATTTATATAATCTTTATAACTGTCCCATTGTTTAAAAATGCATTGACTAAATAATAAACAATGTTTATGGCTATCAAACACCTTTTTTATTGGAGGAGGACGTTTACAAAGTAGGTTATGACCACACGTGTCTCCTTTTCAAAAAAAAAAAAAAATGATGGTACTATGGTGTTATAAATATTGGGTATTTAAGTCTCTGGAACTGTAACACGGCTCGCATTCTATGCACAGTGTATGAACCATTTAAATACAAAAGGAGTAAATTAGTACATTCCCAGCTACTTGCAGTCAACTACAAGTTTGTAACGAGAAAAAAAAATAATAATTAAAAAAAGTTAATAAATAAAAAAAAAAAATAAAATAAAAAAATAAAAAAATTAACCTGAAACAAGTGGTGGTTCCAAACCAAACTGCTCTCATATACGTTTCCGTAATCATTATGTACAGGTGTTAGTGCCTGTAGACTGCTATTTTAGGGCCGATTTGGTCAATAATGTGTATTTCCACTAGTTAATAAAAATGAGGAATATTTCTAATATAATAAGGTCTTAGCCATTATGAATTTCAATTGTATGCTCAGATGGACATGTGGTTATGTATATATTTATATATATATATATATATATATATATATATATATATATATATATATATATATATATATATATATATATATATATATGTATATATGTATGTATATATATATATATATATATGTATATATATATATATATATATATATATATATATATATATATATATATATATATATATATATATATATATATATATATATATATATATATATATATATATATATATACCACCATTATAAGGCTATTTTTCTTTCTAATGCATTATACCTCAATGGTTCATTAACTTTTTTTAGTTTAATTTACAGTAGCACGTAAACCTGAATATGAGGCAAACCTGTTTTCTATCATTGCCGCCATTTTGAACTCTAAATTTTTCCCTTCTTTCTGCATCTGTCACCAGTTGTCATTTTTGGTGACTACCTGTTTCAAATGAAAGGTCAAATTTGTTTCTTCACATTAGTATTGGAAGATGAATGTTGATGTTTTGGTAACTTCTGAATCTTTATGCTGTCATTGTTGGGTTTCGATGTATGGATATGGGTAATGTTTCTCTGAACTATTTGCTAGGGTCTTGTTTTTTATTAATACCCATGTCAAATGTATTTGCTAATTAAGGTGGAGCTTTCAGCATAGTTTGAAGAATACTTTAACTAATCCACTGCAACACTTGTCATTCAAATCCTAGCTACAGAGGTCCACATAGACTTCAAAACAACACTCGTGAAATTAATCTGATGACTCTTGTACATTTAATGTAATGGCACCTCAGTTATTGGATTAGTGATAATAAATAACATTTTTCCCATAAACTTGTTAAGGTAGAAGATCTGAAGCCGGCACATTTGGATAATCTCTAATCACTTTATCATATTTTTAGATAGTCTGATACTTAAATAAATTAAATGTTCCCAAAAAACTCATATGTGTGAACATAAAATTTATATGAGATAATTGACCTCAAAACGTTTGTTTACACTGAAAAGTTTAAGCAGTGCCGGGCACATGGGTTTGTTTGCATAGGCATGAGAATGAACCATGTCATTGTTTCCACAGTCATTAGTCCATGACTCCTGAAAACCAGTTGAGCAATTGACAAGGGTCACTCACAGGAAACCGCCATGGAGAGAAGAATGGGCCTGTTCCGACTAATCACTACGATTGCTCTGATTACTTTGAAAGTCTCTATTGATGTAAAAACAAATTAGCACAATCAACTTCCTGGTCTGCAAATATGAAAAGCCGCCTGCGAACCCACACCAAAACAACCTAAGTGTGGTGTTCCCCAGTTTAAAAAAGTCGAGACTTCTGTGCGGAAAATGTGAAAATCAAACCAAGTCAGAATGCTGCAAAATCTCAAAAGATTCAAATCCTGCAAAAAAAAAAAAAAAAAAAAAAAAAAAAAGAAAAGGAAAAACTTTACGGATGCAAATCTAGGGATTTGTAGTAATCAGAATATATGCAGCCTAGACGTATTTTTGAAAAAAAAAAATGGGTAATTGCGATCCAAAGTTGCCAGTTTCACTGCACACTAGCTTCAAAGCGTCCACCTTACAAGAGAGGTAAAAACATGGTAATCATGTAGATTTTGAAGGTAAACAATATTGATTGGACACAGTGACAATTACAAAATCACCTCCCAGAATGCAACATTTGCATTTACTTGTTACCTTCAAATGAAGTAGGCAGAAGAAGGTGATTTGACAGATAACAGAAGCTAGAACACAGTCGCAGATATGTATGAAACAATTTAAATATAGACGTCTGGTATTATACGATAAACTTATTTGTGAACATTGACTATACTTGATTTTAAAAAAGGGATAAAAATTATGCACTATAAAATTAATTTGATTGACCACATTCAAGTACAACTGATAAAATGTGCCAGTTTTGGCATCTATAGAGTACAGATACTGAACTCAAAGGCATATATATTGCACCATATCAAATCTTGTGGGTGATCAGGAAGTTTCACATGCGATGCTTATTTCTACTCTTACACCTCATATCCATATAGCTCAAAGTTCTGGTTAATGCTTCGGTTGATAAACAGGTTAATATGGAGATTTTATCAACATTTTCACCATGCTATCTTATTAGGCAGTATTCTCAAGACCTGTTCCAAACACATACTTCCGCAGGGACGGAGATAGCACAAACTACATTTACAGTCAAACATCATGGAGAAGGGTGGTCGTCAATGCTGATAATAGTATGCAAATTAAAAGGGATTTTTGCTGTGTAATATTCAAAGTGAGTAGATAAACTGTATTTTGCGTGGGGATATAAGCAATATAGTCTTACATAAACTTTGTGGAACCTTTCTATCAAAAAATATACAAGTACACATGTAGCACAAGAGTCTTAACATGAGAAGAAAAAGACAAGTTAAACGTTCGATATGAACTAGCTAGGAAGTCATTATGCATAAAAAGCAACGCTTTCAATTAAGCATACACCTAAGACTATATGTATTGGTAGGGGTGACAAGTATATAGAATCAAGATTAGGTAAGGTTGTCATCAGTACAAAGCAGCATTTACTAGGAAGGGCCATTTCATATGCCTAAATGGAGTAAATGGCGGCCCTCTGGAGCTGCGCAAAACAGGGACAACCACCATTCTGAGATTACGTAACTTTATAAATTCATAGTATTTTTAGGTTTTCTGGGAAAGATTGCAATCTGTAAGTAGGTAGGACCTCGGCCACAGAAGTGCACTGCCTGCATTCATTGCAAGAAGATTTTTACAACTAGCAAGGTAGAGACATGACAAACCTCATCAAAGGCTTATCTAAAATTATAACATGGAAGTTATCTGACACTGGCAGGTTACATTTAGATTTGAAAATAATTCTGTCTGCAATACGTATGATCTGATTATGTAATGGTTTAATAAGGTTTCCGTATATTTGTCAACACTTTGCTTTATAAAGGTAATCAACCATGATCAGTCCATTCAGATATAGACCAATTATTATTTTTTCCCATGCTGGAGGCCTTTGTTGAAGTGTCAGGAACATTTGGATAGTACTGAACTCCGATATTTCCATGCCCTATTGTACCACAGTTTGCATACTAAGCTTGTCACATGAGGTAATAATATTGGACATATGATATCACAGTTGATTGTGTTGTTGTTGTTGTTGTTGTTGTTGTTGTTGTTGTTGTTCTTCTTCTTCTTCTTCTTCTTCTTTTTTTTGGAAAGTGTGTAACACCTTTAATACAATTGTATCAATCCATCCAATACATAGAAGAACTGCAAATATTGATAGTGCAAACTTACTATGAGCCACAACGGCCTTCCCCAACAGTGGCTACTAATGTATAATACGGGTCAACTAGAACAGAAACTCCATACACAAACACATGAACTGAGTACCCTGTTGTTTGTACAGTTTAAACTGTGAGAAGGTATTTGCGTAATTGCACAATTGGGGTCAGTATATATATATATATATATATATATATATATATATATATATATATATATATATATATATATATATATATATATATATATATTCTAAAGGCCAAGCCAACTGTAGCATTGAACAAACACTATACAATAAACAGTTCATTAGTGTCAACATGTATAAGGCACTCTTCAGAGCAGATACTAGTATGCTCCCAGCATTGCAACATGTAAACAGTAATGTTGACAGCAGAATTTGTTCAGACGATCATAGGAGTGTTCAAACATACAATATAAAAGATGCTGACTTCTTAGATTTGATTTTACACTTTTGCTTGCAATCACATAAACACCTGCATGGTTCCTACTGTGTTTTCGGGCTGCAACAAACCAAATGCTTAAGAAAACATAAAAAATTACCATGTTACAAAAGTGATAATCCGACATGTAGAACAGGAACGACGTATAACAGGAGTGTTGAGATGCCAGTGGCAATAATCCTATTTCTTTCATATTGGCCTGCATATGGTTATATGAGCAGATTACCTATCTGCAAAAATACTTGGGATATAAAAGCATCACACACTGGGTATGTGATATATCTTTCCACGAAAAGGTCACATAATCACCAAGAAACATATCGTCCCTGGCATTTCAGATGGCTTGTATATAATGGACCAAACCCAGGATGTCCTTTGATATTAGACGAATTTGATTTCCAAGAAAACATCCATTTATGGTCAACTGTCAACCATATCCTTGTTGTAATATATCATACTAGGGATCTACATGTACATAAAAACTTCGAGGCGCACCATGTTCTTAATATAACATGCCAGTGGATAATGCCACGCGTGAATCTTAATTCCACCTTGTCATTCGAAATATATGTGTTGTATGCTGCAGTACAATGTATAAATCACGTAAGCTTGGCACTTCAGTTTTCAGAGTCTATGTTTATGTTACAGTTAAAATTAAAACTTTTTATCACTATTTGTTGCACAAAAGAAGAGAAAACACCTCACCATCTTCCAATGGTGAACAATCCTCGAATGGTGAACAATCCTTGTATGCTGTTCCATGTCCCAGCACAGAAGAGCCCATTTTCTTTTGTATGCTGTGTAATTGCATCGGTGAGTATGAAAATTCAAATAAATATTATGGCATTACATTTTCCATACTCGGACAAACTCTGTGCAAGGAAATACCTTGAAATGAGGGATTTAGGTTGGATGCCTGATTCTCAGCAACATAAAGTTCACCGATTATGTGGAAGGCACTACCATCGCACATTTCATTCAGATTCACATTTGGTGTTGATTCGCTTGTACACTGAACTATCCGGAAGGAACAGCAGTCACACCGGAGGTTGTACATTTTCATATTATTTCATGAAAACAAAAATATATGTAAAGGAACATAAATATGTTTATATTTCTCCTAAAAATATAGAAATTATCTTCAGAAGGCATTCGGTAACGCAAGTGCGAACATTGTATATTTTCAAAATCCCCCAAAACTTTTACGAACTATATTCTCAAACCATAGATGTACTTTGCCATTTGGTGGTAAAAAGTTATACAATGTTACATTTGAAAAAAGACTTTAATCTTGATATGAATGACGGACTAGAAACACTACACTTCTCAAAGAACAAAATTTATAAATTGGGCAAGAAATTTTTATCAGAAGGATTCAAATTTACACTCGTTTTATATACAAATTATTATGTTGGTGAAAGTGAAATAAAGATAAAAGTGTCATCAATATTTAATACCTTAGTGAGATTAGTCATGTGCAAAAAAACACAGTCAGGTACAGATACATTTCATTTGCGTATGCCTTTTGCGCAGAATATTTGCCATGTGTTTACTGTTATGGCAGTCATGATTAGTGTTCCTAAGTCGCAATTCGTGGATATTGGTCTTCAACAGCTTGTGTGGAATGGTCCAAATGCAGATGTTTGCGCTGTGGCGGGGTTTGTTATTTTGATGGTGTCTGAAAAGCAATTTAAAAACAAGCTTGGCCCTTTTTGTAATTACCATGGTAATATAGCCAGTCTTCTGCCACCATTGACTAATTTTGTGTCCTCAAGTAGATTTATCATTCTGGTATCATACTTATATGCATATTTCAAATACAAGCAGTTTCACTTCATTATTAACTTTACTGCTAGCACTACACCGTGTTATGGAATGGCACAGATATTTGTTCCTGGTTTCAAATTTGACACATTTGATTCTCGTAAAGAGGAGGCCAACCATGTTACCTTTGATAGTCAGGAAAATATAAAGGAAACAATATCCGCATGTGTGTATTACACACCTACTTCTCACATAAATTGTGAAACGTACCATTTAAAGGAAATTAATATTGATTTAACAGAACATAATAGCGAATGTTACGTATTGTATCAATACCCCGTGGAGAAACGTGTAGATGATGTTGTGGATATAGGTGGGAACTATATACATTTCAACGTGCGAAAGGTTGCAAAATCAAAACATATTCACAAGAAAAGGACAATAGGAATAAGTACAACATTGGCAGTTGTAGCTACAATGAGGGAATTCGGAGAGTTGTGCCACTTCCAAGGGGCATTTGTTGCATCTAATGAGAAACTAAATAATTTGATTGCCAAAAATTATCACGGAAAGGTGGACGTGCCGAACTTATATATGAAACTTGGAATGAATTGTTTGTCATTTGATTGGTTTTTCCGCTTTTCCTCCTCATCAGTCTCAAATAGTCGTTGTGACATCTTCAATGTAAACCAAAGTGGGATTTATGTCTTTAACCTTTTACGACAAATTATATGTTTTGATTTCAATATTTCACTTTCAGTCACGTCTTTCACGCTGAAGTTAAATAGAACTGATCTTGGTGTCCATGCATGGAATATATTTATGGTCAGTTCTTTATCTATGGTGCCATTAAAAGACACCATACGAGACTGGTCATTGAGTACGTGGGCGGGGAAAGGGATTTTCACCATTCACCAGGCCAACAAATCAACATATTCACTTGAAGTTGATGGCTATTTCCATTATAAAGTACACAATGAAAAACTTGTGAAAATTCCAGCAATGAAATGGGTCTGGCCAAATATAAACTATTCATCCTTTCGCTGGTTTTTTGATATAATAATGGATAGCTATGGTGATCCAGATTACGATCTCAATGTTAGGTTAGTTCGTTTCTCTAAAGGTTCAATTATCTGTGTGAAGCTTCGAACATCATACCTAGACAAGATTACTCAACTGGAGCGATACCCGGCTTTAAATCCAATTTGCATCCAGGGACACCCAATTCAACAGTGCTTTAACCCACCATACTTTCTGATAAGAGGGACTGGAGGAACAAGCTGGAAGGAAGCTCAAAGAACGTGTCACACAATGAATAAACACTTGGTTGTATTCAACACGGAGGAAGAGTACAAGATGATTTTTCATCTTTCGTTTTTCTTTAAACTAGGATTTGAGGCTTTGCAGTTACTTTTTCTCTCGCACATCCTGCATATTGGACTGAAAATGAGAAAGTCTGTAAGAAAACATTCTTTTGGGAACCCATTTTGTTGATGGAAGAATATGGTTTTCTTAAACCCATTGATTGCAATTTTGAAACGAAAGGCCGCTTTTATGTTTGCAAGGGGCCCAAAAAAATTATTTTGAAACGGAAGTGAACACAACTAAGTTAAAGTGTTACTTTAAACAAACATAGGTCACAAATATTACTCTTATTTTAAGAGTGGAAGAAAATATAGATTTGGTACATTTGAGGCTTTGACTTTTTATGGCACAAATTCATCACCTGCAGATGTGACAAACATAACTGAAGCGACACCCTTCCCCTCAAAAAATATATATTAGAAATAAAACATGCACACACACACACACACACCCCAAAAAAACATAAAGACAAAACAAGGAATCCCACAAATAGATAGAGTAAAATAAGACAATAGAAGTATACACATCAATCAACATTTAAGTTATACCATTTCTCTGAACTATCTGCCTAATTCATTATGGTTAGGGTTTGCAATCAACAACCAGGACCTCATTATCTATATATGGCATTAGCGCTCCACAGATAATTATTGATGTAACATCAGGAATCAAAAGACAGGCATTTATAAGTGATTTCTAGTATAATTAATTTAGTAATTACTTAACATATTTTTTGTTAAAAAATAATATTTGAGTTTTTTGTTTGTTTTTGTTTTGTTTTGTTTTTTGTTTTTAGTTGGGGCAATCTTGAGCCAAGGTACTTTATTTGCCAGTAATTATTGAAAAATCACCTGACCGTAGTGCCTGGCGATCTTCATACCTAAACTATACAGAAAAAGAAAATGTGCATAATTTAAATGAGTCATGTTATTTTCTTAACAATGTTGGATTTGATTATCTCAGTATTTATGTCCTCTTATCTGAGAAGTCAACCCTGCTGGTTTTGACCACCATCTTGGCATGTGCAATTGCATGATATAGTTCTAAGTCATGTGTATACTTTTTGGAGACTAATGAATTCGGGCAGACAATAAATGAGATTTAGTTTCATCTGTTGGGGCAACGACCCGGCTCATATTTCATTCTTACTTCTGACTCCTACTTCATAACACCAAACACTAAAACAAAACAAACACAGGAAAGCAAGGGACTATATCATACTGTTGTTCGCATTGGTCCAGGTGGATGTACAAAGTGAATGATCGGATTAACATCGCTAATGCACAATAGTAAATCCATCTAGCGCATTCTTTACATTCATTCCATGTAGGCCTACTTTACTCTTTTGCTGTAAACTTAGCTGACTGACAAGTCGGGAGAACTAAAAGGTGATAGGCCTAACAGGTCTCTTTTTATTTTTGGCAGAAGTAATGAAATTTGTGTTTTGGGTGGATAGGCCTATACAATTTGGAAAATAACTAGTGTCTGCAGTTAATGATGAATATTTCTAAGGTTGAGAGGACCGGTTTGAAACCACCAGTTGCCTTTTATGGGTGACTGCCTGTCTCAAGTCAGGAATGAAATTTGTTTCTTCACATTGGTATTGGAAGAGAAATGTTGATGCTTTACCTTTGGCAAGTCTGGAATCTCTGTGCTGTCATTGTCGGGTTTGGAATTAATGAATATGGATCATGTTTTTCTGTACTATTTGACAATTACTTCTTTGGCTATGTTGTGCTGTGGGCTTTGTTCTCCGACTCATAGTTATAGTGGAGGTAGAGTGTGTTTATAATGTTCCAGATTCATAAATATCACAAAAACGATGTAGGCCTACTTTACTCTTTTGCTGTAAACTTAGCTGACTGACAAGTCGGGAGAACTAAAAGGTGATAGGCCTAACAGGTCTCTTTTTATTTTTGGCAGAAGTAATGAAATTTGTGTTTTGGGTGGATAGGCGTATACAATTTGGAAAATAACTAGTGTCTGCAGTTAATGATGAACATTTCTAAGGTTGAGAGGACCGGTTTAAAACCACCAGTTGCCTTTTGTGGGTGACTGCCTGTCCCAAGTCAGGAATGAAATTTGTTTCTTCACATTGGTATTGGAAGAGAAATGTTGATGCTTTACCTTTGGCAAGTCTGGAATCTCTGTGCTGTCATTGTCGGGTTTGGAATTAATGAATATGGATCATGTTTTTCGTACTATTTCCTTTGCGCATCAGCAATGCACTCATACAGGCAGCTTCATTCCTTTACTTGTCATGCTTCGGGTACGGACATGGATACAGTTTTTTTCATGCAAGCTTCACAATATATCCCCAATTCCGTGGTTGGTTGACGACACTCACATACATGCGGCAAGTCTTGCATCTCTTTCCTCCTATCCTTTGGTTAAAGTTCATGGATGTTTTCCCGAACTATTTGATAATTCCCTTATTGGCTATATTGTGCTGTGGGCCATGTTCTTCGACTCATAGTGGAGACAGGGCGTGTTCAATGCTCCAGATTCACAAATATCACAAAACGGATGTAGGTTTACTTTTTCCATTCTTGTGAATTCAGCTGACTGACAAGTCAGGAGAACCAAAAAGTGATAGGCCTACCATATTTATTTTTATCTTCGGCACAGCGAACGAAATTGGATCTAATTAGGCCTACTTGTTTTGGCAAAAATAAAGTATGTCAATATAAAACCATTTTCAAAGGGGAAGACAACTGGTTTCAAAATGCTTGTTGCGTTTTTTTTTGCTTGACTGCCTGTCTCAAGTCAGGAATGAAATTTGTTTCCTCATAATAATATTGAAAGAGGAATGTTGATGTTTTAGCAAGTCTTGAATATCTTTCCTTTCATTTTTGGGTTCAAATTTATAAATTTGTTATTTTATTTATTTATTTTTTTTTTTTGCTGGCTATTTGACCCAACGTGGCAGCTCTATGTCAACATGAATGATCATGTCTATATCTCAAATAACAGTACTACAGACACACACACACACACACACACACACACACACATACACACACAAAATATATCCATGCTTATTTATTCAAGGTGCAACGGTTTCTCAAGCAGTGCTGATAATAGTAATCTTTTGTACCAAAACAGGCAGAAAGCACTGCATTTTTTAATCAGTATTTGCCACTCAGCCAGCCATAGGTAGAATTTATCATGCATGCAGAATTCAAGCTTCTGAGGTCCGACATGGCCTGTACCTATAAGTAAACAAGGGTCTAGAATAAAAATTTGCCAAATTTTGTGTTGTGGATATAGATCGTTTGATTCTCAGGTAGTCGCTGTAGACATTTACCAGGCACAGGGTCTTAGCTTGTTGGTTAAAAAGGTGCTGTTTCATGCAAACTTTGTTTCTCATTTCCCAATAGTGTATTCATTATGGTTATATATCTGCTCTGAACAACGCAACATTATCGGAACTGAACAAATATGCCAAAATGATTCGCAAAGAAGTTTCAAAGAACAGAACAAATATGCAGAATGTTTTGCAGATGCAGTTGGATACAACAGAACAAATGTGCAGAATATTTTGCAGGCACAGCTGCAAAGAACAAAACAAATATGCTGAATGTTTCGCAGCCACGGTTGCAAACGTGATGAACGATCAGGAAGTATCTTGCATCAAAATTACTTCATAAGTATATATCAACCTCCCGCTTGGGACTGTATAGAGTTTATTCCAATATATTTGAGGATTAAACTGATTTTGCCCCAAGATCGGACACACAGTGCATTAGTTATAATGCCAACAGTGATTTAATTATGAGATGCCATTTACTTTCTATACGCATTATTTGGCATTTACAACACCCATAGCTGTGTCTGTCTGCAAGTGTCTTCTAAGCCAAAGAAGAAAGTGGCATCAGTATGTTTGGTGTGGGGCTATAGACCTCCAGACTCAGATATAATTTGAATGAGTGAAGGAAGGAATCATTTAATCAATTAATCAATCAACCAATCAACACTGGTCAAGACATCTGAAGAGGGGAGACGAAGAGGCCGCTTTAAATATCTTGTAAAAATGCTTAAATAAAGCCAAAAGGAGCACAGGGAATAGAAGTGGAAATTCCATTTTAAAAACTCTTCATACATAACTTCCCGATAGCAGCTCCTCTAAACAATCGTGTCATTTTGTTTTGTTTGTTTTTTTTATTGCTTTCTTACTGCAGCATTTATTGCAGTGTACAGCATGAGGGAAAAAATTCTATTGGCCATTTTTGGAAAATGACTTGCGATAGTTTTGGCACAGTTGACATAAAATGACATCAAATTTCAGCTAGATCTAAAACTGCTTGCTATGGCGCCAGCCAAGATGTAAAGGAGGGTATATTTAAAATGAGCATACATAACTTGGTCGGCCAACAATGTGATATATTTATATTTCTTGGTTTTATTTATAATTTGATGATACCCACAATTTTTCAGAATTCGATCCAGTAATGTTACTCTGAAGTATTTTGTTCGGAATTATTTTACTTTTAAGTGAGATCTTGAACATCTCTCCAGCGCTCTTTAATGTATCAGCCGAGGGGCCTAGTGTATGTAATATGATAAACTGCTGCAAATGTAATCGGATACAAATTTATGAACTATATCCTCATATGTTTTAGACATAAAAAGCTGTACCATACCTCATGGATGTTTAGAAAGATACTAACTTCTCTTCCATGCATTCCAAAAACATCGAGAAATCAAAATATGAACAATCAGTACATGACATATATTATTTGCATCAGGAAAGCAATCAATGGTCCACCAAAAGAAAGTTAGATGAACCCATACACAATGGACTGACAAAGTGTGTCTTGTGCTTTAAAAATTAAACTCAACATTGAATATGCAAAGAAAATATAGCAGAGAAAAAATAAGAATACACAAAGTGAGGTATTGTGGCGAAAACAGCTAGCTCTCACCAAAAAAAACAGTCAAACAAACAAACAAAAACCAAAACCAAAACAAAACAAAAAAACAACAAAATATCAAAGCAAACCAAAAAAAAAAAAAAAAAAAAAAAAAAAAAAACCACCAGTATACATTCGCAGGTGTTCCAGGATCACACTGGAGCACTGTAGTGAAACAAGACTGCAATTTTACTGCAGTGCAGAGAATATAGCCCCTAACCAGGTACAGAACAAGTCTTTATGCTTCACAATCTGGCTCTTCTTGCTCGATTCTCACTGCACTTTTTCACATGCTACTTTGGGCGATCTCATTCCATTTTTGGTAACTTGCGGGGGGGGGGGGGGTTGGACATCATTTCATTACGACACGCCCATCTGCCGGCCTTGGATCCTCGCAAGCCTGAAGAAAAGCCTGAAACATGCAAGTCAGCCAACACCCCACAAAGGGGAAGATCATACATGGTATCCCTTCACAAGGGTTTTTTTTTACAACCTTCCTCCTTGAGGGCCTATGTTTTATATTTCCCCAATTAGGGGTCACCTTTATTAGCTCCCTCCTTAAGGGTTAGTTTCTTTTCACGCGTCCTTTAGGGCTTACTTATGTAACTATCCCCTAATAAGGGTTTGCTTCTGTGTTCCTCTTCGTCTATCCAATTACCCTTTTTACAGCCACCTCTGGTCACAACAACAATTCTTACAATTCCTATTTACACAGTCCCTTCTAATCATAGCAACACTGATTCCTTAAATACAGCCAGCAATCATGAAAGTTCAAACAACAGATACACTAGGCAATACAACCCACCAATCAAAGATCTGGTGTGGGCACACTTAATTAGATTAACAACAGCAACCTAAATCTCTCTCAGAGAATACATGATTAACCTATGCGACAGAAAAATGTAGCTCTGCATACACAGATCCAGTATCGTAGACAAGAGAGACCTGTCACCTGTACTTATGATTTGCATCCATTTTAATCACCCCACTGGATAGGATGGTCAAATTCTGTCATGTAACTCATTCCACCCTCCTCTGCATAGAAGGGTCTAACTAGGTCTACACCCGTCAACTTGGACACACCCATATACTCCTTTATGCCAACCAGAGCCGTCAACAGTCCCTCCCAATGGGCCAAATCATGGACAATTTTGGGACTGTATGGGTCCCTTCGTATGAATCTATTGTACTTCACAAAATCAAATTCAGTGAGGCAATTGAAATGAACGCCATATGGAGAGCAATCTTCAGCACTCCACCCCTGTTGCACCACTTGCCCAGGCAAGTCTTGTCCCCCAATGCCCAGATTATCTCCCATCTGCACAAAAAAAAAAAAAAAAAAACTCCAACATCAAGTCCCTCCAATCTTTTGGCTCTTTCTTTGTAAACTGCCCACCATGGGCTTTTTGGCAGTGTCACCTCTGTTGGAAGGGGGTAGAAGCCTGAACCTGGCAGATGCCACAAGATCCATGGGGGTACACAAAGCGAGGCAGGTGCTTAGCAATGCTTGTTGCCAGTTCTTAGGGACCGGCTGGCATCACCCATACACCACCCAGAACCTTGTCTTGGATCACTAATGCACCTTCCAACCTAACTGGGATTGATGATAAGTGACACACCCTGAACTGCACACAGAGCTGGTGATGTGCAACATTAGCTTCTTCAGACAAATGTGCTGACTTATGAGCAACCCCTCACGGAGGGGAAAAGCTACTCTCCCGTCTCCTTTCCCTACTTTATCTGTCACCCTTCTGCCTGACCTTGCTCCTAGGCAACTGACTCTTGATCCAGATGTTTGAATCAAAGGACCAGTAACAGTCGCAGAGGGCCACCCATTGGTTCTTGTTTCTGCTGACACAGCCATCGGCCATAGCACACTATCAGTCAGCCTCACCTGACTTTTGGGCACTACTAGCTCTGGTGGGGTAGCTTGCTTCCACCCCTGTGCTTCAGCCCCTTGGGGATTGGGCAACAATGACACATTCACTCAGGCAGTAGAGATGGATGTTGGACCCTGCCCCACTGAAGCACACCCCTCAGCTGACGGGCAATCCCCACACATAGTACCCCAACCAGACAACTGTGGCAGCAAAACAGCGAACTCTTTACTTGTGACCCTCAGCCACACTGGGCCCATCTGCTCCTTGATGGACTCCCCTGCCTGGTTTGGAATTTCCTCTACTGTCCGAGGTCCAAAGTGGGTGCAAGATCTGCTTTGGCTGGCCTCACCCTCAGGAAGCTTGATCAAATTATTGGGAGTATGCTCCCAAGAAGGGGGGGAGGGGGCAACCACTTTTCTTCCTGCTGCCCCATCCCAACATAAGGACTACTCGACTCTCAGGGCAGGATGTCCAACCTTCCTATTCCGCAGTCCAGGCATTCAGATCAAATGGCCCTGCCAAGGAAGCCCCGGTGACTCTAGCTGTTGCTCTTCTTGGAGGTGGCCCTGATATTTCTGTAATGTCCAATCTCAATGGTAAATTCCCTCCAGAGGTTGATGTGCCCCTTTGTATTACTACCTCAGGTAGAGGGCCATCGCGCCATCCTTGCCTCTCACATTGTTCGTGCTGAGCCTCTTCAGTAATGAACACCCCACTCTGGGGTGAAAAAGCTTTTCCCATATTTTCATCCTCCAGTGGGGGCTTCTTCCCTACTGAGGGGCTGAGAGACTTTATTTTCTCCCACTGATGCAGCTGTGGCTGAAAGACAGCCAGCTCACTGGAAGCTACATCCAAAGGCACAGGTCCCAGCTGGTGTTCTATTATTTTTAGGCTCTACACCAGGGACAACCACAGCTAGTGGCTGCCATGCGCACCGTCACAAATGCCTGTCAGGGTAGAGACTTTCTCTGCCTAGGGGTTTCACTTCTTTGGGTACTCATATCAGAGGACAGGTATGCCTCCCAAGAGCCGCATCTTTTTTAATGGTCCCTGTTTTTTATTGTAGAAGTGGAGGTCTTTTGCATGTGATCTTTATCCTCAGGAGCATGATCTGGTGGAATAAGGCCAGTTTCCTGAAGCAACATTTGCCGCATTCACCTGAGCCAGTTGGGAATTACCTCACCAGTGTATTCCTGGACTGAGTTATGGTGCAGCACATGCTGACTTCTTCTGAGTTGCACCAAATATAGTGCTGCCCCATGACACTGCACCACCAGAGAAAGCCCTTCCCATATTTTTTTGTAAGTTTGGGCTCTTCCCCTGAATATGACTGACATGCCTGACAAGGACCAAGTATCCTGGCTCACGCTGTCTCTCTAACAGGTTCATGTCATATCAACGTTTTTAGGTGCTCTTGAGTCATTTGAAGAACTCCTCGAGATACCTCATGCACACAATCGAAACCATTTGCCTGGACCTCGATAAAATCTACACCCGACTTATTGTAACCCTGGGTCACTTCACTCCCAAAATCTATGTCCTGTGGCCATCTGGTCTCCCTATCAAGCATAACGTGGTAAGGGCTGAAACCTGTGCTGGCATGGGGGATACTCCTGCCGGCTGGTACTAACAAGGGGATGTGCTTGTCCCAGTACCACTGACCTCTACTGACATAACACCTAATGATCTCTATCCCATGGGTGATTAAATCATTCATATAGGCCGTTACAGCTGAGATACATAGGGTTGTGCATGGTTTCTACACTTCCTGCAAATTACAGACTTCCCTAATGAGCTCCCCATCTACGTCCTTGCCCTGATCAGCCGGATTCCAAATCTAGGTATGAAATTGTAGACCAGTTGCTTGGCGATAGTTGCAACAGTTTGCTCCTCTAACGGATATGCCTTAGCCCAATTCGTGAACCGGCCAATAAAAAAACAAACCAGTATTGTTCTTAGCAAAGACATCCTGAAACTCGACAAGCAAGACTAGGAGCTCTGCTGCCTGTTCAACTGTAACGTGTTACTAGTCATGTATAAGTCTTGTTTACCAGGTGGAAAGTCTCTTTTTTCCTGGAATGTGTAAGCCTATGAGTCACAGGGAACATGCTTTTGAGTAGCCTCGTCTGCCCCCCCCCCCCCCCCACGCCTTCTTAGAAATGTCAGTATCATCAGAAATAATGTCAGACTCCCTTGACAAGGAGGAGGTGACTACCCCACTCTGAGACTGGGAGATCTGAGAGCTGCTACCTAGGCTATCTAGGACTTCTGCACCAATCATTGCCCTATGTCCAATCAATTGCCTTATTTTTGCATTTTTTTTCCTTGTCCTCGATATGTAATTCCTCAGGATAAATTACACTAAGCTATGATAATCTTTGCTCCCTTCACACTTCAAACTCTACTTCTTGGTTCTACTGCTTGTAGCCTTGAAAATATAATTTGGTATTTTTCGCTGTTCAAGACTATATTGATGACACAAAAAGTTTCAATTTGATGTCTTTATATAATTGTAGCCCATAACAGGTACTAGTCATGAGCTCCTGGTGGGAATAACTGGCTCAGTAAATTCGTTTCATGAGTGCCCAACTATCTGTCTTGTCTTTGTTATGTTCAATGTGGTCTATGCATAAGTTCACCAAGCGGGAAAACCCTGGCAGCTGTCACATTACGAAAGCGAGACATGTGAGCTGATCTTTAGCTACCAGATGGCGCGCTGAGCACCATCTCAAAAGTGGTCAAGATAATGCATGATGGCAGACACTAATATTGTTTGTGCCAACATGAACAGAAAAGTAGGAAATGCACCAAATACAGGAGGTGTATAGAAGTGTACCATTGTAGATCATTGGCAGAGGGAATACGGAAGGCATTGATAGTCAGAACGTTGAGTGACAAGGCGAATTATCATGGTAAACCACCACTGACTTTTGTGTAGTGGGCTGTTATGTTGATCACGGGAAGAAACGCAAACTGACAAACATCAAAGATAAAAGTGCTTTATTCCTTCCATCAACTGACATTCTTCCGAGTACTTGCTCATCCACCTTAGTTTCTTTTTTTTTTTTTAAGAAATCATGGGTGGTGTTTCACTCCTCATTACTTGCAGTATTCAGTTGCGCTGTGGCCTGTGCGGTAAGACTGAGTGGCCCGCAAATTACCCAGAAACACGTGCTCGCCTGGCTCTGAAATCAGAATCTCCGCTGGGGTTTCCCCACTTGGTGAACTTATGCACAGACCGTATTCCTTCATCTATTGGTCTTTAGTGCAGTATCCATTATCCTTGTTTTGCAATGCATATATACATTTAATATGTACATATATATGCATGTATGTTTATATCATTATGCAAGAATCCTAAATAGCAGCATACACTACACTGAACAAGTCTTCCTTCATCTTGTCCTGTGATCTTGTCTAATTTCTCAAGAGGGATTAGTATAGGGCTTGCCCTTCTTCCCAATTGAATAATAATATATATTTAAACCAACTGCCCTATACAAGTGCCTGTTTTCAGAACTACATTTTCATCAACCTGACGAGAAATGTTTCTCCATCGTGCATCAGGACACTTTTAACTACCACACTACTGCAGACATCGAGCCATATGGTAAACTTTCATCCAAGTCACTTGGCCATGCTGACACCATGCCCTTAGTATCTGGCTAAAGAGCGATGAGGCTCTCCTAAAACCTTACAGCTGGCCATTCACATCTCTGAATCAGCTTGAGCCTGTGTATGCATGAATGCTCCTACCACACCCTCATTGAGCTGCCCCAACTTTTCCTTTTCAAGCACCCATACCTGTGACCACATTCCTCAATGGGGACCTTGAAAGATGCACCATGTATAGTTCCATCCTATTGTGAGGGTTTTAAGGCCGTAGTATGCAGGGCTTCAACTTCACACCCCCGTTGCCCAATCTGGTCTGTTACACACCTCCTACTAGCTCTCACAGAGGATGTGCTGTCACCATGACCCACAGGGGGCTCCTCATAGTCACTAACTTTGAACAAAACTTCCCTATCATATATCCCCTTCGCTTGAGACCTGGTATTTCTGGACTGCCCAGAGATATTCTCTGCCCCAGGAGAGTAGGAATCATGATTTCCACTGGGTATGACATCTGATTCCCATAACTCTCTTATACTTGGTCTTTCTTCATGTGACCTAATGGATGGCTGGCCCCTGACCTCTTTAAAATAGCAAGGCATGGCTCTATCCGTTCCCATAGAGCCAGTGGGTGCTGCCCAAGGAACATTGCCTGTGACAAGATGTACCTGTAATGCTTGCCCTGCCTGACTCCCTGGAGTATTTTGTGGGGCAGGACCAGACCAGTGAGGGTCCTGGAAGGGCCCCAAACTTACATCACTATCCTTTTCCTTAGCGCATTCCCATGTGGTCATCTTGGGCCCAGCACCATTTCACAGTGTGGCGTTTCCATAAAATTGTACAGCCTGAGGGCAAGTCTGTTTAACTGGAGTATGAGACTGATTTACTGAATTGCCTGTACCTTCATTGTCACCTTCAGGAAACAGAGTCCTGGAGGCACCAGCAGGACCACCTGACCCTTTCTGTCTTATCTTCAAACTCGGGTCCAAGAGGGAATAGACTTATCAAGTCACCTGAAGGACCACCGAACCTCCCCATCCTATCCCCAAACTGTGGTTTCGGATGAGACCTGACTAGCCTGTCAACATCATGTATCTATTTTGGTAGTGATTCAGGCAGAATGGGTTCTAGTCCCGGCTCCCCTTCTACTGGGGAGGAGGGCAAAAAATTTCCTTCCTCATATGCCACACCTGGTTGACCTGCCTGAGGGCTGAACACTGGTTCAGGTGTCACCCTTCACCCTGGGGATCTCATACACTGGGTTCCCAAACTCCAAATCGATCCCACCCACCATACTTATCCACCTGTGAACCACTAGACAAGCCATGCTGCATATTTTCCTTCCTGTCACAACTGCTTCTCCTTCTGAATATGCCGAAAATCCTCCCAGATATCATGGCACAAACTTTCTTGAAAATTGTGTTGCATCAAATCCATAAGCTGCCCAACTCTAATCACCTGTACTAGCACCCATAGCTTGTGTGTCTTCACCAGAGGGCGCAATTCCATCCTCAGCAACCTCAGGGCTTAACCTTTCATTTTCATCACTGGCCTGCTGCCCTTCATTTGCACGCCAATACGGGGCCACGTTATGAGTAACCTGCTTTTCCTTCATCTCGAAATACACACCTTTTCTATGGGCTGTTCTGAAATAAACGTAAACTATAGACAAATATAGCACCATGAAAAGAGCAAGAACAGTACTTAACTGACGCAATTCTGTAATGCACTCCCTTCTGTGACTTTTGTTTTGCAAGACATCTTCACAACCTGTGTTGTAATTGAAGGTAAATACAATTTCACATTGAAATTGGAAATCAAGCAAAGTGACATGTTTTATTAAACACACACAGCATCCCATAGAGTAGACAGTCACAGAATGGTTTATAAAAGCCAGCATACCCTGCCAAATTGATCAACCAATGTCACCACAAGCTAGTGGATGACACTGAAGACACACAGACTTGCATGTAATAGCATTTTTAAATGAATCAAGGCACACCTAAATTACAATATTGTTTTGAATTGCAATAGAAATAGAAAAGGAATCCTATAGGCCTCCATATAGCAAATTGAAATGGGAGCGAATGTATTAAACTGCAATACAATAAAAGTACTGGAGAGCATATGCAGTTCAAACTCAGCACATGCTCATGTTCAATTCATATCCTGTGAAGGTACAATTCATGTTCTGTTTATGCGCAGTCCATGTTCTGTTCATGTTCAGCTAAGGTACAGTTCACATTCTCTGCATGTGCAGTTCATGTTCTATGCAAGTTCATTGCATGTTCTGTTCTACGTAGACTCCATGTCAATCGACCACTGAACCTGCACTGAGTAAAAGAAAAAATTAACCCAAACCATGCAATATTTACCTACATAGCAATGACAAGAACTCAGCACTTAATATTTGAGTGCAAAGACACAAAAACAAAAGGCTAAGGGAATGCACAGATCAAAATACCTTCAATTTTCGAAATATTTACTAACACATAAAAACCTTAAGAACTCATCAACATCTGGTATATCAGATGAGACTGCTACCCGCAAGCACTTCAGTTAAGGCTACAGTAATATACCTGCATGCATCAATACAGCCTACTATGCAGTAACACCCAAAGAGGACTCTGCACGGACCTGTATACAGTATAACCACATTGGTCTTTACGACCCGGTATGTGGTCACACCGTGCACCCTGACCCACAATCACTCTTGTAGGCCTGTCTGAACCACACAACTACACACACACTTGAACTATTTTTAACACAGTTCGGATGACCGCCTGTACACTTCATATATGACTCGCTTCACCCCAAATATACTTCAGGCTTAGCACAATACAGTTTTTACTATCAATGCACAGGACCAGATTGACAAAACACAACATACACCTTTGTGCAAATATTTCTGCACAAGTATTCAACTCCAATTTATTAAAAAGAGCCTGATTGGAAATGATTGGGATTCAATTAACCTGAACACGATTTACCAATGAATCGGTAATGATCACACACAAATAAATGAACTCTTGCTGTATTGACAATGACTACTTCAAGTTGGTCAACTACCTTAACTTTGCCAATTATTTTGAATTGGACCAGTACCTTATATTTGCCAACTATTTTGAATTGGTCCACTGCCTTTAATTAGCCAATGTAGCTGATTATAAAAACACAAGGTCAATCAAACCAGTGCAGTGCGCCCCCCCCCCCCCCCCCCAACACAGCCACTAGTTTTTCTCTTTCAAAGGTTTGGCGATGTAGCTCTATTGCATCAATGTTGCGCCTACGTAATATTATGTGTGCCCCAATGGGCCCCTGTGGTGATACCAAACATACTTGCCAGTGAATGCACTACACGTGTGCACGCAAAAGTGAATTAGATCCATATTTAGGCATCTATCAGATCACCCACACAATGTAACCTACACCTTTTGGCAAGCTACACTAGCAATCATAACTATTCCCTATCACAACCTGGCCTCAACAATAATCAGACCATGGATATAAACATGTCTGTGCCAGTCCATGCCAACCTGATGGAAAATCAAACAACCATATGAACCAGAACTGCATGTAGTAATTAAGACAACTTGCATGCAAATCATTCAACACAGCTGAAATATATTATTACACAGCAAACCGCAAATCTGGAAATGTAAAAATCATGCAACATTTGGTAAGTTCCGACCTCAGCCCTTGTCGGTTAGTTCCGACCGCGCTTCACTAGCGGCTGGGCACAAGCAATGCAACCCAGCGTGCATCGCAGCCACTCACGCAAGCACAGATTGTCAGTGGGGAGCAAAACAAATTGATCTGAATTCCAATCACACTATTAGAACGCTCTTTTTGGCAAACACACTCATTTAACTGTCAGCATTGATATGTGTGTGGATGCTGAACATCCCGAGGTCACAACCATGCCTCCCGAGAACAGGATACACTGCCTCCCGGTGGCACGATGATCACACTCTCGAAAAAAGAAATAGAGTTTTCAAGTGGAAAATGCAGTTA
This sequence comes from Hermodice carunculata, assembly GCA_964020975.1. NCBI lineage: Eukaryota > Metazoa > Annelida > Polychaeta > Eunicida > Amphinomidae > Hermodice > Hermodice carunculata. The sequence goes on along the minus strand of OZ026628.1, from coordinate 47,737,206 downwards.
GTCTGCAACTAGCCCTCCAATAGTCAAGAGTTAGCTGCAATTTGTCCCCCCATCAGTTGAATGCCACAGTGTCACATCAAATGCTGCAACCCTCGAATCAGCCGCTCCAGGTTTAGCTGATTTTTTCGGCTGATTTGATTCCCCGGCTGGGCATCACTGTGGCCAAAACAACTGGTGCTTACCAAAACGCACTAGTACACAATCCCAGGTGGGCCAGGATCACACCAGATTGCTGTTGTGGAAGAAGATTGCAATTCTTTTGCAGTGCAGAAAAATAACTGCTAACCAAGTACAGAACAAGTCTTTAAGCTTCTAAATCTGGGTCTTCTTCCTCGCTTCTCACTGCACTTTTCAACGTGCTGCTGTGGGCGATCCCATTCCATTTCCGATAACTTTGTTTTTTAGGGGGAGGGGGGGATGTGGGACATCACTTTGCATTGGTGGGGTGCCGCTCCAATTTCAATTTTACTACATTATGGTGATCATATCAAATACATTTGCTCAACAGGCAACACAAACTTTTGCGTTTGTTTCTGTTAGTGATAAAATCGCATAATATATAAGTAACACTCGCCATTGTGCATTCGACATCATGCAATTAATTTGATTGTCCTGTAAAGGACTTTTAATGCTCATTTTAGTCTTACACATTCTGTTGGGTAATTGTTGTCTATATCTGAGACACAGAAATATTTTCCTTCCTGATTTTAACGTTATTGCCATCAGTGTATCATCAAAACACACACACACACACACACACACACACACACACACACACACACAAACAGACGAGGTTTAATGCATAAGACAAGGTGAATTTTGCACATTTCCTCTAATAAAAATGTAGCTTAGAGTTACATAAAATAAAAGGGACCATCAAGAATAATTAAGATTTGACAGGCGTGTGTTGTTTAAAAAATGCAATAGTGTTTTTTTTTGGGGGGGGGGGCGAAATTGTGTTTTAGATTTCCAGATTATTTTTGTACGTATTACACTTTTGTTACTTCCAGCAAAACCTAAATGATGTGTACTGGATAAACAGTGATCCAGTTGTTTACAGATGTTGGGACACTTCATATAAGCAAACACAGCCAAATATTTTTGTCAGTCAAACACCATTCTCTAAATTCCAGGATAAAAGAATGCTCTTGTCCTATCAATTGGACCCAAAATTGCATGACTGTACCGGATTGCTAATAATTTCGCCCCATAAAAAGCCGCAACTGGTGGTCCTTGCATGCAACGAACCTGTTTTCAACTCTGCTTACATATGTGAATGCACATCAAAAGATAAAAGGGTAGTTAGCACGATGATATCTAGTAAGCATAATACAAATAGCAATAATATGCCAGCTTATTTGAAAAATATACGTTATTTTCTAAATTGCCGAATAGGATTTCTTCCAATTGGAAATTATTGCACCCATTTTTTAAAAACCCCCAAATGTCCACCAGGCGTTCATAAAGTTGGAAATTACTGTCTTTATGTGAATGTGGTGAACCAAAGTATGGTTCAATCTAGAGAGGAAGTGAATATATGTAATCTTAGGGATGGTTACATTCTTCAGTTGAATAAAGAAGATATGAACCTATCAAAAACAATAATGGAATCTGTCAAATACCTGTTGTCATTAGATTTATCAGCGCGGTGGGAACACGAATTTTCATCGGCATATACACTGCGTTGCCAGGAGCTCATTACACAGTTTAGTTATGAGACCAAGGTGGGTGCCATACTTCATTTGATTTGGAGATGGCGTTTGGTGAATAGTGGTGTCTACTTGAGGGTTCAGTTGCTGACTGGGACTCAAAAAGAATTATTATTAGCTTCTTTGAATAGTCCCTTTACCCGACAAGAACTAAATGTATTTAATGAAATAGCTACGGATCAATATTCCGCTTCTTATTGCTGCGAGACCATATACTCATATATGGAGAAAAATATGCCACCTTTCATTGAAATACAAAATACCACGGAGTCACTTTTTCCTCGGGCGAAAATGGCAATTGTATGCCAACGGCAAGTAGACTTTCCTCCACGTCAATGCAAAGAAGGACAATTTCAATGTGAAAACGAAGAATGTATATCCGATTACTATCGTTGTGATGGAGAAATTAACTGTTTAGACGGAACAGATGAGGATAAATGCCACAACACCTGTACGTTGGACTCGGAACGTTTTGACACACAGGGTGCAGATAGACAACCACACCTTTACAGACACGCTACAATATCTAAGGATAAGTTTTGTTTTAAACGTTGCAAAGTACCTGAATGCCATTGCCACCCATTTTATTACCAGTGCCCAGAGGGGCGTTGCATTCCTTACTTTAAAGTATGTGATGGTGATTTAGATTGTGTAATATCAAAGTCAGATGAAGCAAGATGCACAGTAAAACGTTTTGATGTGTTAAAAATGCTCCGTCATGTAGATTCCATTAAAGGGCGCTTCTTAAACTTGTACAGCGGTGTGTCTTTGGAATGTAAAAGTGCTAACTGGCTGGATTGCAATGAAGATAATGAGTCTGTCTGTTATCCTAGATCATACACGTGCATCTACAGTGAAAAACAAAAGGGAATGTTAGAGTTCTGCCCCAATGGAGGACATTTGCAACATTGCGTGTACATTCAGTGTTCTGGGATGTTTAAATGCCCCGAGAGTTACTGTTTACCTTTACATTATGTTTGTGATGGGGGATGGAATTGTCAGAAAGGAAGCGATGAAGCCTTGTTGTGCACAAATTTTACCTGTCCAAGTCAATTTCGTTGCAAAAGCAAGTCCTCTTGTATTCACCAAGATAATGTTTGCGATAGGAGAGTTCACTGTGACGTCACAAATGATGACGAGTTGGTATGCCTGGAGAATGTTTGTCCACAATCGTGTTCTTGCAGAGGAAATGCAGCGGTATGTATAGGATCCGATATCAAAACCTTACCTTGTTTATTGGCGGGTTTAGGGAAACTCTTATTGCAATATTCTGGTTTAAAAGAATGGTACGGATTCAAGGTTCTACAATCAGTGATGATTAGCCTAGAAATATCCTTTAGCAAATTATCTAAATGTTTACCCAACAGCTTCAAAAAACTACCGAAACTAAATAACTTAAACCTCGCATATAATAGCATAACTGTAATACCAATATATTGTTTCTATAGGCTTGTAAACCTTTTTTTCCTCAATATTGAAGGGAATCCTATTCACACGATTTATGCTAAGGGTTTCTCAAATCTCTTCTCTCTTCCTGTTCTTGATCTGTCATGTTTGAAACTAAAAACAATTGAAGCCAATTCATTTGAAAATCTTAATATAGAGATTCTCAATTTATCTTTTAACAACATTGACTGGCTGGAGAAAAGTATATTTACTGGAGTAAAGCAACTAATGTTGATAGACTTAAGGGCTAATATGCTCAGATATATCAAAGTGGACACATTTAGTTCACCGAGAGAGCTTAAGTGTGTATTCAGTGACCACTTTAAGTTGTGTTGCATGGTCCGACATCTGGAGACCTGTGTACCGGAGCCATCCATATTTCATTCATGCGATGGTTTACTTGCATCTGTAGTGCAAAGCATTCTTGCATATTTCATTTCCTTTTCCTGCTTATGCGTTAATTTCGTGGTAATTTGGGCAAACAGGGTACTTCTTGCAAAATCTAAGAACAATGTATTAAAGGTGTATTTGGCTTTCAACGATATTGCAATGGGTCTGTATTTATTATCTCTTTGTATTGTCAACTCCATTTTTGGAAATATGTTCATATTCAACGAGGAGAAATGGAGGACAAGCTTAGCATGTAAAGGTTTAGCAATTATATCCACAACGTCATCATTGATGTCATTGTATGTTCTTCTTATTATGGCCATAGATAGGTTTTTCAATATCATTTTGATATTCAAAGTGCAATCGCTAAGCATTCGACATGTGCTAGGCTGCTTCACTATTGGTCTTATTGTTTTTATTACCCTAAGTGTATTTTCATTGCCTTCCATGCCTTTGGGTGGCAATACGAATAAACTGGAAACAGGAGTATGTATTTTGATTCAGCTATATAGTTTTAAAAAATGGACAATTCTCCAAATTGCATATTTAAAGTTTAACATGACAAGTATAATATGTATTATTATCATATATACATGTATATTCTTGAAGGTAAAAACCAGTGCTAGAAAAAGTGGCAAAACAGTATCTCAGCAGCGCTTACCTGTGTGGAGTGTATTACTGGTCACGACTAACATTCTTTGTTTCCTGCCCTTTGTTTTGGTGATTGTTGTGACCAAGGCAGGTGTGACTTTACCACTTCAAGCAAGTGCTTGGCTGGTCATTGTGGTGTTTCCAATAAATGCTTTGTCAAATCCGTTTCTCCATACAATTGCTTCATCCGAATTTAATAAAAAGATAAAACACGTGTACTTAATTACGAAAAGAATGGCTTTGTTTACAGACTGACCTTACGTTTGTTCCAACTGGAGCACAAAGCTCATCAAAATAACAGGATTCACAACAAAGAAAGAAACTGTGTTCAGTACTAAATATTATGAACAATGTACTATTTTAACCAAATTTTACCTTGGAATGGAAAGCCTTTCTACACTAAAAAAAAAAAAAATAATAAATAGATCAATTTAATCTAAGCAGAATTTTTTTTTTATGATTAGCTAACTAGCAATACTCTTATATATTTCCTATACAGTAAAGTTGCAGATTTGTGTGAATTTGATCATATACTAGTGAAAGGCATTAAGCACAAATAAACATACTACTCATAAGACTTTCTTGAAACTTCAAAATCAAATTCTGCTGCATTGGTATCAATCAAAAGATAAAAACCTAACGTTTGAATTTGGGTAGGTTGTATTTCTTCAATTTTACAGTTAATTTCTGCTTATGTGGGTGACAACGGCAACAGAAGCAAATTTAGTCAAGAAAAATACTCATTTGAAACCAAACCACTGTCCGCATACCAAATACTACCTGAAAATTTGTATACCCTAACCAATAGTAAAATTCGCTACAGTTGAGAAATTTGTGAATCTGGAATTCAGATATGTATGCCATCAGGTTGCCAGTGGCTACACAGCATTCTGTAGCTGATGTAGATACCTCGTCTTATTGATCGATCATTTTTTGTAGAGGTTTGAGATCGAATATGCACTACCTATGTAAAATATGTTTTTCGGGCGGGGGGGGGGGGGCACCCAAAGATTGCCTTCTCCCAGGACCTCTGTATTTCGGAATGTATAATGTATAGAACAAACAGCCCATTGTTGCAGTCCTCGTTAGGATTCCCCTTGGTTTGTACAGGTGGCCTAGTTGCAACTGTTTATTGTACAATTACTGGACTGAATATAATGTGCCAGCTTGTTTCCACTTCAGTTTTACACTGGTAGGTGGGATGACTATGATAAGCTGCCCAGCTAAAAAGGGTGCATGTTGTTTCAGGGGTAAGTCGAATTGTTTTTATCTGAACCTGTACTATACAAATTTAGTAATTATCATTATTATTATTATTTTTTGTTTTGACAGGAAATCTTCTTTCATAGTGAAGTTCGGCATTTATAAGCAAACCTTAACTTATTTAGCTAATTCATCATTTGCCTCGTTCAACACGTTCATTTTTATTCATAATTATGTCGGTTGTCTATGCTGAATATTTAGCAAAGACAAAGAGCCGTTACTCAGAGAGACATGTACTGGTAATAGGCTCCGAAAATGTTGAATAGTTACCCACTGAAGACCCGTTAGTTGATTTGGGCTGATACAGCCTATGTCAAAATTTCACAGAGGAATGTGCCGACTATGGAAAATAGTAATTCCATATGTGTCTCGGGTTTACAGGGCCAGGTTAGCTTATGAAGAGTAAAGAGATCGGACTGGGGAATAGGGTAATGAATGGTGGGAAGTAGTTCTGGGCAAAAAGACACAAATGCAGGCTGTTTCGCTTGTCACCTGTCACAAACTAGCTAACAGTCTGATGTATAGTACTATCTCAGGTGGAAAAATGTAAAAGTCACAGCAGGGATTGCACAGTTAGATCAACATGAGCCCACACGTGACCCCTGACATGAACCTCAGATATATCATGAAGGTAACCAAGGGCTGTCTTCCCTTTTGTTCAAATTAGACTACTTCTGTATGTCTCCTACTTTGGTGCCTAAGAGGAGGTGTAAATAAAACATGTGAAGCCCATAAAACCGGAGAACACTTATATTTAAAGCATGGAAATTGCAAGGCAATGGTGGTTAATTCATTATGTGTACCAGTTAACTGTTTGAGACATCAACCGTTAATCATAAATAAAACAACACACGTTCGTTTTCATTTGGTCAGGGTTTATATTTTCCATTTATCATAGTCTTAGAAAGTCGTCACGTGGGTGTCTAAACAATCTTTTTTTAATTCTAATTTTTAAGGCGATAACTGTGACATATGACTATAACAGCGACATCACATTTACAGAGCAGGTGTCTATCAATGTGACACATGATTTGCAGAGAAACTGTAATGGATTTGCCATATATTCGAAATTTTGCCCTTGCTCTCAAAAGAGTAAAGCGACCTTTTCAGTAAAAAAAAATGAAAGTTGTTTTCAAATTTCATTTATCTTTGACTGTCACATTTTCTTGCCTGCTTTGGGTTTCTTCTCTAATCTTCTTTTCCACCTTCTTTGTTTTCGTACCTGGCCTCTACCCTGTACCCTTATCTGTTTGCGTCCCAGCTACATGCATTTAATACAGCTCACGTATCACCATGTAAGGTGCTGCAATTGTTGACGAAAAATACAACCAGTTTAATGGCTTTTAGTGCAGCTGACTTGACAATCATCTACAACTGCACCCTATGTAAGTTGTCTTTATCTCTCCTGCCATTGTCTTGTCATTGAACAAATCTTAAATACAATTATTACTTTAATTTCATTTATTGTTTTCACCAGCGGGTGCTGTGAATTTAACAAAATTGGGTAATATTTGTGATTTTGCCAATTCTAGTTTTCCAAAACCTTTGCTCTTAACGTGCAGAAACCTGGTGTGATCTGTAAGGGCAAAGCTTTAACAGGTGGGTTCATATGATCATGATCATGTGAGTTCTGGGTTTAAATTGACTAAATTTCAAACAAATCACACAAACAAAAAAACAAAACAAAAAACAAACAAAAAAAAAAAAGAAGCTATTTCCTTGAAATTCCACTGTGCCAATACACCATAAGTTCAATCAACGTTGCAATTTTCCACAATTTTGAGAAATATTGTGTTTTCATTATTGTCGATTTCTCTCAAACCAGTGGGCAGCCATGATGGTAGTTTAACTAGATGTTCTCTTTAAAAGACCCAACTTTCGTTATTCTTCATCACGTTTTTGACTTCCTAAAACCTATTTGCAAGATACATTTCGGGCTTTCGTGGATTACAGCATAAAACTATCTTTATTGACTTTGGCAGAAGGGTCACGATGCTGAGAAGTGTAAATATTTGTTTCCTAAATTATTCATTTATGTACCTTTTATAAATTTAACTCGCAGAGGTGTCTTCTTCAGCTTATACCCAGCGAGCAGCAGCCTAGACACGCCGTGGCTGTCACACTTTATGGTCAGTTCACCTGTTTTGTGGGCCCTGCTACCTCATTTTTCATATTAGATTGGGAGGGAGAGGGGATCAGCAAGATGGAACAACCTAGTGTAACAGTTTCACGTATATATTCTCTTTTTCTCGTCTGCCACTCAAAAGGAATTTCACGGGCCTGTGGCATCTGGATATAACTTTTGCAGGTTGTTTTATCAATATTTTCGAATGATATGTGTCTAGTGTATTCTACATGTTGTGGTTGTTTCAACTTGGGATAAATAGGCACTGGCCCACATAACACTTGTTCACACATTATTGGTCATGCTGACATGTGGACTAAGCTCACATGGTTTAAATAGCGAAAGCCTTATTAAAGTTTGAATAGTGAGCGGTGGCATGCAACATTTTGAAAGGATCATGGCTTAAACAATATGGGCGATATATCGTAATATCGTAGTAGGGACATACATTTGAGGGGCCTCTGCCACAATTTCTGTAAAAATGGTCACACTCCATTCCTTAAAATATACTCGCGCTAATGAAATTAAGTTATTGGTAAGGGTTCATGTACATGTTAACAATCTTACCGGGATAGACACACTTGGGCATATAGGAAATATTTTTCATCACACAAATTTAAATAATTTGGTAGTTCCTACTACATTGTCAAATTAATTGTTTTCACATAGGCCCATCATAATGACGTATTTCACTATCTTCATAAGTTAGTTACGGGACATTGCGTCTTGCATTTTGCTATACTGCTGTCATTTTATGAGACATTATAAAGTTAATTTATGTATATATGCTTAAAGACGAGGTATATGAATACGATGTCCTGGATTTCTAAAGTCAATGCCCCCTGCATTGATATTTTGGCATCAAAATTGTAAATTCAAATGCATGCATTCTACCCACAAATTACGTTAGGGATTTCAGCTCGATAATAAGCACTTAAAGTAATAATAATATACCTGTACAGTTTGGCACTGCCTTCTTATACTAGCCGATGAATATGTCATAATTAAAACAGTCTGGAGGTCAATCCTGCTGAAAATGTCTTATAATTTAAGATTGGGATTAGGCAAAGTGTGTTTTATTTAAGATCAGGCTCAGTACAGCATGCTTTATATGTTACAAGACCATAAAAAACAAGCGGCAAGTCAAAACATTCCATAACTAGAACAGACTGACTGTAACACTGTGACCTTGAGAATTCGCTCAAGCTCATCCAAATACAATCACAACTTAGGTCTTGCCAAGATACAAAATCCTAACAAGTTTCATCAAATTTCATCCTGTTCTTCATGCCTTATCGAACGGAAACCAATTTCATATAAGTGACCCTGTGACCTTGAGAATTCGCTCAAGCTCATCCAAATATAATCCCAACCTAGGTCTTGCCAAGATACATAATAACACCAAGTTTCATTCAATTCCATCCTGTTCTTCATGACTTATCGCACGGAAACCAAGGGTTGAAGAAGAAGAAGAAGAAGAAGAAGAAGAAGAAGAAGAAGAAGAAGAAGAAGAAGAAGAAGAAGAAGAAGAAGAAGAAGAAGAAGAAGAAGAAGAAGAAGAAGAAGAAGAAGAAGAAGAAGAAGAAGAAGAAGAAGAAGAAGAAGAAGAAGAAGAAGAAACGGGCAGTAAAACAATATGTCCCCCGGCTTCCACCAGGAGACATAATAAGTGATATTCCCGCCAAACTGAATATATTTGCTGATACTCGAAAGATTCTTGCACGCGTGGAACCACAAACCATAAAATCATGTACCCCTCGTTTTTTTAATGAGAGAGAATGCGTAAACAGCTTTCCTTTTTTCTTACTAGGTCTATCACTGAAAACAGGTAACCAAATTATATGTGAGCGCCTGTAGGCAATATGAACTTAAAATGACTTCATTCACATGTAAGCGTAAATGCGGTGGTTTACATCTCAATACAGAGCACGTCCTAGTCATAAATGTTCCATGAGCTCATTGAAGGCAGTGTCAGGGCCTCTCATGGTAAGAGCGGAATGCAAGCATTATGAATAAAAGCGAGATTAGACAAATTAGAAAACTACAGTATCAATAGGAAGCAAACATTCAAAGAAACTACTTTAATGCAAATAATCCTGTAATAATTTATTCCCTGATCCACAAAATACAGATATATATATTCGTAGTGTTTGCGACTCATTTAAAGCCTTAATACCATGTGCAAAGAAATGTCTTTCAAAACAATTGATATTGGACTAGGAAGTGAAGTTCAACGCAATATCATGCATATATGTATGAATGTATATAAGTATGTATGTATGTATGTATGCATGTATTTTTATATGTATGTATGCATACATGTATGTATGTATGCATGTATGTGTGCGTGTCTGTGTGTCTCTATGTACACACATGTATGCATCAAGACACAGTTTTTGGCATTATTTCAGTTATCAATTAGACGAGTGATGTTCAACATATCATGGTTTGTTCTTACACGTACTATATTTAAGTTTTTCACTCTTGGCATTGACCTTTTAAAAGAATTGCAGACCACAGGCCAATGTTCATGAACGCTTGTCCTCTCAACAGGTGGACGGTTGCGCGCAATATAATTAAAGGGTCACAACTAACTGTTGATCTACACTGTCTGTTACTTAAAATTGCAACTGCCGAAATGTCAGCAGAGCACCCAGCAGCTAAAAAGGGACACACACACACACACACACACACACACACACACACACACAAATGACTTGTCCAGGAAAAAGAACAAAATGTTATCTTGGCGATTACTGTTGCAGCAGGTATTCTGGCATCATTATTATTCTTATGTTACTAGTAGACCTCTTGAGAGAATATACGCTGCGTTTTATAATGCAAAGGTCCGACTTGGTACAGGTGTTTCTTGGGGGCAACATGAAAAAAGTTCAAAGAGACATGTTGCTTCTGTAATCAGAGGTGTCTACTTAACATTGAGTAAGCTAGGTAGCAGCCGAAGGAAAACAGTACATAATTTGCTAGCCATAGAACAGATTGAGGGCCAGAAATTCATTTTAAGGGTAATTTTGACAATTCGCGGCCAGTTTGACCTTCCAAACCAAGGTAGCAGCTGGAAATATACTTTTCTGCTGGCATGGTGCATCACTTGGGACATATATCGTATTATTCATATCCTCCTCTGAACTTTATGCATATCTGACCTCCATGATAGCATGTGAGCTCCTGAGATGCATGATTTCTAGCCCCCCCCCCCCCAAAAAAAAAAAAACAAAGACAAAAAAAAAAAAAAAAAAAAAAAAAAAACCCGCTGCATATGACATACTGGGGTGAGCTGTGAGTTAAAAGTCAAAGAAAACCTGGATGGAATAAATTTCATGAATGTTCATAATGTGTAAAACAACTGTAATTTAAATATTAAATGAGACTTGGAACAGGTATTCAGTATTTCCGTTAAAATTTTTTTCAGAGGGTCTTGACCTGAAAGAGAGTCAAAAGAAAATATAGAATATTGGGACCTTGTGAGTTGCTGGGGGGGGGGTCATGATTTGAAAGGGTAATATACCCCCCATTTAGGGGTTAAAGGAACCCTGGTTATATAACATCACATCAACACATATCAGTAAGAAAGATAAATTATTTTTTAGTGAATACGCCGAAAAATTCATGAAATACAATTTGGTAAAGCCATTTTATGAGCTTTTAGCTCAGGGCTAAAAGCTAGGCATATTTAATTTAATGTCCACCATATCCTGTCTGGCTGACGTGACATTCACTTCATCGGAAAATACTCATCGCAAGTGTCTACATTATCACGGTACTTATAATAGTTAAAATACTACTGGCACATGGTCCTTATTCCATTTAAGGTAAATTATCACATTTTGACATACACACAGGTACATCTCTTCAAAATAAAATCGTTAACAGAATTGTACACACTTCAGGAGACTCGCGCTGATTGAGGTGTGCCTCTTAAACTGTGCTGACCACAAATGAATCATGCTTATACATTTACTTGGTGTGAACAGCCACCCGTTCATCTACAGTGTGATACATGGTTGCCCATCTACGCAGCATCTACATGGGGGTTCACATTCACTTTTAAAAATAGCCCCAGATAGGCAGTTGTGGGTAACTTCCTGGAGGTGGTTTGTACAGTGACATAAAGTGATACTCGATCAGTATCCCAGGCCTACTGTCTTCAATCCCATCTAGTTGGAAGTTGGAGCTGGATTCAAGGTTCTTAAATCTGCTGTATGCAAACTCATGGAAAAAAGGCATACACGTTAGGGAAACTACCATGTACGTAGCCAATATATTAAAATTCCTAAACTGCCATGTTAAATGCGGCAAGGATTACAATTGAAACCATAAAAAATGCACATTTTAATTTTGCACAATAATGGCAATGCGTCAGGACTAGTGAAAGTAATAGGGAAGTAATAACCTTTGTTAACTCATTGATTCATTTTGGCGTATTTTTATTGTGCGCATCAAGCACTCCGACCCGCAACCAGCACAAAATTAATCAAGCGCAAATAGTTCAGAAATCAAGCATATCTAAATGAATGAAGGCGCCAGTGTCTGTCTTCTTTGTGGACATAAATGTCAGAATTGTCCTTAAATGTCCAAATAAGCCATGAACTACATTTTAGATATCCACTTTAGCAGCTTCAAATTAGCCACACGTTCCTTGTTTAATCATGAATGCGATGTATATTGTCTATTTTGGACACTAATAAGCATAGTTTATATTAATTGAGGGAATTTAAAGGTTATCATTCAGAAATAAGATTTTTTCATGTTTTTTTTTTTTTTTTTTTCAAATGGGATATTACAGGTCTTAGCTCTAGCATAAGAGAATACAACATGGAGAACACAGGCGAGAGTAGTTACCAAACAATCAGCTCTCAGAATATCAAAAACGTATTTTGTTTCCAATTTCACCTTCAAGTGATCTTTAATCGCAACTGCAGTGCCAGAAATGAGTTCAACGCCCTAAAATAGCTTAGAGTAATACATTACACGTTTCTTACTCAAACGGTTCCAAAGTTCAACCGAATACTGACATAAAAGACAGTAACAGGCGGCCACTTTTGAATTTTAAGGTAAACATGGTCACTAAGTATTAAAACATCCCCGTAAATGAGTTCCCTGCCCTCCAATTATTAAATAGACTATTCACGCGTATTATCTGATAACTGATTATCTATTACACCGATATTTGTGACATAATTCCTGATCAATTAAAAATAACAGTGAATGGGAAAAGTGCTGTCAATTTCTCCAAAACGAATTTCATTTTTAATGTGGACACCATACTCTTACACTGTTTCACATCCCGTTCTTATATTGTCATCAGCACCAGAACGAGGCTTGTTTTTTTTCCCACGAGTGTTGCTATTCATTATTTACCCGTCCCACAACCAAATAAAGATTTTCCTGTTTGAATTCGATATTTGATGGAAAACGATTTATTCATATGCGCTGGTACATTCCACCTATCGCCATGTGTGATGACTCTAAAGATGATCAGCTATGTCGGCATCCGATAAAGCCTTGCATGGTTGATGGCTACAAGCGTATTATATACTGACGTATCGTTTTGCTACAATGAAAGTTATGTTGCAAAAAAAGCTCGTGTACGTGGCTTCATGATCACCCTGATAGCAGAATTGACGTTGTGACAGGCCACCAGATCAGCATTCCCCATAATAAGATTACGCATACAGTAGCGAGGGTGTCGTGCAATGCTACACATCACGAGGACCAACGGTCCTATGTTCTTTACTCCATTAAAGAAACATTTGATCAGGCAAAAGAGAATGAATTATTGTCTTTCAGATGTATGGTACACTCTCTATGAGTACTTCTTTATTAGAAACGCAAATTAATTATTTTACTAAACATGTGCAAAGGGGGAGAGTTTAAGACTAATCAATGGAATTTTATCCTCTGGTTTGTATTCAGTTTCCGAACTGTATGCTAAAATAAATTGACTGGCGTTTATTCTCTGTATCTTAAAAGTAATTCTCCATCTGCCGATGGTTTGTATTGCTTTTTTCAAAAAATGCAGGTTTTTTTGGTGTGTCACACATTGGCGAAAAATGCCACAGTGAATGCTTTTGAAACTGACACAAACAGCCCATTTCAAGGCGAACCCAGGTGCACATTATCATTCGCATTGAGAAAATAATGTTCAATGACAAGAGGTTTGAAAAACAAGCAAACGACACAAAAAATATTTGTAAAAGTGTTTTTTGTGTATTCGGTTTTTTTTTTTCGTTCTGGGGAGGGTGGATTCATTTTAATCTGGAGTCGCAACTACTATTAAGAGAAGGAAAAACAGCTTTGTTTGCAAATGAAAGATAATATTAGGATGCGAATATGCAAGAGATTAATGCTTCAGAAATCCCTCTGCTGTATGATCACTTTATGTTGTGTGTGTGTGTGTGTGTGTGTGTGTGTGTGTGTGTGTGTGTGTGTGTGTGTGTGTGTGTGTGTGTTTGTTTGTTTGTTTGTCTCTCTTTTTTGGAGGGAGGTGGGGATGGGGCGTTGGAGTGTTTTTTGTTGTTTTTTGTTTGTTTTTGTTTTGTGTGTGTATTTGCTTTGTTTGGTTGACGTGTTTACGTGGTTTTATTAATTCCTCCATAAGTGTGTAAGAGATAGGGATCCAGGTTCCAGTTGGCCTGGCCCGTCAGTTGGTTTTCCAACATCATAATATGGCTGTATGGACACGCAAGTAGCGTGGCTCAGTTCTACAGAAGGAACAAGTAACTGGCAATATGGTGTTCCAGTATGGCAAAGAGAGGGTTAATGAGTCAATGAATAACTGTAATTGATTGCACATTTAGTTCAGTCTACAGTCCACATTGCAGTCTTAAGAGATACAAATGAAAACAACGATCAGACTGCATGGTAAATGAGGCGTACACTGAGGCGTAGCCACTTGGGACTCATTACTTGAAGCAACAGTCCTGTCCAGAAAAGCAGCAGGTATCTATTTGGTGGTAGTGGATGGCAACTTGCTTGACTGAGTTTCTACCGCTCTGGTGTTGACACAGGATTGCATGGTTCCATTGTTGATTGTTCAGCTGTTGACTTGGGGCAATAAAGGCATGGCTGGAAGTAGCGACAATCACCACTGATATGACCACTCAAATTATTACTGTGCAGTGTCCTAAGAAATTTTATGTGTTCACCAGGATAAGTTTTGGAATACTTTCTATGAAGATAAAATAAAACAATCCCCATCACAACAGCAGTGATCATTAGATAGCAGTAACTAATATAGGATTAATGATGACATTGGAATCATCAGGGTCATGTAATTGATACTTAACATAATCTAATACTTCTAATTTTGGCATAGACAGGGTAGTAACATGTTCTAAAAGCAAGGAACTGACATCCAGTTTGGATTTTAGTTTAGCCACAGGAGTATTTGTAAAGTTCCAAACATTGGAGAGTAAGGTAGTGACGTCGGCAGGCTTTGGCAGGACAGGGTTATTGTTGGAAGTTGGGTGACTACTGAAATACGGCAGTAGTTTGAAATGTCGCGAAATTACAAGATATCCAGATTTTAACATTATAATTGGTTGGTCAAGCTCATAGGGATGTAGTAAGTCACCAGAGTTAGTAGGACGTTTTATATGTATGGTAAGTTTTGATCGAGAGGCAATAAGTCATATGCCGTATTGTATGTGAAAGGCCATTGGAAAGCGGCATGTTTAGACAACTTTCTCTTGCAATACGGTCTATGCATAAGTTCACCAAGCGGGAAAAGCTGGAAGTTGTCCCATTACGAAAGCGAGGCATGCGGGCTGATTTTTTGCTACCCGATGGCGCGCTGTGCACCTTCTCAAAAGTGGTCATGATAATACATAATGGCGGACACTAATCTTGTTCGTGTCAACATAAACAGAAAATCAGGAAATGGACCAAATACAGGAGGCGTATAGAAGTTTACCATTGTAGATCCTTGGCGGAGGGAGTATGGGAAGCATTGATAGTTAGAACGTTGAGTGACAAGGCGAATTATCATAATGCTAAACCACCACTGACTGTTGTGTAGTGGGCTGTAATATTGATACCAGGAAGAAACGTCAAACTGACAAATGTTAAAAATAAAAGTGCCGCTTTATTCCTTCCATCAACTGATGTGCCTTTGTCTTTCAAATACTTTTTCAGCCACCCTAGATTCTGTTTTTTTTTTTTTTTGAAGAAATCGTGGTTCGTGTTTCACTCCTCTTTACTTGCTGTATTCAGTAGCGCTGTGGCCGGTGTGGTAAGACTGAGTGGCCCGCAAATTACACAGAAACCTGTGTGCGCCTGGCTCTGACATTGGAATCTCTGCTGGGGTTTCCCCGCTTGATGACCTTATGCATAGACCCTATTACGTGCAATAGCAATATGGTCTCGTGAAAACAAAGCAGAAATACAAGTAGGGCTGTGTGTCGTACTTAGGACAAGTTATGGAAATGAAAAAAAAAGGTGTATCAGAAAATATGCATTTGGATATTTCAGATTGGCTCGAAAATACAAAATTAGTTTGTCCTGTGTTACAGCTGTATGTGGGGATTCCGTTTCATATTGAGTAACCGAATATAATGTGGGCTGTAGAATGGGCTGTGTTGGTGCCTCGTGAATTGTAAAATCTGCATGGCGTCGAGCTAAAGGAATTACAGTAATTATGTGAAAGCTTTGTCATTTGGAAAAAGCACTGTACAGAGATGTCTAAAGTACCACTGTATATTTGACACAAGATCTGCTAGGAATATAAAATCAGATGGAAGTTTCATAGAAATTATATGCAAAGTATCTTGCAGTGTGGCCGGGGTAATTAATATCATGGGTAATCTTCCTTTGTTTGCGTCATGAATTCCAGTCTGCAGGGTTTGAATGCCCCACTGTGTTTGTCTGAGAGAGAAATACACTATGTGGAACAAGTAGTTTAATTTTGCCTGCAGTTGTGCGAATGCAAGTAGCGTATCCATGCTGAAAACATTTTACTGTATTCCAGAAACATAAACACGGAGAGTTTGTGTGGCATTTAAAAGTTTATTAAAGTTGTGCCTATTCTCTTGAACCATAGTATGTGTCTTATTGAGGAGGGTTATGCTATTTCCAAGCACCTCGACAATTTGTAATTGGTTTTGCTTGCATTTAATAAAACTTTTCTGGAGTTTATTTAAATACCCTTCAGTAGATGTCCCAAAGATAAATTTTAAAGTAGGGCCATAAAGCCTAGAGTTGCACATTTTTGTCATGTGAGCTTTAGTCTGCCTGTTAATAGGCTGGTCAATTGAGAAAGTACATCCTCCAACTGTCAGTATTCATACCAAATCTGGTCAATTCTGACGCTGTCACTTGGGCAGTACTGTTTGCGGACACGGCAAAATGTTGTTGTTACTTTTTTGACCCATTTGAGAGTCAGCTTTCTGTAATAGCAGCCATTGAAATGCATAATTAACTGCAGTGAGCTCTGACTTAACAGCTTGCATCTGCCTATGATAAGGTTTCCTGTTGACTGTAAATGTCAGCATCCTGGTAAAATAATTAGCAAATACATCCTTGATGGGTGTAAAGTATGTCTGGGCATCATCAGTGCCACATATAGTAGTGCTATATAGAGTAGAAACTAAAATCAGCTTAATCAGTGCAATCAGAGTCCTGCAAAAGACAAGAGTGTTGGATCCCTAAGTCTTTGTTTAAGCTGATAATATAGGACAGTAGTGAACTTAACAATACTTATGTACAATTAACAAACATATACCATGACAACACTGATAGTTTGGCATGGCAATGATCAATGACCACATATTTAGTAGCAAACACGTGCCAAAAGCTACCAAATAAATAGGACAACAATTTAAACCATTAAATGAATAAGGTGCACAATAAGGTAATTGCAACACTTATTCATATAAAAACGTGTAGCCCAGTGGCATTTCTGGCTAGTGGTTTGACAGCCTCGATTATGTTTACAAAAGACTATGGGTAACCATAGGGACTAACAATAAGGCCTTTAAGAGTCTGTCTAATGCAAATCATGTTTTTTCATCCATGGCACACTTGAGACAACAATTTGGGTTGCCAAGTTTGTCTTGGGGTGCGCCATGTTGGCCTTCATAGGTCAAAGAGTGACCTATGCCAAAAAGGGTGGACTTCTGAGTCCCGTTTACAGGTAAGTGTGTACATGTCATTATCTGAACATAATCGCAATTAATGCCTAAGACTAATATAACCAAGGAGTGGTTGTTGTTATTCAGGAAAGTTGCTCCTTTCTCCATTGATATATCAGGTAAAAGCCTTGAGCGTTTTGTCTCTGAGGCTTGTGGTGGGTCCATATTCGTGGCCGGGCGTTTGTCTGTGACCTTAACTGGGGTAACAGGTGGCCCTGATCTTAAATTATATCGATGGGCTGGAACTGGCTTTGACCCAGCACCACTGGAAAGGGGATGCGGTTATGGTCCTACAAGTGTACTTGAATGTAATGGAACCTCATCATTGAATGCACTTGTCGCTTCTAATCTGGCTTGCCTTATGGGCTGTGTCCTTAATGGTTGTTCTAAGCTGGGCCTATATTTTTATGGTATGGCCCTGTACTTGTGCCTGTCTTTATCCCAAGCGATATAAGGGTTGGCAGCTCTCAGGTGTTCAGAATGTAGTGCCATTGTCTTTCCACTTTGTTGGTGGAGCATTTTGAATGAGACAGGTGTTAGTTGCTGCACTATCATTTAATAAGGTTTCCATGGTAGAGTGAGCTTTGTGGACTGGTCTGGTTTAGTTGTTTTATCTGACTAAAATACAGGCTGTCCTATTTCAGACTCACATTTTTTCAGCTTTTGCATTGAAATAACGCTGGTTCTTTTCTATTGCTGCATGCATATTATCTTTGAGGGCTACAAATGCCATATGTAGCATGCGCAACATTGTTGACACATAATCAAATCTTCCATATTACGTAACTTGGGTCCTAATAATGTGTCAATCGGAAGTAATGCATCATGGGCATAGATCAAGAAAAAATGACTCATTTTGGTATCGTCTGATACAGAAACTCTGTAAGCCAAAAGTGCTGCTGGTATATATTGATCCCATTTTGTATGATCTAGGTGTTCTAACGCCTTTGGGAAGATATCATTAACATTCTTGTGACTACGATCATACTTGCCATTTGAGGCAGGGTGAAAAATACTTGTGCTTTCACTCACAATATATAGTTCTCCTAAAACATACCAACAACCTCATTTGCGTACTTACTACCCCTGTGACTTGTCATGGTTCCCATTACACCATGTCTGGGTATAACTTCTTCCAGTAACACTCAAGCGACTGTCTCAGCTGAATGGTCTTTGGTGGGAAGGCATTCACGCCAAGATGAAAACCTATCTACAATGTAAACCATAAAGCAGTAACCTTAAAGGCTTTTAGGGAAAAGGCCGCACATGTCAATGCCTATTGTTTGAAATGGATATTCATGCATTGGCATGTCCTGAATTGCTAGCTTTTTTTTTTTTTTTTTATTTCTTGAATTGCATGTGCTTCACAACATCTCGATATATGTTCAGCCCAAAATATCTGCTTCTAATTTTGTGTGTTAGTTTTGTCAATGTCCGTGGGTCCTAATCTATTATGATAAGCATCTTAAACAAAAGGCATTAAATCAGTGGAAAAAAAACTTAAAGTCTTGGTTCTCTATCGCACCTAACTGGATCAGCAATGTGATACAACACTGCCTTATTCAGTACACAGTCCTTAAAATATTTTGAATGTTCACCGTCCTTTTCAAGTGAGTATATGATTGGAACTATGTCTTTCTCTTTTCTCTGTAAGTCCTTGATATTGGCTCCTAGAGACAGTGATTGTTATTGATCAAGATTATGGTCACCATCATGGCTCTCCTCATCACTGGTAACTGCATTTATCTCAGGAGTATCAGTATCAATGATATCCATTTCAATTACAGCAATTCAATAACATTGGTCATTGTCTCTATCCACTGGACTGTTGGAAAGAAAGTTAGTCTCCATATCAATTATCTCAATTTCATATTTGCTGCTGTCACTCAAGGTAATACATGCGAATAAATCAGCTTGTACAATATGTGTACCTTTTTGAAACTTTATATTGCAACCATATCGACTCAGAAAAGTAGCCCAGCATTGGACTCTTGCATTTTTTTATTTCTGCCGTGAAGAGTGACTGAATAGGTTTGTGGTCTAAATAAACACAAAATTTAGAGGCATACAAATAATGGTGTAATTCTTGACAGCATACACTATTGCGTATACCTCCTCTTCTATGATTGACCATTTTCATTGGCCTTCATTTAACTGGTTTGATACATAATAGATCACATGCTCACCTTCAGGAAAACACTGGCCTAGGCAATAATCGCTACTATCACATTACAAGTGGTATGACAAGTTGATATCCGGATACCCAAGAATTGGTGCTTCTGTCTACTTTTCCTTTAGTTGCTTGAAAGCACTATTTCCTGCATCACCCCATTTAAACTGTGCATTATGTTTGTTACTTGAGTCAAGGGGCATGCAATGGCACTGTAGTAGTCTATATACGTGTGGTAAACACCAGACATGCATAAGAAACTCCGCACACTTTTAAGTGTACCAGGTGACATCATTTTTGTAATGGCCATCACTCTGTTTTGGTCAGTAAATGTGCCGTCACTGGTGATAACATGTCCTAAATACAGCAATTTGGACTTCAAAAATTCACACTTGCTTGGTTTTACTTTCATGTTTTCTCTGTCCAAACACTCATATACTTCCTGTATGTGTTCCAAATGGTCTGTAAATGATTCTGAGTACAAAAATACATCATCCACAAAAACGTAACTGTACCAGCCTATTAAGCCTTTGAGTACTTTGTCCATGGTAGCCTGGAAATTTGAGCTTGCTGTAGTCAAACCTATTGGAGAGGTCTGGTATTCATACAGACCCCAATGCGTAATGAATGCTGTTTTGTGCTTGTCAGCTTCTGCTAATGAAGCTAGGAAAACCCGTTTTTCATATCAATTTTTAAATAATATTTCCTTCCACCCAGCTGACTTAGTATGTCCTCTTTATGAGGTAAACGGTAGGAGTTTTTAACTACATTTTTATTAAGTTTTTGTAATATATAACTAATCTTGAAGTGCCATTTTTTTGGGAACAAGTATTAGTGGTGCAGCATAGGCACTGCTAGAAGGGCTAATAATATCAGCTTCTAAAAGTGCATCTAATTGTCTTTCTAATCCAGGTAGTTGAACCAAAGGTGGTTTGTTTGGTCTTAATTTAACGGGGGGTTGGGGGGGGGGGCACCAGTATCTATTTTGAAAGTTTTTACATTGGTACAGCCAAATGTCAGTTTCTCTTGTGGCAAATATATGCAGGTATTTGAAGATCCGTTCTTGCAGTTTTTGCTTTTGGTGTTCAGGAATATGGGTCTGTCTCAATTGTTTGATTTTTTTGGTTCTGGCTTAGTTGTCGAATTAACAGTTGACTTGATTGCATCAACTGGTTGGATTTCATACTCCTCAATTCTTTCTGCCAGAGCAATTTTAGTACTTGCTTGGCAAGTTAATGGAAAATGGACCCGCAAAATTCCTGTCTGTCCAGTGCATTCCAGTTTCCCTCAGCATTTTGTAAGGGGGGAGGTTCTTACATTTTGCCTTCCTTTATGACACTAATCCCAGCAGTGACCTTTTTTTTTTTTTTTTTTTTTTTTGAGAATGTGCATAAATTATAGATCCATCAGCTATGAAAGCAGAGGGTTTGCCCGTATAAGGGCCTTCTGACTTTGTGTTTTGGCAGTTTGCCTGCCATTGAGATTTGTGTATTTGTAAAGCTTCAGTAAGTATGTCTTTCAGCTCAGTGATACCCTCTGTACTTTTACCTGTTTTTTCCCTGTACTTTAACATGGTCTACTTCCACGGCGACTTATCTTTCCTATGTAAATAAAATGTATACAGGGGAAGTTGTTCTTGAATGGCTATATTTAGTGCTGTATCAAGAGTATCAGAGCAATGGCAATATGATAGTCTTGAAATAGGCTTATAATTTCAAACAAAACTGTTTGCATTCTGTCATGTTAAAACTAGATATGGCTTTTTCGACCATATGGACCTTTGCACTTACGTTTCAGTCTCTTTTGGGTAAATTCAAACTATAAATTTATGTGTTTCAGCTATATATACCAAGGAACATTGCCTTTGGTCGGAATTGACTTGGATTTGTTTCGTTAGGACTACCGTTTGGATAGGGTAATGATACTGTCTAATTTGGATCCCATTCAAGAATATGTCACACAATTGTTGCTGGATAAACTTGGGGGTCAGGTCAACTGTGGCAAAGGCCTATTCAGCTACTTCAAGAATGCGCATAGTTTTGCACAATTTCATCTTTTTTCTGTTTTACATGTTTTAGGTTATTTAATGCAAATTGTTGGTCTGTGTAATCAGAAAACCTTGTTCTTAGGGATTGAAGTACATTTACCCACGTAATTTGAGGTGTTTGGCGAATGAGTCTTGAATAATCCTCTGCAGCAGAGCCTTTCAGTGTTTGTAATGCAAGAATTTGAAGCTTTTTGTCCAAGTTTCCTGCCGTCATGTCTCCAATCCACATTCTGAAGTCTCTGCTATTTTGGCCTGAGAAGGGCTGGACTTGGCTTGCCAGACTTTGCAATCTCAATTTTCATATCGAAGTTCACGAACATTTTAAGTAAGAACTATGCTTTGGGGATCAATGTTAGTAGGATTCTTGGGTGGCGGTGGGGCAATGGGATTTGCGGTATGTTTTGAAGTGCAGCTTGATCCATGCCCATAATACAAAGTACTTTTTGTTCATTCAAGATTATCACAAGAATGCTAAATGTTCTGCACAGCAATAAAGGGATCAAGGGTGGTAACTGTCAAGACCACTTACCTCATCATTTTTCTATTTGCCAGTTCCCCGTTTCCAGTGTTTTTGATTTGACACAGTCCTGTTTTATGCCTTATTTTGAAATCTGCACTAATGGCACCAATTTATGTAACCAAGTTTCTTTGTATAGTGATTGTACCTCTCGTTGGGTTTAAAATAAATGTTCAAGACTGATGGTTTGATTAGTTATTTTCCAAAGATAGTTGTATAATTCTCCCAGGTGAGTGGGCTATAAGCCGGCATACATTTGGGGTATTTTATAGTGCCAGTTCTGATCCTCTCTGTGGTGAGACCAGGGTGTGGGCTGTGAATTTAACTGGTGACTGAATACCCTATAAAACAGTATGACAAAGACAGTTATAAAAGTTGGTATTTCTTTTGAAAAGATATCAGATGTTCTGAGAAGTGACCAAATATCGTAAGAATATAGGTTAAGTAAGAATTTACCAATTGTTCAGTGACATCAGCAGATAGATGTTCCAAGGTTTTTCCAGTCGGACGTGGAGATTTTAGGTTTGGTGGGCAATTCACATTGATTGTGCATTTTGCTAAGGTTTTGTGTCATTTCTCAATTATTAAAACAAAAAGTATTCAATTAAGAATGGTCTCATCGGATTATTAAAACAAGAAATTAAAAAAAAAAAAGAAAAGAAAATGACTCAATTATCACTCGATTGTTAGAAGAAAGAAACCCTGAATCACAGCTTTTCCCAGCATTTTGCTGAGCGCTTAATGCCTATGATCAAGTGTATCCACGTTACTGCAACTATGGTTTGGAAGAAGGATCAACGCAGGTAACCTATGCTTTTTGAAGCAGCTCTAGCAAGGTAAATAACCTATCAAATATGGCCATGTGGTCCCGATGGTAACGGTCAAAATCTTGAATAAAAGTGCAGTTGTCAAACAAAGAAACACACACACACACACACACACACACACACACACACAGAGAGAGAGAGAGAGAGAGAGAGAGAGAGAGAGAGAGAGAGAGAGAGAGAGAGAGAGAGAAAATGACTGCACTTGAACTAAGGTTTACGATGTTTACTTTTTACCCAGGAATGATAACATACGCTTGCATAATGGTTATTCTACAGACCATCACGCGGAGCTCAGACAGTGAAGTGTTCAAACCTCATAGAACCAGGCAGTTGATGTTCTGCATCACTCCAGAAGGAAACCAAGGAGTTGTATGAGTTGTTTAAAGAGTCAGCTCATGTATGTTCCATCAGCTTGATCATAGGACAAAATATTTCTGCACCATAAGCAGGACGATTATGACCACCTTTATAGAATTTAACACAGGAACGTGAACATAGGTTGAACTTGGATCAAGGTCATGCATGTACATTCTTCTGGAAACGTCTGAGGATCCTTATAAGGCGGGGTACTGTTATCGTAAGTACTACCACCTTAAACATGTAATGGCATTTCCAATTTAGACCACCTCTATAAAGAGACTATTTCCATATTAAGACCACCAATTTACAGACCCATTTTCGTTGTCCTTAAATCAAGTCCCCTACTTAGATCGTTACCTATTCAGACCATCGTTTCGGTCCCTCAGATGGTCTTAATAGGGAGATTTTATTGTACGACCCTATGACCTTTGAAATTTAGTAAGACTGATCCGCATATAGTCCCCAACCGACACTTATTGGGGTCATTTTTGCTGGCAATATCTGTCGTAGCTGAAGTGTTGTCCTAACTGCCAACTGAACAGTGAAATGGACCAAAGTGTCCATCTCAAATTGAAAGTAATATCTATGTCTCCCATGTGAAGTCTAACATTTCGCTTTGAGGGAACCACCTTGACCTGGAATATTAACTTAGTTGCTTTTCTAACATAAAGGGACACGTTGGAAGTCAGCTGAGCTAATATGAGGAGTGTGCCTTTCCCGATCGCTTGCCCCTCGTCTGTCCACAGTTACACTTTCTACTTCTCGAGAACCGTCCACTTGGTCCATTTCTAATTTGGTAGCAATCCACATTCGGTGAGTCTCTTTTAAGTTGTGCCAAATGGTGACAGTTTAGTGATTTATGGACGTTTGACGATATTTTGGTTCATTTATCTGGCTATATTTGTTCATGTAAATGCGTGGGCAAGTGCTTCTTAATTGCGGCAGGATACTTTTCTACACGCCTAAACCTTAAGCTGTCCATAGAAGCCATTAAACTGTTGATAAGAGCCATTATATTTTTTTCTTTATTTCATTCAAACAAACTTTGTATGTTTTCACATTTTTTTTTCAAAACTTTCATTAAGCTTGTTCCGGATCTTTGTGGAAATATAACTTGCAGAAGGATAACACTTTTTTTTTGTTTTTTATTTGGTTGTGCTGTTCAAGAGCTCTGATTTCTAAAGATTTTTCTCTTTTATATTCACGTAGTTTTGGTTGATGCACATATTCCTATTGATTATTGTCTGGGTTAATAAATATAGGAATGGTTATTCAGATTTTCCACTTCCCCAACACCGTCTAATAGATTTGCTTCGTATTTGGTTGGGATACATACAGGATGGGCCCCTACAATCTTTGTCCAAATGAACATGTTCCAGTGATTTAAGATTTAGATCTCCTTGTTATTATATGCTTACTGCTTGTCCTTCTTTAATTTAGAAAAAAAAACATCCCTTCAGGGCTCAACAATTGTTTCAAAAGTGCATACGGACACTTCTGATGAACCACAGACAACAATTTGTTTACCAAGTGGCGCTGCCATTTTTTTTCTTCTTTTTTTTTTCACATGATTCGGTATTTTCTGGTTTTTGTTTTCGTTGATCTTCTTTTTCAAAACTGTCCGTTAGATTTTTCTTATAATTTCTGGAAATTTACTTAGACTTGATCTTCATCAAATCTGTTCAATACGTGATGCCACAGAATTTTTCTGATTCGAAGGATAATTAAAATGAGGAAAATATCGGAAAGAGTACCAGGTACATGTTTGCAAAAACAAAACACCATTACCAAATTATCCGCACTTTCATACATACACACATATATAGCAGCGGATCCAAGGGGTTTTGCGGTTAGGAGACTCCCCAACCCCCTCTCCCCCCCCCCCCCCCCCCGAGCTGCCTGGTAATCTTGTGTTATGTGATATTAAGGACCTAAATTTTACCTATTTTATGTAAGGCACATTATAATCTAGATTGACTGACCACATGCTCAGTGGCCATGTGCTCTTGTATGCAAACAATTGTCATGTGTAAACACCATTAACCTGGCAAGGATTGTTCTTGACTCAGTCCTCGTCATGGCCACTTCGCTGAATGCTTCATTGTAGCTCGATGCTATGACTGCCCCATCATTTATTCTTATGTTTGTCGGATGTTTTGTTTTATAACGAATTTACTAAAAAATAGTATTAAGGTAGAGTTATTACATATATACTGTTGGTTGGAATAATTACTTAGCTGCCGAAATAGCAAAAACTGTCGCGAATGCAAAAACATTTGTTTTGTTTTTTTTTTGGGGGGGGGGGGAGGGGAGCTGTGTAAAGGGGAGTGGAAGCAGATCATTGACGTCAATTAAAGCTCACGGGGTATCCTATTCAAATCAGGAAATTGTTATACTTATTCCTTTATTTCGCTTTTCTTCCGGACACAATTCCCAGGTTAAGACTGAAAAATTCATCATGCTGAATTTATAAAGGTAATACATGCTCAATATGTCTCTATCATTATTTTGGGGAGGAGATACGAGCTGAAATATAACCCACTAGTGAATTCTGGGAGCTTCGATAAATCCATATTCCATGGGGAATTGTCCAGGCAAGCCAGCTTCAGTTTTTGTCATGTTATTCAGAAATTGGTATCCGGTGTCACAGGTGAAAATTACCGTTGTACCTGGGCCTGTGTATACGGGTGAGGCTTGGGCATTGTTCACTTGCAGTACATAGTGGCAATAAGCTGCAAAAATCAAATTGCATGCTGAGTCACGAATTTACCATATGTTTGAATTTCCAATGATACATTGCTTTTGCAAATACGCAATAAAATGTATTTGCAATAAAGGCCCTTCTTTGTGTCATGTAATAACTTTCCCTTTTCAGCAAATATACTTTCCGTTAGTATGAAGAGACACATTGACCCTGTGTCTAAACTACTGACGAAACCCCTAAACTGAATAATGTGGAACATACCATTGTAACTGGTTGCTTTGAAAAATTTCTTTTGGCTATGCCGACATACACAGTGATGCAAGAAGAGCTATATCATAGTGTTTAACTTTCACTTCAGCGTGAAGCAATTAATTTTATGATATGAGCGCTCCTAATTTCCTGCCTATAATTGATAATCATTTCAATCGAACAGCAGCTATTAACCATTTCATATGTCAAAAAGAAAAACAAACAAACAAAAAACAAACAAACAAACAAACAAACAAACAAAAAAAACAAACAAAAAAAAGTGCCCCAACTATACAAGGGAGGGCCACTGACCTGGGTAGTGCCACCACTATAGGCTTTACTTACAATATTACTCGGCAAAATAAAAATAAGGTAGTACACCCTACAACATGTGTTTGGACACGTATGTATTTTGTACCATTGAGGACTTTTTTCTGTTGAGATACAATGCCATTAATTGTTCGTATCGTTAAATTACATCTGTATGGCATATCAGTTATAGATCTAGGGTAATGTAAGTTATGTTTATTCTGTATTCCGGTTCGACCGTCCTTGATATGTAATTAAATAACCGCGCTTTTATGCAGGAATGTTGCGACGTAACTGAAGGTAGCAGACTTGGCATTGTGTTTATTTCCCCTATGGGCTATGGTAATAATTAAGAATTCTATTAAATTATGACCGATATACATGGCAAAGAAGTGGAGATATAATCAAATGAACACACTTGAACATATCTTCGAGAGGAACGTCCACTTGCGTGACTGGTCACAGTGTAAGAATTTGATTACGTTTATGTCTAAAAACTTTTTGCCAGGATAGTAAGTGACATTCACAACAGCTCCGGGTAATTGAGCTTTCGCGTCCGTAATAATGTTGACTGTTGTTCCATTTAATGTCGGCAATTTTACACAATATGTACGTAAAAAGGCGAGCAAAATGAGATGTGCATTATCACATGTCATTTACTTGTGGTTTCTTGTGTCACCAGAAAAGTATTTAACATATCCATAAATATTCAACCGAATACAACCAGGAGATACAAGTGCAATCATGATTGCAACAGCTTAAGCTATGCTACTTTGTCTTCGGAATAAAAGGGGGCGTTCAATAAACCCTAAATCGTATTGCATGTGGGCTACAAAATTCATATATCAAAAAAAACAAAAACAAACAAAAACAAAAACAAAAAAACAAAAAAAAAAAAAAAAACAAAAACAAAAACAAAACAAACAAAAAAAAAAAAAAAAAACCCAACATTATATCTTATTTTAATGTACTGGGTGTAAGACTTGATAAACACCCCCAAGTGGATGCTTTTATTGAAAAAAAAATGCAGTATAATGTCTACAATCCCAGCATTTTCAATAAGCTGAAAAAAGATGTCCCCTATTACAGCTAAAGAAAAAATTACAGCTCCTTCATATTTGCTAATCTTTTTCACGGAATTTTAGTAAGGGGGTCTGAAATTTTCAAAGATCTTGAAATTGCACAATCCGTATTTAGAATAAAATGTTGAAAAAAATATAAAACAGATCTGAAGATTACAAACAAGTATAGGTTTGGGCCGACAGTCCTGCCCCCTCTATTAAATAGATATGTAAATGCAGACGACAAAAATGAGGACCAAACAGAAATATGTACACATTCACCTTATTACTTTCATGAGCTGGAAACAATCCTAAACTTCAATAAAAAATTCTTTTACTATTTAAGCACTAACATCAATTTCCCCCATGCCAAATTCGCATAAATTAAAGCTTTTGTGCATAAATTGCATCAGTTTAATTTTGAATTTAGTGCTATTTGTTTGCGGGAATGGTAAATTAAAAGAATAGCAATCTTTGCTTGCCGTAACTTGATGGGTACACTTGTATTGTTGAGGGTCAAACATGTCCAGCAAAAGGAGGTCTAATCATTTATTTAAATAACCGTTACACTTTTACATCCTTAAATTTAGGTATAGGACTCGAAATAAACGAAAGTATATTTATAGAAATATTTGGTGATAATTAAAGACATCATTTTTAGTAATTTGTCTAGGCCACCACGATATTACACGGATAACTATCTTATATTTACGGATGATTTTTTAGAAACATTATCAGCGTTACAAGCCAGAGACAGTGAAGTGGTTATCTGTGGTGACTTTATATAGACTTGCTTAAACTTTATGAGTGCAACATGTTACAAGAAAATTTTTAATCCGTCATGTCACACATTTTTTTCCCTAAAATAACTTTTCCGACTAGGTTTAACAGAGGTACTTCGACAGACAACATATTTTGCAAAATAAGTGAAACTTCCCTAAAATCAACGTCCGGAATAATGGTAAAAGAGTATAGGACCACCAACCATATTTTCTTTGTTTAGATATACAAAACGTCAAAGAGATATCACCAAAATTAACAATTGTTAACAAGCAATCCTTACCAAAAATTACAAAATTTCTTCAAAAACTCACCAAAGCCAATATTGAGCGCCAAATACGTAATGACCCGTATGCGAATCCAAATGAAACTGTTAACAAAATCAGTGACGTTATAGGTAAAGCAAAAGAGAAACATATTCCTACTAAATATGTAAAATTAAATATACGTAAGCATAAAAAGGGAAAGTGGATAACAGCGGGCATTTTACAATCAATACAGTTTAAAAACAAACTAAATACAAAATTCAAATGCACTCCTTAAAATCTTCCTTTATGTCAAATTTTAAAGAGGTAATAGTCAGCTTATAAAAATTTCCATAGGACAACAATTAATATAGCCAAAAGTGACTATTACGAATCATTTTTAGGCGTGATCAAAATGATATCAAAATGATATGGGCCACAGTAAATTAAATTTTGTCAAAAACAAAAAACAAAAAGAAGTTCCCAGAGGTTTTTTCCAATAACGGACTAGATATTGTTGATAACGTCGTCATTGCCAGTAAATTTATTGATTTCTTTATAAATTTACGCCCGCCGTAACCCAGTAAATTAAAAACAAAAACAGAAAAAAAACATTAAATAGTTATCCAACCTACGTAAGTAAAACGTATGATCACAACTTTAGCTTTAATAATATTGATTCAGATACCACTGATGTCGGTAGTGATAAATGAATTAAAAACGAAAACAGGTGCAGACGTGGCTAGATCTACAAAAATGTTGAATTTGATCAAGGAACCTATTGTTAATTCCGTTACCATAATTGTAAACCAAACATTAAACACCAGTATATTTCCAACTGTACTAACAATTGCAAAAGTTTATGAAAAAAAATCATTTTACAAACTATCCACCCATATCTGTGTTGCCAGCTTTCACGAAAGTGTTTGAAAAAGTAATATATAATCAACTATACGACTATCTTCTGAGGTTAAATTTCTGTATAATAGTCAATACGGATTTTGCAAATATCATTCAATAGAGGTAGGGGCAATTGAACTTATTGATAAAATAATACAAAAATGGATAAAGGAAAGCTCCCAATTTGCATTTTTCTGGATCTGTTAAAGGCATTTGACACCCTCAATCATTATATACTTCTAGATAAATTACAATATTATGGAGTTATTGGCACTTAATTAATTTTGTTCGAAAAGTACCTAACAGACCGCCAACAGTATGTTCAGCATCACCAAGTGAACTCGGGCTTGCTACAAGTTAAAACTGTAGTCCCTCAAGGTTCGATACCAGGTCCTTTGTTATTTCCTCTTTAGATATCAAGATCGCTACGTATCCTAAATAAAATTAAAACGAATATTAACAAATAGTGGCATTTTTACTACACAATTTTCTTATATTTTCTCATATGAATTATGGAATTTTAGGATGGGGCTTTAAATGCTTTAAACACGATACAGTGGAAAGCTATCAGAGTTGTATCATGCAGTAAAGATAATGCCCATATAAATCCTTTATTTAAGCATTTGAGATTATTAAAAGTGTAGGATATCTTCACAATTGCCAAAATAAAATTTTATTGTACATATTTAAATCGAACACTTCCACTCGACATGCTAATGTACCATTGTTTCCAGGTACAGATTCACATATGCGCGATACCAGGCGTGCTCAAAATTTATTTACACATCAGTATAATGACATTTTCGCAAGAAATTGTCTTAGGCTTGGTATACCTGATAAAGGTAATTCATTACCACCCAATATTTACGATAAACTTTATACTCATAGCTTTCAAGGGTTATGTAGATGTGCCAACAATATGTATATTCAAAATTACCAAGAAACCTGTGTCATTCCAAATTGTTATATATGTGCCCACCAGGACTCATAGTTTTGAAAAGTATAAACTATATCTGTAATTTAGACATAAAAACATAATAGTTAATAGAAAGTAGTTTTGTTTTAAGATCAAGCCATATCAGAGTAATTGTTACGATTTGCATAGATGTGGACTTCAAAGTGGTGACATAAATTTGCCGTAATGAGGATTTCCTCGATCATTATATTTTATTCTTTTTGTTTACTAATTGACACATAATTATGATGTTTTGCTAAGGTGTGTATTTTGATCTAATAAAATGATCCTGATTCCTGATTCCTGATGTATTGATGGCCTCAGTTGGACTCCTGTTACTGCTGATGTCTATGGCAGCAGGCCTACTGGTACTGCGGATGTGACACTTCTGGAACGGCAGTAGCCAGCGCTATTGGAGAACAGACTAAGCATATCTGACGGCCTGCCAACCCGGATGTGAAATACGTCCTGGTGTTGCTCAATGGATATTTCACTGTACCACGCTATTTTGTTTGCAAACAATGTCGTCTACTAATTCCAGCGGGTTTTGTTTTTCTTTTCTTTTTTAATGGATTGATTTTCATTGTAGTCACGTCACTACCATAGTTTTGATATTGAAAGTAGTCACTCAAATGCAAGTTTATTAGATAATCTTTATAATGTGGCACAATGAAATTCTAAAGTGCTAACCAATCATATTGCCTAAAAACTTGGTCCACTAGTGGATAAGTTTTTGTCTGGCACAGGAAGGCGGCATGATAAACATACATTGTGTTGGTTTTGTGTGTGTGTGTGTGTGTGTGTGTGTGTGTGTGTGTGTGTGTGTGTGTTTGTTTTTGTTTTTTTGTATTTTTTTTGTTTTTTTCTTTGTTTTGTCTTTTTTATCCCTTTGTTAGCAATACCATGTTTGACGGCATATTCTTGGCAAGTGGAGATTGGTTGTTTTTACCCTTCACAGAATGGTTGATCAACGCCATATGATCTGCATTACGAAGGTTATTTCAAGGAATCTCTTTGCTGTCATTGTTGGGTTTAATGAATATGGATCATGTTTTTTGAAATATTTGAAGATTACTTCATTGGCTATGTTGTGCTGTGGGCTTTGTTCTCCGACTCATAGTTATAGTGCAGGTAGAGTGTGTTTATAATGTTCCAGATTCACAAATATCACAAAAACGATGCAGGCCTACTTTACTCTTTTGCTGTAAACTTAGCTGACTGACGATTCGGGAGAACTTAAAGGTGATAGGCCTAACAGATCTCTTTCTGTTTGTGGCAGAAGTAATGAAATTTGTGTTTTGGGTGGTAAGGCCTATACATTTTGGAAAAGAACTAGTGTTTGCAGTTAATGATGAACATTTCTAAGGTTGGGAGGACCGGTTTAAAACCACCAGTTGCCTTTTATGGGTGACCGCCTTTCTCAAATCAGGAGTAAAATTTGTTTTTTTACATTGGTATTGGAAGAGAAATGTTGATGCTTTGGCAATTCTGGAATCTCTTTGTTGTCATTGTTGGGTTTGGAATTAATGAATACGGATGATGCTTTTCTGTGCTATTTTAACCATCCCATACAGTTACAATGATACTACTGCTGTATTTTGTCCACATGATATTCTCAACAGATATAACAGAGAATATCACATACACCTATGTGGCTGCTGAAAGGTGTCCGCTGACTTATAAATACCTCACAAACAACCATCAATAAACTATTTGAGAAACAATATCAACAATAATGGACAAAATAGTGAGCAAACATGACAATAAATGAAATGCAATTCAGTAATCAAAATAAATGACCAGATCAATACAAACTCCATATACTGACTATAATTCACAAATTTAACAAAGTACACACTCCTTTGTCATTTCTCAGAATTCTCAAAATACACGCATTCTACAAATCAAGTTAACAAATTAACCCCTGCACAGCTAAACCAACACTCAATTTGGAAAACATTGAAAGATCCAAACATTGTAAACGTATGCATGCTTCTGAAGACCAGTCACCTTGCAACTTAATGAACTCTACACTGACATTGGTCTTAAAGGCGAATGTCGCTCTTCCTCTTCTAAAACTGTGACAAGTATAATCTTGGACTGGCAAACCAACCTTACTTACCACATCTCTTAGCACTTTCACAAATCTGAAAGATGTAACACACTGTAGCTTAGGAGAATTATCAAAAATAAAGGCTGGATCCAAATCTCCTGCTGGAACAAGATCCCATAAATTTGTGTACACCCTCACTGGACAGAGAAATGAGTTATAAAACTGTGGAATTGGTATAATAACCTCTCTTTTGCAACATTGATTAGTCTTGGAATAGTGTAAATACACTGACATGCCAGCCGGTCCAATCAAGATATCTTTTCTACATAACTGTTTGTTGGGATCAAACTTGTTTAAACTGGCAGGCACCATAATAGATTTAGGTGCCATGATGGAAAGGGTGTAAACTAAGAAACCCAACAAGCCACATGTAAAGATAAAAAAAAAGCAGTTAAGAAAGGAAAAATCGCAGCTGAGACATGGACATGTGGTAACATAGAAGCACCTGTCTTAACAGTACGGCACTTCAATCTAGTAACTCCTTCAGTAGCAATTTTCATTCAATACTTTGCAGAAGATTAAAGTCGCAGCCACATAATAAATGTGGTACCTTCACTCCATGCAAATAATTACACAAAACATCTATACATCTGGAGGAGCTATTTAAGGACTCGGCATATACAAACATAGAACTCAAATTAGCTGGAAATTATTCCAGTTTATGGAAAAAAAACTTTAAAAGTTGTCCATTCTAGATGAAGATTCCTGAATATAGCACTGGCGTAAGCAAACTCGTGGAGTTTCAGAAACTCAATTTATAACTGTGATAGTAAAATATCTGTAAAATTAACAAAAACGTGAAAACTCAGATTACAATGGTAAAAATCATGCATATACAGGAACACACATTATAAATAGAAGTTGTCCAAATGACTGGAACCTTAAAAAATGTTACTTCACCAGTCAGTAGAAAATCTTAACAACCCTTCAAATATTTTCCTATCATCTACAACAATGCCTACCAAGTATTCGAATTTCATCATTTTTTGCAGATCAATTTAAGACACCTCAAATGCAGATCACTCAACCTGTTTTCTACTCCTTCGATGTGTTCAATTTGCGATTCAATTTTGGCTGAAACATAATCTGTCTGCCTCAGACAGAAAGCACAAAAAGTATTTTTCACTGGTCCCGAATCAATACAAAAAGCGAGGTTTTGCTTTCACAGTAGTCTCTGATTCGTTTACCTTTCACCAGATGTCCCCACAGTTTAAATGCAATGACAATCAGCAACAGTTGAAAGCAGTTTATATGCAACCCCATCTATGATATGAAACATGCGAATTGTGTGTGACAAAAAACTCATGAATGAATTTGAAAAATCGCCCACAACCAGTCAGACAAGCATCAGTGGAAATTATTTAATCGGATTGACACTATTTGCCTCGAGGTATAATGGATGCCCTATTTTATACAGCCATAAAGTTCTTCCACCCCCCCCCCCCCAAAAAAAAAGTAAGGAAAAAACATCTTTCATAAAATAATCTGGTGTAGGAACTTTAACACCATGAGGTAAATGTGTCAAAGTTCTTAGATGCTGCAAATTTTGTATAATAAAAATTCTACCTACATGAACACATTTTGCCACAAACTGCAATTTTCCAATTAAAAACTGAATCTCCTTCTTAGAAGCTTCAACCTTTGCCCACCACACACCCAGAGATTTTTGATATTCTTAAATTTATAAAAGGGTATTGAAGTGGCCATGCTCTCAGTATCTATACAAATTCCAAGGAAAAACATAGATGTACAAGATGGATCAGTCTTATGTCCAGATTTACCAACTGCAAGATCCTTCAATAAATATTTGAGAAACTGAAAAGCTTCTTAGATTCTGTCACTAGTATCCACACCCCCAAAATCATCTACAAAGTCATGACATAACAGCCTATCCTCTGAAAAGGAATGCTATTGTGTCAGTCATCCTCTGAAAAAAACATTGCCGAGGATCGTAGGCCAAATGGAAGAACATTATGTATGAATATATAACCCCTCCATGAGTAACCCAATAACTAAATGTCTCCAGAACACACAGGTATTTGGTGATATGCCCCGTAGCAAATTGGTTTTACACAAAAGACATCCAGTACCCAATTCTAAAACTTTATCAAACAAATCATCTGGTGAAGGATAGTGAACCATAACTGGACAACTCAAATACATATTCTTGTTTATCCCACTATTTACTGAATTCATTCATGGGAATAATAAGTCCACAATAACCCTGTAGCTGTCTACATCGCCTTTCTTAACCACTCTATTGAATGGTGAAAATGCGATAAAAGAGAACAAAGGGTAACTATCAAAAGGACCAAGGGTAGTACTCCCTTCCAATTCCTTGCATTTAAAATCACCAATATCATGTGAATATTGTTTCGATAAAGTGCGATTTTTTAAGCAGGTAAAGGTAATGAATCAGAATTAAAACTAATGGGGAAGCCATAATCATGGTAATCAAACAAATCTAAATCCTAATAACTTGCTGTTTGTAAACAATGACGCCAAACATCCGCTTTCACTTTGGAAGGTAAATGAATCTTGCAACAACAAAATTTGGTAATCTGGAATTGACGCCATGTTCATGAATTCTCAGATACTGGTGCAGTTGCCCAGCACACAAACGTGGCAATCCAATTTTCATTTTTGATGATCCTCGAATAGCCGCAAACTTCCGACTCATACTAGGTTCTAAAAATGCACCAAACTGCAAGTGATTCCTAACATCAAAAACTTTACCAGGATCAAAGTGATTTAATGTTACAATGCTACACTGAAAAGAATCCAAATCACATTCTAAACCACACAAGCATGTATGTACATTGTGATACAAATCAGAAATACCCTACTTATCATTACAGTATGGATCATAATGTGAATGCCGATCACTCGGAGATTCAACATACCCATCCTTTTCAACTGATTATTCAAGACATGCCCTGCTAACAGCAACATTTGGATCAACCTCACACGAAGTAGACGAATTGCAAACCACATTATTGATATGTCTCATACCAATATATATTAAACAGAGCCATTATGTCTAGAACCACCTCCTACTTGTTTTTATCCTTTTTCTCAGTCCAAACTCTATACACTCCATAAACTAACCTGTCCCTGTCTAACCCATATAAATATGGAAGTACTATTGTACATTTTGTCCATGTTTCTCCATAGAATTTTCAGTCGTGCTGCATTAGCCCGTATATATTCATGGGTCTTCAGCAGTTAACTTTTCAATACATGTTTCGGAACATGTACGTGACATGTCTCTCTGAGTAGCAGCTGCTTGTGTATGCTAAATATTCAGAGAAGACAACTCATATAATAATGAAAAATTATGAACACGGGAAATGAGACATTAGCTGAATAAGTGAAGCTTTGCTTATAATTGGGGAGCTTCAATATGAATGAAGAGTACCTGCCCCACCATAAAAAAACGAAATTTGTATTGTACAATTGCAGATTACAATAATTTGACTTACCCTGAACTAGTATGTACCTGTTCCAGTTGATGGCCCACCTACGTTTAACCACCTGCCAGTGTATAACTGAAGCAAAAAAAAAAAAAAAAAAAAGGAAAAAGCCCCAGAAAAAATTCGTTTGTCTTTTTTGGAGAGGGGTACATGGCAACTAAACTCCACATTTATTTATTTATTTATTCATTCATTCATTCATTCATTCATTCATTCATTCATTCATTCATTCATTTATTTATTTATTTATTTATTTATTTATTCATTCAATAATTTATTTATTAATTTTTATTTTGTTTTAGTTAATTTGACCTTTTTGTTGGTGCTTGCATAATAGTGCGGAGATTTACAACTATGTACAGGCATTTTGAAAGCAATGAATTAGTTAAAACTAGTGAAAAAAAAGTCTATATACTTATTAGGATTTCGCTATTAACGTCACAAACTTCAGCATAGGCATGTCCAGAACATGTCCCAAGTATCAAGACGTACCGAGAGATACCGCTGGACAATCCTGATGGTAAAAAAACAAATGATAAACATTTCTTGATATAATTATTGTGATACGACGGAAAGAACCGGAAGGAAAAAAACAACTTTGCTTATGTTCATATAGTGGTGAAAGAAAGATATTCAGATCTGCAACTGGGTGTTCAAATCAAAGAACTTTCCGAGAGAAAAGGTGTGAGTGGATCACAGCGATTGGTCGGAATATAAGGAGCATTAACAGTATACAAATGCAAAATCACAGAGAATCTCTGACAAACGTTTCTTCATCGACATATGTGACGAGCTAGGTCTTTATAGAGCATACACATGACGAAGCCACTGGCTTTATCATTTATGCCCTGATTGACATAGCAAAATGCACGACACCCACTGAAACTGATCTGATTCAAAGAGATCCTCTAACGATGGCCTT
This sequence comes from Hermodice carunculata, assembly GCA_964020975.1. Lineage (NCBI taxonomy): Eukaryota > Metazoa > Annelida > Polychaeta > Eunicida > Amphinomidae > Hermodice > Hermodice carunculata. Next base: position 47,699,842 of record OZ026628.1, on the reverse strand, counting down.
ATCCTGCTGCTGAGTTATGTCTGGTCTGAGGGACCTTCCAAGATTCAAGTTGCAGGATTCAAGATGGTCGCTCTAATTGATCTGGATAGCCGTGGTGCTGAGTGATAGTAAATATTCATCAGCATGATTGGCCTGCTGACTAAAAATTGCCCATGCTATTCGATACTTCAGGTAATGTTGACTGTGGTCATTCACCAAATTGGACACGTCATTCATTCATGACACCCCCCCCCCCAAAAAAAAATAAAATAAAATAAAAAAAAAATGTGGTTAGTTCGAATACTATACACAGCATCACATAGTTGTTTGTGGTACCTGTGTAAAGGTAACAGGAGCATAAACGCCTGACGCTGCATGGCAACGACAGGGCCTTATTCACGTCCCGGGCGTCTTACTTTTACACATTCTTTATGCGCATGTGTAACTGATACCAGGTCACCCCCATGTTTCAGGGATGTAAATGAGACCACGACACCCTGGTGAAATAGATGCCTGATACCTCCTGATCTTCCCGCTTCAGAGGCGTAACTGTTATCACGTCACCCGCGTGCTAGAGAGGCCTAGCAAACAACACCCTCAAGCTGCATTGGGGGTAATTGAGATCACGTGATCTTCATGTTCTGGGGTCGTATTTTGAATCTTTGTATCCATCCGTCATCTATTATGTACAGTAAATGATTTTATAAGTAGGAAGTAGGTGTGTATATGAAAAGCAATTCTCTCTGAGACACATCTCTACTGCTGGGGCATCATCCAGCCTCACCTATGTCTCCACCTAGCGCCTGCTGAAAAAAAAACAAAAAAACAGTCCAATAGTATCGCTAGGTACATTAAGTTCTATTGATAGAGGCATTGTTCGGTTTTGAAACGAAATTTTTCATGTGCATGCTCATTAACCCAATATCTATTCACTTTAAAAACTGCATAAAGTCTTTCCATGTTCAGAATCATAGCAGGTTCTAAATATTGCTCCACTACAAAATGTCTGTTTTGTTGTTCTAAGGCTTGAAGAAAGAACATGGATTTTGGTTTAAAAACTCTGGTCAGATAGAGGCATTGTTCGGCTTTACAGGTTTGGGATTTTATCTAATTCAAAGACGATGTTGAACAGTGGAATGATACAGATAATCATTTACTTCACAAACATATTTCATGTTGGGATAATTCCACTTTACGATAATACTTTTTATCAAATGTCGACTTTGAGAAAAAAAAATATTAGTGCAACAGCCCAATTTTTTTACACTGAAGAAAAGAAAAGGGGGAAACAAGGGTATGTACAATTAACTTGCATATAAACTAGTAGTAGTAGTAGTAGTAGTAGGAGGAGGAGGAGGAGGAGGAGGAGTAGAAGTAGTAGTAGTACTATTAGTAGTAGTAGTAGTAGTAGTAGTAGTAGTAGTAGTAGTAGTAGTAGTAGTAGTAGTAGTAGTAGTAGTAGTTATTTTTTCATTAATGTGTCACCTGCATTACAAATGTCTAAAAACTTGATATACAAACATAAAAAATCATGCTGTCACTCTTTACAGAGCTATGAGAGACAGTGCCACAAGAAAAAAAATATTTACATTAAAATAAATAAATCAATAAAGAAAGAAACAAACAAACAAACAAACAAACAAACGAACAAATAAATAAATAAACAAACAAACAAACAAACAAACAAACAAACAAACAAACAAACAAACAAACAAACAAATAAATAAATAAATAAATAAATAAATAAATAAATAAATAAATTTCCATTAAGCTGCGACCAGTCCCATATTAGTGATGCATTCCTTACTATAATTCAGCCCGCCCGGACAGAGAGCCGCATCCGCTGCCCATAATCCAGAATGCCCCCCCCCCCCCCCCTTCCCCAATACCTATGTTGATATGGCACTCGCACATAACTACCTCCATTGAACCATTCTTTATAAGAATGAGGATTTGGTCGAGTGGATATGGGCGTTTCCCATTTCAGCTGGGTGACTGGTTCCAAAGGTTGCAAGTTCGAGTCCCGCTCGTTCTGAACATACAATATATATTTTCGGCATTACCTTAATGCCGGTGGGTTTAGGTCCCCGATTCTGGAAATAAATACCGACTCAGTAAATATACTGCATAACCGTGTTGATATGACATTCGCACATAACTACTTCCATAGAATAATGGTGCCATTGACAGAATATATATATATATATATATATATATATATATATATATATATATATATATATATATATATATATATATATATATATATTCATTTTTATGCAGGACGTCGCTAAATTTCTTTGAATTATATGTGTCTAACATTTACCTTTGTATTTTTTACTCTGTTTGCGCAGGTTGGGCTTCCACGTTAATAAGCGGACGGAGCTCCTCGTTAATGATTGGAGCTTAATTACGCCTTGCACGTTCATTCGTTTGTGGCGTGTGTTGGTCGATTACCTGGTTAAGTGTAAAAGGACAGACCCATATCTTTTGCATGGATTGCGAAAGACGCCAAGCCCATATTATTCATTCTCCATGCTACAGATGGTGGCTTATACTTTCCTACCTGCTTATTTTGCGGCGGTAACCGAAGGAATCGACGACAACCACCGTGCACAGTAAGACTGATAGGAACTCTTTCCATATGCTTGCTCGGCCGTAAGTCGAACCTAGGCCACAGAAAAAAAAAATTCCAACGGTTTTATCAATATCGTCAAAATACCTGCCATGGGGAATGGGGCTACCCTAAATATGATTATAATCGTTTCCTCATGAAAAACTTGTAACTGTGGTATTTAAAGCCCGTATTCAGGGGTCGCATCCGTTGAATCTTGGTACTTGTAAGTATTGTTTTATGAAAGTCGCTTGTTCCTGTGTCGATACAACTGTATTCATCGATTTTATTTGGGAAAAATGTCACAATAACATCAAGAAGTAAGGTCGATTCGCGATTGAAGCAGGTTGGACAACAAATAAGATTAGACATGTCAATCACATCAAAATGAATATTTTACAGATATAATTACTTAATTAACTTTATATCTGAAATGATTTTGCATCGAATTGTTCATAAATAGCTTTTGTATCGTATGTCGCTCTCAGCTGATCTGAGAAGAGGAAACATCCTTAGTTCAAGGGGTTTATCTGGAATCCTGCTTTTTTAAATCCCGGAGCGAAGCGCAGGTGAGCTGCTCTGATAAAAAAAGGGGGATATCACTTTTCATGTCTAAACCTTAAAATATTTACATGTCATTAAATTCTATGCAAAATGTGTTAAAAGTAGGCTTCTGCAGCCGAAAATTATCCAAAACAAAACAAAAACAAAACAAAGGACAAGAAAAAAAAAAAAGAAAAAAAAAGCAGGTAAGTTCCACCGGTGAATTTAGCCCAAAGTTTATATAATTATTTTGTCTGCCGTATATATCACTTGTGCAATGTTCTCTTATTGTCCCTTTATTTTATTTTTTTTGAGGGGGGGGGGGGGGAGATTAGGGAGGGCGGTGTTGGGATGACAAATACCATGCGTATACCATATTTTTTCTTCTTTTTCGGGGGGGGGGGGGGGTGGCGCGGTAGTGGTGCTTTGGAAAATTTTTTCTCGTGAAATTTAAAAGTAGTAATTGACTGTCAATTATCTGCCCTTAGCATTGTTACAACGATATTGACATGCCTTCCCTACTGCAGTGATGGAGTGCATTACCACACCGGCAAAATATAATGTCCACGAGGGTTGTGAAATAGGCCTACGTCACATGTAACGTTGAATTACTACGGCGAACGTAAACCATCTTTACACAGCAGTTTGGCGTTGAAAGAAGGTCCAGGACACACTTTGGAATGAATACCCACTGAGACATATGATAACATACTATGGCGTGTCACCCTGATGCGAAGAAAAAATAGTTAAAAAAAAAGAAAGAAAGAAACAAGAGGGCTGTGAGAACAGCCCATGCTCACCTTACTTAGAGATTTATCTGACTTGTGATACTCTGACTTTGGGATAGGATCAAGGTCACTCATCTACTAAGTAGGTTTGACATCAATGGAAGAGCACTAGTCCATGATACTAAATCTTAAAATCACTGGAGCATGACTACTTGCAGAAAATAGGTAAACAGTTATTAAAGGTGCATCCCTACCAAGTTTGACACAAATCTGGCAATTGTTATTGAACTTATAACAGTCACATAAACATTCTCAAGTTAAACGTCACTGTTGATTTTTTTTAAAGACCCCTCCCTCAAACAGAAACAAGAAAACAAAAACAAAAAACCCAAACAATTCAAGGGTAGAAAATGGCAGAGACTTACCTATGGTACATGCATTGCCACCTAGTTTTTGAAGTCAGTCTGATTGACAGTTTCTTTGGAGAAGTGCAAAATGTGAATTACCAGCAGAATGCCAATTGGGATTCACTGTCTTCTATTTGAAAGTTGCACTTACCGACAGGTACCCAAAGTGAAGGAAAAAAATCGTTAAAAACCAGCAATCCACAGCAGTAGCCCCTAGCCAGCAATTTTCTTTGACCTTTCCAAAAGGAACATATCCACCAGGTTTCAGCTTAATGTAAATGACGGTTCTGGAATAGAAGGGGAAAAAAGCAAAAACATACCGAAAATGACAGAAAATAGAAAAAAAAAATGTAGCGCCACCTCGTGAACAAATTAGGACCTATCAGTTACTATGGTTATTCCTGTATGACATAAAAGTAACTGGGTAAGCGCTTTCATATTTTGTTGTTGTTTTTTTGTTTGTTTGTTTGTTTGTTTGTTTGCTTTTTAAGATTTGCCCCCAAAAAGAACAAAAAAAAAAAATCATATGCCTTCATTTCTACAATCCAATAATTTTTTACGCCTATATCAACCTTTTTAAATGCGTGTGTATCCCCCACCGTGTGTAGGCGATTGCCCACCAGACAGCGTATTACCATGCTTCTGGTCATTCAGAAACGATGTTACAATTACATTGACGTTTATGTTTAGGTATTTTTTGTAAGGCTTTAGGACTTTTTGGCCTAGCGTTGTCTCATTGGTCGATTCGTTTCGGCAAACTCCAAAATCACTCAAAACCGACAATAAACATGATCATACTGACTTGTACCGAGCTTTCCGATCCCTAATTAATTAAGCATTGCATTGTTGGCCTGATTGTCCAATCATCAAGTGGCCAAGTCGGGACAACGCTTTCATATGTTCACAACGGATGCCACGGCTAAAGTCATGATTACAGCATGGGTTGTGCTGAACAGGTGCAAATCTTTTACCTAAAATGTCGCATTAGTAGTAAAAAGTGCATGTTTATTTTGCTGATGGTTTAAATTCCCATTAAACCCAAGCACATCCTGTTTTTTTTTTTTTTTTTTTTTTTTTATACTTTCTGATCTTCCCACGTTAAATCCGGCCAACGTTGTGGATCACAAAGCAGGGTGCGCTTCCCGAAGTGAACCAAATAAACCCGTGTCCTGTGAATTTGTCTATTCCTATGTTTGTTGTGGTCGACCTTGTCAAGTTGTAGACGCCCTGGTCTTCGTTTGATTATCGTCATAAGCAGCCCACGGGTTAAACTTACGATGCTAACTTGACGACTGGGGCAAAGGTGAAGAGAAAAAGGTCTTAAATCAACTTCAGTCCATTGCATTTGATTCAAAGTGTATTGCTTTGGATTTTTACCTTTGTCGTTATATTGTTTGGAAAATGAAAAGAATCTCTTGGTTGCAAAAACAGCAAATTCCTATCATCTTTTCGTGATGGCCCTGTGCCCCGCGTGCCAGCCGTACTTTATTCATAAAAAATACACTCTGAAAGCTACATTAAGATCAAAATTCTTACTATGTTTGACGAGGATCTGTTTAATTGTTTCGAGAAAAAAAAAGTAAACATATAGAGCATTCCACACTGATATCGCTGTTCTGAAAATCCTTGCATGCATAATTTCCGATCATCTTTTTCTGTCAGCTCTGTCAAGTTGGGGAATCACCTGGTGATCATTAGACAGATAGTAATATATTTCATCACTGTGCCCTTGCTTTGAAGACCCTTAATCAAAAACACTACTAGGCTTACTAGGTGTTGACTATTGTAGCATTTGATAATTTATATTGTAAGACTGGTTACTGAAACATCACTATTAAGTCCGTCAGGTGACCTAACATATACTTTTTCCACAGCAAAGTATCAATACAAAAAGTATGAAAACTATTTAATGATACTGGGCATAAATGTGCATGGATAACATTTGTATATTGTTTTGTTTCCAGTTGATACAAAATGCGTACCAAGGTGAAACGCCATTGATTTGCGAAATTGACAGGGAAGTGATTGAGCGATGTATAATGTACTTTAAAGAGGTTGTGAGAAATTCCGTGACACGTCCATTGGACGCCTAGTATTTTCTAAAACCATACAGTGCGCATCACTGAAGCGTATCACAGCCAACTTATCGACAATCTTTCAAAGCATCGCCCGTGTTATTAACCTGTTTCTACTTTTTGATATTTTATTTCAGTTGACCTGTTCGCACTTGTGAACGTTCAGTTTTTTATGTTAAACTGAACCATTTACTTTGTGTCCCCTGTGATATGTGGATGTGTCTTGTATTCACAGTTTGACCCAATAAAGTTTCCTGCATGTAAAGATTCACGTTTGAACACTATCAAACTATTACAGAAATAATAAAAGGATATCCGTGAATGTGTTTGGGTGTTAAAGGTCCAGACGGAAAAAAAAATATGTGTATGCATACTGCAAGATGATAGTGAGCCAGACAAAAGTACTTGACTCAAGTCACGTACACATAATGGTGAACTTTTCGGATTGAAAAAAAAAAGAAAAAGAGCAACTTTCACCATTTTGGCACCCTGTAAAGGTCGAGTGCGGCGACCCTTGCACGACTTATTCTCGTTATTCACAAAATGTGACAGCAACTAAAGAAACTGGAGCACCAGTGCCACATCTTCCGCGTCTTTCTCTGCAAAAATTAACCCCAATACAATGTTTGTATGTTCTGTAGCCAACCCAGTCACTATCTATGCCTTAACCCATAATTTACTAACATATTATCTTGTTCCATTTATGATTTTTGCTAAATTATATGTTTCAATAGCCAGATGAATTTGTAAGTGAAAATCTTTCGCCAGCAGGTTTAGTCCAACTGTGGTCTTTTTTCTTTCTTTTTCTTTCTTTCTTTCTTTCTTTCTTTCTTTCTTTCTTTCTTTCTTTCTTTCTTTCTTTCTTTCTTTCTTTCTTTCTTTCTTTCTTTCTTTCTCTTTTCTTCTTTCTTTCTTTCTTTCTTTCTTGCTTTCTTTCTTTCTCTCTTTCTTTCTTTTATACACTATACTAAACCATGCCATGCCATACCAAACCACACCATGCAATAGAATACCAACACTACCATGTCATACCATAACATACCATACCATACCACACCAAACCAAACCACCCCATACCATACCACACCACAGCACACCACACCACACCACACCACACCATACCATACCATACCATACCATACCATACCATACCATACTATACCATACTATACCATACTATACTATACTATACTATACTATACTATACTATATTCAGTCTATGTTTGAGGGTCAGGTATTATTTTCACGGATAAAAATTCAAAAGTAGTACATCAGTGTTGAATGTCTCAATTTAGTTACAACTAAATTGTGACACAACTGCATCCGTGACGCAGTGTCTTCACATGTAGGCAATATCAAACTTGTGCATTTGATGTTTTAATTATACGTCACACGTCGCAAGATGGGGATTCTGTTTGTCTCAAGAGAAGATACAGAACAAGCACGGATTTATAATAGTGTTTATGCAATAAATATAATGTAAATCTGTCTTGTGCACAGAGACAAGAACGGAGGACTTCTGGTCTTTTGAGAACTTCTGGTCTGCTAACGTGACAAGGCATTGCAGTTTGAAAATGGAACTCTGCTGTTAGTGCCAAGAGAAAGGAGAAACGAACCAGAGAATTTTAAAAAGACAAAAAATAATAATGTGTAATTTTACTGACAAAAAGTGAAGCAGTGAAAAGAAGGACATAAATGTCTGTGACATTATGTGTGGTTCCACAAGTGCATGTGGAAACGTGGTCATAGAAGACTCTGGGCGGCAGAGAAGACGTAGTTTTAGGCCTTGGCTTACGCTAATTAAGTCACGTTGACATCCTTGATTGTTACTGGGCTATCAAAACATGCTCCTGCAAACATGTCATACATTAAGTTATTGCCATGGGACATCGATGTCACAGTGTCAACCTCTGGAATCATAGTAGGCGTAGCGGCTGGCGGTGTTTTGGACCTACGTTGACGACCACTCTGAAAAGGCAAGATGGCCAGCTTTTCGGCAGAAATCAAAGCAGGAGGTGGTCCCCATGCAAGCTCACTTGTGCTGGCTTAAGAACATCCAGAATGGGTCAAGTTGTGGCACATCATACATTGTTGATTACAAGGGTCAATAGCATAGTTGTCAATACTGGCAAGATTACGATGATTGCTCAACTGTGTGACGCCAGTGCTCTACACTGACGTGTACACGGTAAAGTTTTCGGTCAGGTTAACGCCCCCTCCCCGTGGGGGGGGGGGGGGGGCTATCAGTAGCAGGCAGCGGCCTACGACAGTTATATGTTTGCCTGATTATTTTTAAAATACTTTTAAGAAAAAATGTTTTGATAATATGTTTTTGGCATAAATGCTAGTGACTTTCTTTCTTTTCTGACATGTCTAAATGTACATTTACTCCATTAGAAAAAAATAATAATAATCAAAATTAACAGCATTTTCTCAAAGGTCACAAACCTGACACATTACGTTATATATTGACTAAGGGTTGGCAGTGAAATAGAGCTTAGTTGTTTGAAGGGTAGGTGTCATCCTGGAGTTTGTTTTACATTTCTGGTGAAGGATGTCCATTGTTGCAGTCCTTGTTAGGATTTTGCCTTGGTTTGTACAGGTGGTCTAGCTGCAGCTGTTTATTTTGCAATCACTGGGACTGAATATATTGCCCCGGCTTGTT
>OZ026628.1:47673331-47685831 GCA_964020975.1 Hermodice carunculata | reverse complement strand
TTACCATGGCTAATGGTGCTACAGGTTCAGGCAAGACCAAGTGGACCTACAAAATACTACAGAACTTCTCTGGTATGTTTGATCCCGAGGCAACCAACAGCATCATGTATTGTAAAATGGGATTTGGCAACCACTGTTTGATGAGATGCAAAGCAGTATACCCAACTTAAATATGTGTCAAGGATTACTTAGTCCAGAGGAACCTGACAGCTTCACATCTTACAGAACACAAGACATGGTTGTCTTGGAAGATTTGATGTAACAAGTAGCATCAAATCTATGATACATGAAAGGTTGTTTCTTTTACTTAGGAAGGGTGCTTGATACCGGTCATGATCACTTTTCCAGTTCTACAAAAAAAAAAAAAAAAAAAAAAAAAAACAGAAAAGCTCATTTCATGTCTTTTACATATAGCTTCTGGGAACAGTTCTGGTTCGTATTGAACATGGAAAATCCTGGTAATTTGTGTCAAATTCATGGTGATAGGCCTTTTTCTCTTCTTTTTCTTCTTTTCTCTTTCTATTCAGGGTGCTTCTCATTGTTTGTACCGCTGACATAATACCACCCTGATGGTTCTAATGGCATGGGGGGGGGGGGGGTAGCCAGCTTTCTGAATCAACCTTGCATATTGTGTCACTCTCTTCTTAGCAGCTTTGACAGAGGAAGCAGCACCTTTGCACATTATTTTCCCATGTGTGGACAACATGCAGTATTGTCCAATCTGTTTATATCTCCAGATGAGACTGTCGCGTTTTTTTGAAGATTGTACACAACATCCCGGTATACCAAACCGAAATTCTCTAAGTCGGTGTTGCAATTCAAATGATGTACACACCCCACATTTGTAAACTGAATCATGTTGACACTCCTCCCTCTCATCATCAGCAATTGATCTGTCATACAAATAGCCAACCTCTCTTTTATACAGAAAAATAGTCAAGCAAATTGGTTTTAATTTAATTTTTAATGATCTAATACTCATGTAGTCCAGTTTATTCAGTCAGTTCATGTAATGCACTTTTTCATTTAATAATCGCAAACCACCACATTATCATTGACAGAGGACGCTGCAACCATAGACCATTCTCTCAGGTTAGGACAGACTTCATGAAAGAGCCCATAGAAATGTTCACGCATGTCTTTGATCTCCTTATTCAGCTCTGATATTATTACATCTTTTTGTACCCCGCAAGACTCAGTCACCAAATCCAGACTAAGCGATTGAAGTTGTGAGTCTCTGTTTACAGTTCTCATGATCTTGAGCCAAGCCCTTAGAATTTGAGCAGGAGACACACACACTTTTGCTTGATCGAACTAACAGCCCAGGATGTGTTCCTATCCATATATGCAATCACCACTTCCTATGTCGTCATGCTGTGCACACAAGTCCATTTCTGAAGCTTGGCAGTTTTTATCTGGAGAACTGATAATTTTTTTAAGCTGATAAACGTTCATCCACTTGATCAAGGCAGCTTCAGTAGGAATGGGCATGTCAAAGTCCCTATTCTATCCACTTGTGGGCTACAGACAAAGTCTCTAGCTTTAGCATTTTTTCATCAATATACCTCTGGCAAGCCTCCCTAGAAAAGACCCATTATTTACCCTCAGCCTCTGTTGATTAAGACCCCTTCATATGTAACTATACTGCAGCATATTTGTAGAGAGTTAATGATGGCTCTATTACAGAGTGTTAATCAGTGTTTACCCGTGGCTGCTGGGCATCTGTCAAAGTGGGGCAAACGTCCTGAAAGAGTTTGCAAAGGGTCTGTAAACAGTAATTTCGAGAAAATCTTTTCTCTCTCTTGAATTCCTGTAACATTTCATCCTCAAGCATACTGGGCACTAGAGCTACTAACAGCACATCCGGTGGACTCTCTGTTCAGAGGAGCCATGACTTTTGTGCAAGCTTTTACCATTTGAGTACGGGAAATGGTCGATTTAGCCTGTGTGAAATACTTGTCCACCATGTCCTCTCAATCAGGCACTAAGTCTGTCGCCAATCCATTCCGGTTTCATAGTTCACCTATATGCGTTTCTGGTAAGCTGCCCTGGAGACAAACCACAGCTTCTCTTTAAACTGAGTGGTCTCAATGCTATCAGCGTGGACTTAACTAATGCCTATTTGTACAGAGTTAATGAACAGTTGGTATCTGGAACCTTGAATTTCTTACATGAAGGTCCCCCATCATTTTCTCTGGACCTCTTTTGTGATTCTTTTGATGACAATATTGATCATCCGTATGATTGATCTCATGAATGTTCCTGACCAGGTCAGACCTGGTAAATTGAAATATGACCAGATAAAGATTTTGAACGAGGAGGTAGAACAGAAAAAATATATTTCCATTGCCATCTGCATTCAAGAAATTTGGCAATCGGCCTCTGATGATGTATCAATTTTCCCAAATAATGGTTACAACCTAATCTCACAGGGCTACATTTGTTCATCTCATGGTGGGATAGCTATCTACTTGAGCAACTCTTTCATTTACAAAACTTTATAATTTTTAATGAATCACAAATCTGAGAAAGTCAATGTATTGAAGTTAACAGTAATCTGGTCCAAAAGAACATTGTTCTTGGCAATATTTATAGACCGCCACGTGATGCTAATGAAAACTACAATTCTTTTTCAAATGAACTCACTCATGTACTGAACACTCTAAACAATCGATCTTGTGAAGAAAATATTGCAGGGCATTTAAATATTGATTTGATGAGAATCGTTGAAACAAATGTGGTGAATTCATATTTTGACAAAATAACTTCACTGAGTTACTTCCTCAGATAACTGTACCACCTAGACTCCCTGAACATCGAGGGACTTTAATAAATAATTTTATTTTGTAATTTTCTAACTTTAATGACTCTTCACTTGCTGGCATAGTGATTTCCCACATTTCAGAACATTTCCCTCATTTTATTTTCATTAGACTATAAAAGTTTATGAACCCAGCCCAAAGTATAGAAGAATTAGAACAAAAAAAACAAAAACAAAAAAAAAACAAAAACAAAAAAACAAAAAAACCAAGCAAAAAAATACTTAATTCTCAAACTGAATTTTTACAGGAAATAAATAATCAAATCTTTATGATAAATTAGATATAAACCCAAATGCTGATCCAACTGAAAGCTATATACACAAGCATTACATAATCATTTTGCATCAAAAATGGTAAAATTTAATAAACATAAGCATAAGAAGTCCAGGTGGATCACACAAGGCATTGCTATTTCTATAAATCACAGGGATAGATTATATAGAAAATTGAAGAAAACTTGAATCAACAGAGTACAATTTACGTAAAAAAATCCTGCGTACCTACTATAATATCTTGAAATACCAAAGAAGCTAAGAAATCATATTATAAAGTCTGTTTAATAGGTACAAAGGTTACCTTAAAACATACATGGAAATCTATAAAAAGGGTATTTAACAAATCTAAAAATAATTCAAGTTTGTCGGATGTCTTCAAAGTGGATGATAAATCAATCAATGACAAACATACAATTGCATACAATCTTAATAATTGCTTTGCTGAAGTAGCATCAAAACTTGTGGCACAAATTAATCGAACAGAAAATTATGAATCTCAAGATTATCTACAAAATCTTATCCTTAACTGTATCTTAGCGTGGCTTATGTGTGAGAGACATATCTTGTCATAATATGAGTCCCCCTGACACGTTACATGTTTCTCAATGGTATCCACTTTGTAATTTGAACATTGGGTGAATAAAGGCAATCGGAATCTGAATCTGAACATAGGCCTTTTTATTCATCGAGTAAAAGGCCACCTGCATGCGATGTACTGACGAAGTGACAGTTAAAACAGTTGGCATGTTATCAGGCGAATGGGGCAATTCGTTTGAATACCTCCATGACATTTGGTTGTGTTATTGTATCAAAGTAAGCTGTAACAGTAATAATGTAAGTAAACAGTCCCACCTCACACAGTTCTGAAGTTATAATTCTACAAATTTACCCAGGCAACCTCTGGACCTTGAATATGAAGTAAAGTTTACCCAAATGCACTCTATTCTTGATGTTAAGCGCGTTCAATTTAAAGTACCAGCTCAACGTTTAAAATTTGAGTTATTGTAAGAGCGCAAAAATAACGAAATTCTCCTTTTCTTCGCAATGAATCAGGTAAGCTTTGTACTGAAAGTAGCACCTATCGCCACAGAGATATTGTGTCATTCCAAACAAAATGTTCAACCTGTTTTTATAGCAGAAGCTACTATGATGAACCCCCAAATGAACCAAAATCATGACAAATTCAGTCTCCACGTCTTGAAGGAGCTTAACGGGATACATGGGCAACGTACACATTCACGTATTTCTGCAGCAATATATGCGTGCATTTCAGTAGTGCCCCTATGCTCCCATGCTAGCCTGTACTTGTATTGATTAGAATGTAGTTATGAAAACTGGGTCGAATAAAAGTATCCTTACTATGTTTGATGAAAATTGGTTCTATGATGTCGAGTAAAAATACCTGCGGAGTATTTGGCACTCATAAAATCCGGTATGAAAATGATGGCATAAACTCTCTTTGATTACTATTTTTCTTAACTGCGTCAAGTTTGGGACTTCTCTGGCGCTCATTAGACAGAGTGCTATATACTTCATCATTGTGTGCTTGCTAGGAGACCCCTAAGGTACAACACTATCACGGTGTCTAGATGTGGACAATTTTTACACAGAAGAATTACAATTGCAAGACTGGTTTATGCAACACAAGGATTAAGTCAGACAGCCTTAGATACATCTTTTTTGCGTCAAAGTCGCAATACAAACATATAAAAATTATGAAATGATAATAGGTATAAATTTTCATGAATAATATTTGGGCCATTTTTGGCTCTGATGATTTGATATAAATTGCGTAGAAAGGAGAAACGTCATTGAAAAGCAACATTAGCAAGAAAGTGACTCAGCAATATGCGATGTATAATAAACAGATTGTGAGAAAACCCGTCAGACATCTAACAGATGCCTGGCATTTATATTAACCACATAGTGCGCACCACTGAGGCGTATCTCGTCCACATTTTCGACGTAGATCTTTTTCAACTGCACTTCCCATGCTCTTATCCTAAACCTACTTTGTGCTAATTTATCTTGGTCTACCTGCCTGTACTTATGCAACTCTTACTTTCTGTGTTCATCTCAACCACACACACACACACACACACACACACACACACACACACACACACATATATATATATATATATATATATATATATATATATATATATATATATATATATATATGTATGTGTGTGTGTGTGTGTGTGTGTGTGTTTGTGGGTGTGTTATGTGCTTATTTTTGTGATATATTAATATATATTATATTTACAATTGTATCAATAACGTTTCATGTATATAAGGATTGCAGTTCCATCATTATCAAAATGTTAGAGAGAGAATAAAATAGTATCAGTAAATACGTTTGAATATAATGGATGCTGAAAATGAATTGCTTATGCATATGAAAGCTGATCATGAGCCAGACGAAAGTGCAAAACGCAATTACTGATAACACATTGGTGAACTGCTCCGATTTAGAAGAAGAAAAAAAAGGAAAAAAACAAAAACAAAAAAAAAAAAGAAATGAACAGCTTTTAGGACTTTGGACACCCTGTAAGGGTTCAGTGCCTTGGCCTTTGCACGAGTTTCCTTCTTTATTCACAAACTGCCTCTGGAGTTTCGGAAACCGCAGCAACAGTGCCACCTGTTCCATGCTGTTCTCTACAAAAATAAACCTCAATCTAATTACCATATTCTCTGTACCTAATCCTTACACTGTCAATGCCGAACTTTTAAAATCACAAACATATTTTCTTATTTAATTTATAATTTTTGAAACGTCTTCAACAGCCAAGTGAATTTTAAGTGCATAACTGTCGCCAGCGGGTTTAGTCTAAATCAAATATTCTATTGGATTCTATTAATTTGAGTCCAAGTGAGGTGTTCTTTTCTTTCTTTCTTTCTTTCTTTCTTTCTTTCTTTCTTTCTTTCTTTCTTTCTTTCTTTCTTTCTTTCTTTCTTTCTTTCTTTCTTTCTTTCTTTCTTTCTTTCTTTCTTTCTTTCTTTCTTTCTTTCTTTCTTTCTTTCTTTCTTTCTTTCTTTCTTTCTTTCTTTCTTTCTTTCTTGTCTTTTTCTTTAATCTGTCTTCTGATTTTTTTTCAATACCAAATACCATGGCTATATTACGTTCATATTATAGTTGAGGGTGATTTTTTATTTTGCAGACCAAAACTGAAAAGTTGTAACCCACTGTGTATTACCTAAATTTTAGTATAACACACCTACATCAATGACGTAGTCGAAAGAATGTCCATATAAAGATAAATTCAAATTCGTGCATATGGTATTTGATTGTATGTCACCCGTGACAAGACGGTGATGCTACATATCCTAAATTCAAACACACGATAGGCACGACATTTTTATAGAAATTTTGCAATAATATCACCACGTTAAGGAATATCAGTCTTGCAAACACCGGCAATGGTGATGGAATTTAAGTCTGGTAAAAGTGATTAGGCATTGCAGTTTGGAAATGGAGCCCCGCCGTTAGCACTAATAGAAAGAAGGAACACAACAGAGGATTATACAGAATACTTTTTATAATGCCTGACTTCACCAACAAAAGGTTAAAGGCAGTGAACAAAAGGGAATGGATTTCAGTGACATTATTTGGTGTTGCACAACAGCATGATGAATGTGGTCACAGAAGATTGTGGGCCAAGAAGCTGGGACTTTAGACCTTGGACTACGTACCCGTACTTCAGTAACCTTGACATCGATTGTAGCTAGGCCACAGAAAAATGCTCCTGCAAACATCCTTAAAACTATGTTATTGGCAAGGGACATCGATTCCATAGTATTGACCTCTGAAATCATAGTGGACGTAGTGGTCGGTGGTTTCTCAGACACTAGTTGACGAGCACTTTGAGAAAGCAAGATGGTCAGGTCTGTGGCAGAAGTCAAAGCAGGAGGCATTTTCCATGCAACAGCACTTCTGCAGTCTTAAGGGCATCAGAATTTGTTAAGTTGTTGCACACCCTACTTTGTTGATTACAAGAGGCATTGGCAAAGTTATTAACACTGGAAAAATGACGATGAAGTACTCAGGTGCATGGACTCTATAATTTGACTTTGGTGCTGAGAATATCAGGATGGTCCCTCAACTGCGCCAATGTGCTTTTCTACACCTACATGCAAACGGAAAAATATAGTTGCACTTTGTAGTTCCATTTCAGAGTATGGAAAATGGCATCAATGGACAAAAGCCCTTGTGGCTCCCACGATTGTTAATTAATGCAATTGAGACTAGCACTAGGCCCTTTATGAATGTGACTCCCACAATTGAGTGTATTGATTTGCACACTTCACTGAATACATATAAAAGTTCTAATTATGGTCTCCCGTTTGTATCGTCCTGTAACTACGTCAGTGAGCAATGGTTTGCTGACGGAATTTTTTGTCTTCTTTCTGCAGCACCAAAAATATGTTGCCAGGAGAATTTTTATTCTCGGTTAAATGACAATTAAATCAAAAGTTTCAAGCATTGTTTTACCCACACCTTGCCATCGTCTTATTATTTTTTATTTTTTTTCATTCCTGGAAATTTTTCTGAGCAAATAAAAGGTGAATTTAGGATATAATTTAAGTGAATAGTTTTAAAAATGAGGTGCAAAATGCACTCGACATTGTTTTTTATCACAATGTATCATTAGGCAAATTGTCCAGTGTGTTGTGAAATATATATAGTGGTGATGTCGTCCCGACTGTAGAGCCAATTGTCTGAGATACTGCAGGGCTCTTTTTCCTTCTATAATAGAATGCCATATTTGGTAAAAATGGCCAACATGATATACTGAAAGCCATTTTGTGTTAATTATCATATTTTCGAATAACCATTCACCATACATTTCATACACCATATGCTCAAGTAGGCTTACCTTAGCCCAACTACCCCCAAACGTAGTGCAGAAGGACCCTGGCGTACCCCTGAGGAAACTCACTGGGTTAAACCAATGCCCATCAACCTATTTACATATAACCAAGAAGAACATACTGAACTCCTGCACCGCAACTGTCGACAACTGTCGACGTGCTTTGCATTGATGTAACAATACCAGATGATTAAGGACAGGAAAGACAAAAAAAAAAAAAAAAAATTCCACTTTAATCCTAGCACAAAATGTTTTTGCATTATGATAACAAATGATATGTGAGAAATCGTCGTACTCCAAAAAAGAATATATGTCCTGCATTTGGGTGTCTGTGATATTACTTGTTGAATACACAATTGAAAGTTGACCGCAAAGCATCCACCCCATAAATGTCGACATAGTTCCTAATTATTTGTGATAAAATCATAATTATACTTGCATCTTAATTCTGACATATTGGCAAGAAAAAAATAACAGCCCTGCCATTTTTTAAGTTTGATTCAGTTTTTCTGTTAGCTATCCTTAAATTTTGACGTTTCAATATTCCCTTTGATTTCCATGATGTTCATTTTCTTCATTTCATAGAAAAGCAACAACAAAAATTGAAAATCGCTAAATCGTTTTTGCAGTTCAGACATTACAGAATCAAAAAGCCGTTCACCGGCTTAAATTTCGCCCAGCTGTTTTCTTGGAATAACTATTCTTAGGTGGGGTTCTTGTCCTATCATCCTTTCTGAGGAAACAAGCTTCAACGGCCTTTGATGCTGATCATTTCCCTTTGAAACAATACAGTTTGCTCAAGTTGAGCTAATATTTGTACAAAACGTAATAAACATCGTCCCGTAACATTTGGTGAGGTTTTCAATTAATTGTTGGCCAATCATGATTTCCATGATGTTCATTTTCTTCATTTCATAGAAAAGCAACAACAAAAATTGAAAATCGCTGAATCGTTTTTGCAGTTCAGACATTACAGAATCAAAAAGCCGTTCACCGGCTTAAATTTCGCCCAGCTGTTTTCTTGGAATAACTATTCTTAGGTGGGGTTCTTGTCCTATCATCCTTTCTGAGGAAACAAGCTTCAACGGCCTTTGATGCTGATCATTTCCCTTTGAAACAATACAGTTTGCTCAAGTTGAGCTAATATTTGTACAAAACGTAATAAACATCGTCCCGTAACATTTGGTGAGGTTTTCAATTAATTGTTGGCCAATCACATGAATAAAAGAGCCTTTGCAGTGCGGAAAACATAGTACAGCGATCTGTAAAACGGCGACAGCGACAATCTAGTTTAATGGCGTGACGTCATGGAGGCGGCCCGTCGAGACCCGTGACCTTAAGCCTTGCAACGAAAGTTGTGTTGCCTTGCTTCAGTGGGGTGGCCAACGGCCGCTCGTGGTCAGTGGATGGATTGGTTTGGTTTAAACATATTTTATTTCACTTGAAAATGGATTAGGAAACAAGCTTATGTGAAACCTCCTCCATAGTTACACAATGTACATCTGCGAAAGCACTTAAATCGAAAGTATATTCAGAATATAAGACATATAAATGGCAAGTAAAGAAAGAAAAAGAAGAGAGAGAGAGAGAGAGAGAGAGAGAGAGAGAGAGAGAGAGAGAGAGAGGGAGAGAGAGAGAGAGAGAAAGGCGAGGTGTCCTTATACTACCTTGAAGCGTTTGGTCTTGGTGATGTACATCTGTACAGCACTACATACTGTGTGATTCCAATGGACACTTTTCAGTTGGTCACCTTGAAGTAAAATGGCTGTAGATAGCTTATTACCTAAGTGCAGGGGTTCAAAGTATTGCGACCGTAGTTGAGGATGGATGGCGAGTGTGGTCTTTCGCCCGCTGCCTCTTCATCCTGGTTTTAGGGACAGTGTTTTATTGCATTTACTCCTATCTGTATACTTCTTGCAGTTAGCTTGTTTGTACTTTACTGAGTTAGCTTGTCATTATTTTGCAGTTACTTTCTCAATGAGTTTTATTTCTCTTTCCAGCGTAAGTTTTGTATCGCAATTTTGTGTGTATGCTTATTTCGATGTGTTTATTTGTACTTTAATTTCCTCATCCCTGAGTTTCGATAAAATATTGTTGTGTACGTGGGTATTGTTGATTAAAGTGACAGTTTTTTTTCCACGACTGTCTTTGGTGTGCATGACCTCTGGGGTAATCAGTCGCGGCACAGCCTTTGAAGGGACATCGTCTGACTATTCCCGCTCCTCCTGAACATTTAAATTTTTCCTTCATTAGAACGCAAAACAAGCAAGATAACTATGAAGTTAACAACTAAGGTTATGATATGTAAACATGTTTGCATCTTTATCCTGCCCACAATTGTTTTTTCAGCCAGCTAAATCAGAGAAGGCATAAGTTGTCCAACGTGATAGGTCAAATGCATCTTCATGTCTAGTAATAAAAATAGTTACATCAATAAAAGTAAAACTAGTAGTCAGAAAAGTATTACCCACATGAAGTGCATATCTCTGTAGCATTCCTCGTGATTTTATAATGTTTTAATGCCTTGAGGGATCATGAATAAATCAGGCTACGACCAGGCTTGTTGAGTTGTAACATTATATAACATAAACATGAACCAATTGACCAATTACAGTTGTGAAATTATTTGCATGTAATCTCGATTGGGTCACATGTTTGGAATATCTCTGAACATACATTTCAGTTTCAAGATATATTGCAGATTCTGAGCATTCACATCTTCAGCAGGCAACATGCACAGAGACAACAGAGACAATGACGATTAGGTGGCTATTTTAAATACGTTATAAATAATGGATCAATTTTCTAAACATACATACAGAAATCCAATCAAAATATACAGAGGTTAAACAATGGGTGATCATCTATGAACCAACCAGCAAGTCTTGCTGCCTAAATTTCCTGGTTGCACCTTTTCATGATGCTGACTAGTCGTTTTACCTTATATGTGCTACCAGGAACTTTGAATTTAAAGTATTAGAACGTGAAATAGTAAATAGTTGAGGTTTTTGTTGATATTGACATTTAGTGCAATTCAATTAACTAGCAAATGCCCTATTTTTTGGCAAAATTGCCCTACCCCCTCAGGAAAAAAATCTCTAATGTTTCGTGTATGCCAAAAAAATCTGGCTTACCTTAAAAAATATATGAATATAAATATTATATATATATATATATATATATATATATATATATATATATATATATATATATATATATATATATATATATATATATATATTTATTTATTTATTTATTTATTTATTTATTTATTTATTTATTTATTTATTTATTTATTTGTGTCGTTTCGTCCAGAACTACTTCAAGGAGGTCATTACCCTATCCCGTACTCCAAACTCTTACACTCCATATGGTAACCTGTCACTGCCTTGCCTATATACATAAGGAAGTACCATTGTCCACATTATGTACAATTTTGACATTGGCTGTGTTAGCCCAAATAAATTGAAGGGTCATCTGCCGGAAACTACTCAGAACATGGTTCAGAGCTTGTACCCGTACATGACTCTCTGAGTGGTGGCTTCTTGTCTCAGCTAAAAATTTAAGTAGAGACAATGTGAACTTGTCAAATGATGTAATATTTAAATAAGTGAGGCTTTGCGTGTAAATGCAGAGCGTCAGTATGAATACAGAATAGCGGTCAAAATAAAAATGATTATTTAACTTGTATACCTCGAGTTTGGATAAGAATAATTTGACTTACCCCTGAACTAGAATGTACTATTTCTAGCTGGAGAGCTTACCTTAGTTAAACCACCTGCCAGTGTATTACTGAGGTAGAACTGGGCATTAAATTATGTTACACTGATTCTAAAGTAGACAGTTATAGCTAGATCAACTTTAAAACCGAGGGATAATTTAACAGGCGCTGCACCGATGGACATCCTACACCAGAAATGTAAAACAAACCCTATGGTGACACCTACTACCCACTTTGAAAGTCGCAAACAATAAGGCTGCATTCCGCTTCCAACCTTGAGTTAATGTTTTAACATAATGGGCCAAGTCTGTGACATTTGACTAGATACTGTCAAATTTGACTGACTTGTGACATGGAGTAAATGTGTAGTAAAGCATGTCACAAAAGAATTAAATTAATCAGCATTTAAGTCACAAATATGATATCAGCATATAAAACAGATTCTTCTAACTTGTAACTTGATATATATATATATATATATATATATATATATATATATATATATATATATATATATATATATATATATATATATATATATATATATACATCGTAACTCGGATACGTTTTCAGAACCTTTCGATCCATTTGGTTATCTAAAATCACTTATGATTTTTGTGACTTCTTGGTGTAGAGAACTCACTCCTGACCTTCATGCTACAATGATACACTTCGGTCATAAAAAAACAGAATATCTGTATGCATCAGGGTTGTATTTCAGAGCCATTTAGCTTGGAAAGACACTAAATGCCTGTTTTTGATATAATATGAAAGCTTGTTTTCAATAATAAGGTGGCCAATGAATGAA
>OZ026628.1:47605831-47668331 GCA_964020975.1 Hermodice carunculata | reverse complement strand
ATGGCGAGACTTGAAAGTGTCCCCCGAGACCTGCAGAAACGTCCGTGACATCGCGGGAACATAGTAGTCAGCGCCACCGGTGGCAAAAATTGTCCCTATCTCGGAACTAAGCTATTGCAAAGATACCCCAAATAAATGACTAAAAAAAAAAAAAAAAAAAAAGAAACAAAAACAAAAACAAAAACAAATTCAGCCTTATTGTTTTCAAGAATGTAAATATAGGCATGTCCAAATTACATATTCACTTATTAAAAAAAAAAGGATCAATGTTTTTCGTGACAGTTATAGTTGCATGAGTTTTGGTGGTACCCCCGTGTCCTTATTGCTAGCCTGTACTTTTGTTGATTAATACCGAGTTTGAAAAGTCTGTTGAATAAGAAAATTCTGACTATGTTTGATAATGATCTGTTCAATGGTTCGAAGAAAAAAAATTCATAGAGGGGATTTTGTACTAATATCTCTGTACTGAAAAGCTCGGCAACCACACTTTTGGACCACTATGTTACTTAACTCCGTGAACTTAGAGACTCATCTGGCTGATCTGATGTTCATTAGACAGAGTGTTATATATCTTATCTTTGGGTCCTGGCTTTGTAGACCCTTGAACATAAACATTTTGAAGTACCCAATATGTGGATTATTCTTGCACATTAGAAAATTTAAATCTTAGGACCGGTAAATTAAGTACAGGTAATAAGTCTATCAGGCGACCTAATATTCATCTCTATCATCAAAGTCTCAGTACCAAAATGTGAAAGTTATGAAATGATACTGGGTCAATATATTCATGCATAACGTTTGTATCTGTTTTCGCTTTCAATTGAAATACATAAAAAGGAGAAACGTCATCCAAAAGTGAAATTTACAAGGAAGTGATTCAATGGCGTATAATGTGTTGCAAACAGATTGTGGGAAATCCCTACAGACATCAAACGAATGCATGTCAGTTTAAAAACAAGCATACAGTGTGCACCACTGAAGCGTCTTGCAGATACATTATGGAGGCAGATTTTATAAAAATATATCCCACACCCCCTAGGTAGCGCATTGAATATAAGGCAAACATGGTTTATGGACTTTTTCCAACTGCCGATAAAGCGATCTGAGGATTAAAATTCTGTGCATTAACCCCCAAAACACACACACACACACACACACACACACACACACACACACACACACACACACACACACACACACACACACACTCACACACACATATATGTCTTTTTTTCCCTTAACTGTCAATCAAATTATCTTGAACGTTAGTGGGAATGTAGCTGGACTCGATATCCACTGACGAATTCAATATATGGTTGTATTGGTATTTCCTCAGTTTGGATCCATTTAAAAACATTTGGAGCAATTGCTCAGAGTATATATTGCCATGTTTGCAGTGTCATTGTATTGTGGAAAAAACGGTCAATCTGACACATAAGCGTATATCCTGGTGGATCTGCTGATCACAAGACTGCCACTATCCCCTTGTATCCCGATAATCTGTTCAAATTAAAAAAAAAAACTCATTGAGGTATTCAGACTTTTGAAAGGCATGCTTATAAAACCCTCGCTGGTAGACCGATCTGTGTTCGTGATTAATCTGTAGCAGCATCTTCATATCTCATCGCCGAGTAGTTACAAGTCATTGCCATCAGGTTACAGACTACAGTTGTGATTGGCTGGTTGCGCATCCCAACGGAGATAGTCCGTAATTGTGAAAATACTGTGTTTTCAGCATGCTGTAGCTTCTGTTTAAATAAAGTTAGCTAAGTCAGGTTTGCTGCATCGCAGAGTTGCTTCATTGGTGGTCATATAGGTACACTGTCTTTCAGGCCAGGTGGGAACTTTATGGTGGGGAAGGACAAAGATGTGACCCTGGCAAGAGCACAGTTC
This sequence comes from Hermodice carunculata, assembly GCA_964020975.1. NCBI lineage: Eukaryota > Metazoa > Annelida > Polychaeta > Eunicida > Amphinomidae > Hermodice > Hermodice carunculata. The sequence continues at coordinate 47,666,438 of OZ026628.1, read as the reverse complement.
ATACACCTGTATAAAGCTGACATCCAGGTGTTGTTTCGTATTTCAATTATCACAAATTAACGAGCTGGGAATTGTATGACAAAAATTCGTCCATATTTTTCTGACATTTTTATCTCTTAAATGCCGTTCACGGAATTTCAAAATACCAAAATGCTGATTTTTTAGACTGAAAAATGCTAATATGAAAAATAGAAGGATTTATAACTGTAGTCTGTGGCCTATTAGGGCTTACTCTGTATGTATTGGGACTCACATGGTCATGTTGTTATTCTATTATCGTCCATCAAGCAAGTTAAAAATGGGAAGTCAGCACTTTTTGACAGCTGCCTGGACAATTTTGCGTGATCCTAACAACTTTTACATGGATGGAGCATGCAAGATATGGTCCTGGGACTGTAGATCACAAGGCAAATTGGTTCGGGCTATGGTATTGTGTACCTCAGGCCAGCTTGTGAAAGGAGAAAAGAAGTTTTACACCCACAGATCGGCTGGGAATATCAAGTTTAACAGTCTCAATTTTCTAAAAATTCATGAAGTATCACATTTATGTCACAAATCATTGTGCATAGATATGTTGCACCTATCAGTGGAACCACACTGCATAAATAATAAAAGGATTCGCTGCAAGACATTTAACAAGTGCACAGGCTATGCCTCCTTTGCTGACTGCTTGGTAGATAGATAGCTTCCATAGCCCTTTGTATTTAGCGATACCTCATCCAGGTACCACACAGGTAATCATATGTGTGTATGAGAAATTAACAATGCTAATATGATATGAATAAATTATGCTAACCCCATTGATATGAAACTTAGTGACCCTCTGTTTCAAACTTTTAATTTTGTGGCATTGTCATTGTAGGCCTACAGCCTCCATTCATATGCAGAGCTGTTTATACAAAATTATGTCACAGTGATTTTCGGCATACCAGAAAAAATGTGCATTGTCTGTCAGTAGAGCTGTACAAATCTTAGGTAAAATGTTAATTTCTTTGTTTTTTTGGTTTTGGTTTTGTTTCTCCCCCACCCCACCCCCTTTTATTTTTATTTTTATTTTTTGGTAGACAAAGCTTGTCATATATGTGTGTCATTTGACTGGGGTAAATCATTTAAAATCAGGCATGCTGACTTTGTTGAGCTGTTGAGTTCATCAGCATATTATTTTCACATAGATGAATGAATTAATATCCATGAATATGGATGACAGCACTTATGAACTGCAGATTTTATAACTTTTACCAAGCTAGTGTACATAGGTGGCAAAACATTTGAACTTCAACATACCACCACATATAATTATAAGAGTTTCAGAAAGTGAAACAAGGGGAAAAAGTTAGCTTCCATTAAACACTTGCCTGAAAACACTCGCGCCTGATAATTGGATTGATAATTGGATGCTAATCAAATTTAAAATTAGAGCACTTGTGAATACAAATATGCATTTATGATGTTGGAGTAACTGTACAAACTTTTGTCATTTTCTGTCTAATATGTGCACATACACCAGAAACCATGTCAATAAACCACAACTTATACAGTCTACTGCAGAAAAAAAGGCATAGCACTATTGGTTTGTGGAAGCTGGATCACCCAACTGCCCTCCTAATGTTCAAACAAAGGGCGCGTTAAAATACCATAATTTTAGTACCAAAAACATAATTTGCTGAATACTGCTACTCTAATCTGTGACCTACTGGTCTTAAACTGTGCACTTTGATGGGCTCATAGTGTTTAAACACTGAAACTGTTCCATTGTCTGCCATAATTCAGATTATATCAGGAAAATACTGCCATAATGACTGCTATTAGATGCTGACTTGGTGTAACTGATACTCCCCCCATCCGCCATTAATGCCTCAGCAGTGATAGATGTCATATTTTTTGTAGACAAATGTTACGAATCTATCCATAAATAGTAAAAAAATCACCAATTTCACCTAAAAATTCATAAAATTTTAGCAATATATTCAAATTTGGGGTTAAAATTAAGGGGTGGGGCATTGTAATTTGATCTCTCATTGTAAGGGCAGGACATGCAGGCAAGTGATTATGGGTTTGCATCATAGCCCATTGTGTATCGTATTCATATTGGACAGAAAAGAATTGATTGGATGCAATTATATAATTTTCCTCAAAATTTTAATTAATTATTCTATTTGTCATAAAAACTGATTTTTCAGATTTAAAGGTTGCTTGCAAAAAAGTTGATATTTTCTTTAATATTGAAGTTTGGTAAAGTTAATGCAAATCTTTTGCAGAAAACAAGTTGTGGCTTCAGTTAAACAAGTTTTAAAAATTTTGATAAGTCTATTAGGTTACAGACTACAGTTGTGATTGGCTGGTTGCGCATCCCAACGGAGATAGTCCGTAATTGTGAAAATACTGTGTTTTCAGCATGCTGTAGCTTCTGTTTAAATAAAGTTAGCTAAGTCAGGTTTGCTGCATCGCAGAGTTGCTTCATTGGTGGTCATATAGGTACACTGTCTTTCAGGCCAGGTGGGAACTTTATGGTGGGGAAGGACAAAGATGTGACCCTGGCAAGAGCACAGTTCATACACCTGTATAAAGCTGACATCCAGGTGTTGTTTCGTATTTCAATTATCACAAATTAACGAGCTGGGAATTGTATGACAAAAATTCGTCCATATTTTTCTGACATTTTTATCTCTTAAATGCCGTTCACGGAATTTCAAAATACCAAAATGCTGATTTTTTAGACTGAAAAATGCTAATATGAAAAATAGAAGGATTTATAACTGTAGTCTGTGGCCTATTAGGGCTTACTCTGTATGTATTGGGACTCACATGGTCATGTTGTTATTCTATTATCGTCCATCAAGCAAGTTAAAAATGGGAAGTCAGCACTTTTTGACAGCTGCCTGGACAATTTTGCGTGATCCTAACAACTTTTACATGGATGGAGCATGCAAGATATGGTCCTGGGACTGTAGATCACAAGGCAAATTGGTTCGGGCTATGGTATTGTGTACCTCAGGCCAGCTTGTGAAAGGAGAAAAGAAGTTTTACACCCACAGATCGGCTGGGAATATCAAGTTTAACAGTCTCAATTTTCTAAAAATTCATGAAGTATCACATTTATGTCACAAATCATTGTGCATAGATATGTTGCACCTATCAGTGGAACCACACTGCATAAATAATAAAAGGATTCGCTGCAAGACATTTAACAAGTGCACAGGCTATGCCTCCTTTGCTGACTGCTTGGTAGATAGATAGCTTCCATAGCCCTTTGTATTTAGCGATACCTCATCCAGGTACCACACAGGTAATCATATGTGTGTATGAGAAATTAACAATGCTAATATGATATGAATAAATTATGCTAACCCCATTGATATGAAACTTAGTGACCCTCTGTTTCAAACTTTTAATTTTGTGGCATTGTCATTGTAGGCCTACAGCCTCCATTCATATGCAGAGCTGTTTATACAAAATTATGTCACAGTGATTTTCGGCATACCAGAAAAAATGTGCATTGTCTGTCAGTAGAGCTGTACAAATCTTAGGTAAAATGTTAATTTCTTTGTTTTTTTGGTTTTGGTTTTGTTTCTCCCCCACCCCACCCCCTTTTATTTTTATTTTTATTTTTTGGTAGACAAAGCTTGTCATATATGTGTGTCATTTGACTGGGGTAAATCATTTAAAATCAGGCATGCTGACTTTGTTGAGCTGTTGAGTTCATCAGCATATTATTTTCACATAGATGAATGAATTAATATCCATGAATATGGATGACAGCACTTATGAACTGCAGATTTTATAACTTTTACCAAGCTAGTGTACATAGGTGGCAAAACATTTGAACTTCAACATACCACCACATATAATTATAAGAGTTTCAGAAAGTGAAACAAGGGGAAAAAGTTAGCTTCCATTAAACACTTGCCTGAAAACACTCGCGCCTGATAATTGGATTGATAATTGGATGCTAATCAAATTTAAAATTAGAGCACTTGTGAATACAAATATGCATTTATGATGTTGGAGTAACTGTACAAACTTTTGTCATTTTCTGTCTAATATGTGCACATACACCAGAAACCATGTCAATAAACCACAACTTATACAGTCTACTGCAGAAAAAAAGGCATAGCACTATTGGTTTGTGGAAGCTGGATCACCCAACTGCCCTCCTAATGTTCAAACAAAGGGCGCGTTAAAATACCATAATTTTAGTACCAAAAACATAATTTGCTGAATACTGCTACTCTAATCTGTGACCTACTGGTCTTAAACTGTGCACTTTGATGGGCTCATAGTGTTTAAACACTGAAACTGTTCCATTGTCTGCCATAATTCAGATTATATCAGGAAAATACTGCCATAATGACTGCTATTAGATGCTGACTTGGTGTAACTGATACTCCCCCCATCCGCCATTAATGCCTCAGCAGTGATAGATGTCATATTTTTTGTAGACAAATGTTACGAATCTATCCATAAATAGTAAAAAAATCACCAATTTCACCTAAAAATTCATAAAATTTTAGCAATATATTCAAATTTGGGGTTAAAATTAAGGGGTGGGGCATTGTAATTTGATCTCTCATTGTAAGGGCAGGACATGCAGGCAAGTGATTATGGGTTTGCATCATAGCCCATTGTGTATCGTATTCATATTGGACAGAAAAGAATTGATTGGATGCAATTATATAATTTTCCTCAAAATTTTAATTAATTATTCTATTTGTCATAAAAACTGATTTTTCAGATTTAAAGGTTGCTTGCAAAAAAGTTGATATTTTCTTTAATATTGAAGTTTGGTAAAGTTAATGCAAATCCTTTGCAGAAAACAAGTTGTGGCTTCAGTTAAACAAGTTTTAAAAATTTTGACAAGTCTATTAGGGCTTACTCTGTATGTATTGGGACTCACATGGTCATGTTGTTATTCTATTATCGTCCATCAAGCAAGTTAAAAATGGGAAGTCAGCACTTTTTGACAGCTGCCTGGACAATTTTGCGTGATCCTAACAACTTTTACATGGATGGAGCATGCAAGATATGGTCCTGGGACTGTAGATCACAAGGCAAATTGGTTCGGGCTATGGTATTGTGTACCTCAGGCCAGCTTATGAAAGGAGAAAAGAAGTTTTACACCCACAGATCGGCTGGGAATATCAAGTTTAACAGTCTCAATTTTCTAAAAATTCATGAAGTATCACATTTATGTCACAAATCATTGTGCCTAGATATGTTGCAGCTATCAGTGGAACCACACTGCATAAATAATAACAGGATTCGCTGCAAGACATTTAACAAGTGCACAGGCTATGCCTCCTTTGCTGACTGCTTGGTAGATAGATAGCTTCCATAGCCCTTTGTATTTAGCGATACCTCATCCAGGTACCACACAGGTAATCATATGCGTGTATGAGAAATTAACAATGCTAATATGATATGAATAAATTATGCTAACCCCATTGATATGAAACTTAGTGACCCTCTGTTTCAAACTTTTAATTTTGTGGCATTGTCATTGTAGGCCTACAGCCTCCATTCATATGCAGAGCTGTTTATACAAAATTATGTCACAGTGATTTTCGGCATACCAGAAAAAATGTGCATTGTCTGTCAGTAGAGCTGTACAAATCTTAGGTAAAATGTTAATTTCTTTGTTTTTTGGTTTTGGTTTTGTTTCTCCCCCACCCAACCCCCTTTTATTTTTATTTTTATTTTTTGGTAGACAAAGCTTGTCATATATGTGTGTCATTTGACTGGGGTAAATCATTTAAAATCAGGCATGCTGACTTTGTTGAGCTGTTGAGTTCATCAGCATATTATTTTCACATAGATGAATGAATTAATATCCATGAATATGGATGACAGCACTTATGAACTGCAGATTTTATAACTTTTACCAAGCTAGTGTACATAGGTGGCAAAACATTTGAACTTCAACATACCACCACATATAATTATAAGAGTTTCAGAAAGTGAAACAAGGGGAAAAAGTTAGCTTCCATTAAACACTTGCCTGAAAACACTCGCGCCTGATAATTGGATTGATAATTGGATGCTAATCAAATTTAAAATTAGAGCACTTGTGAATACAAATATGCATTTATGATGTTGGAGTAACTGTACAAACTTTTGTCATTTTCTGTCTAATATGTGCACATACACCAGAAACCATGTCAATAAACCACAACTTATACAGTCTACTGCAGAAAAAAAAGCATAGCACTATTGGTTTGTGGAAGCTGGATCACCCAACTGCCCTCCTAATGTTCAAACAAAGGGCGCGTTAAAATACCATAATTTTAGTACCAAAAACATAATTTGCTGAATACTGCTACTCTAATCTGTGACCTACTGGTCTTAAACTGTGCACTTTGATGGGCTCATAGTGTTTAAACACTGAAACTGTTCCATTGTCTGCCATAATTCAGATTATATCAGGAAAATACTGCCATAATGACTGCTATTAGATGCTGACTTGGTGTAACTGATACTCCCCCCATCCGCCATTAATGCCTCAGCAGTGATAGATGTCATATTTTTTGTAGACAAATGTTACGAATCTATCCATAAATAGTAAAAAAATCACCAATTTCACCTAAAAATTCATAAAATTTTAGCAATATATTCAAATTTGGGGTTAAAATTAAGGGGTGGGGCATTGTAATTTGATCTCTCATTGTAAGGGCAGGACATGCAGGCAAGTGATTATGGGTTTGCATCATAGCCCATTGTGTATCGTATTCATATTGGACAGAAAAGAATTGATTGGATGCAATTATATAATTTTCCTCAAAATTTTAATTAATTATTCTATTTGTCATAAAAACTGATTTTTCAGATTTAAAGGTTGCTTGCAAAAAAGTTGATATTTTCTTTAATATTGAAGTTTGGTAAAGTTAATGCAAATCCTTTGCAGAAAACAAGTTGTGGCTTCAGTTAAACAAGTTTTAAAAATTTTGATAAGTCTATTAGGGCTTACTCTGTATGTATTGGGACTCACATGGTCATGTTGTTATTCTATTATCGTCCATCAAGCAAGTTAAAAATGGGAAGTCAGCACTTTTTGACAGCTGCCTGGACAATTTTGCGTGATCCTAACAACTTTTACATGGATGGAGCATGCAAGATATGGTCCTGGGACTGTAGATCACAAGGCAAATTGGTTCGGGCTATGGTATTGTGTACCTCAGGCCAGCTTATGAAAGGAGAAAAGAAGTTTTACACCCACAGATCGGCTGGGAATATCAAGTTTAACAGTCTCAATTTTCTAAAAATTCATGAAGTATCACATTTATGTCACAAATCATTGTGCATAGATATGTTGCACCTATCAGTGGAACCACACTGCATAAATAATAACAGGATTCGCTGCAAGACATTTAACAAGTGCACAGGCTATGCCTCCTTTGCTGACTGATTGGTAGATAGATAGCTTCCATAGCCCTTTGTATTTAGCGATACCTCATCCAGGTACCACACAGGTAATCATATGTGTGTATGAGAAATTAACAATGCTAATATGATATGAATAAATTATGCTAACCCCATTGATATGAAACTTAGTGACCCTCTGTTTCAAACTTTTAATTTTGTGGCATTGTCATTGTAGGCCTACAGCCTCCATTCATATGCAGAGCTGTTTATACAAAATTATGTCACAGTGATTTTCGGCATACCAGAAAAAATGTGCATTGTCTGTCAGTAGAGCTGTACAAATCTTAGGTAAAATGTTAATTTCTTTGTTTTTTGGTTTTGGTTTTGTTTCTCCCCCACCCCACCCCCTTTTATTTTTATTTTTATTTTTTGGTAGACAAAGCTTGTCATATATGTGTGTCATTTGACTGGGGTAAATCATTTAAAATCAGGCATGCTGACTTTGTTGAGCTGTTGAGTTCATCAGCATATTATTTTCACATAGATGAATGAATTAATATCCATGAATATGGATGACAGCACTTATGAACTGCAGATTTTATAACTTTTACCAAGCTAGTGTACATAGGTGGCAAAACATTTGAACTTCAACATACCACCACATATAATTATAAGAGTTTCAGAAAGTGAAACAAGGGGAAAAAGTTAGCTTCCATTAAACACTTGCCTGAAAACACTCGCGCCTGATAATTGGATTGATAATTGGATGCTAATCAAATTTAAAATTAGAGCACTTGTGAATACAAATATGCATTTATGATGTTGGAGTAACTGTACAAACTTTTGTCATTTTCTGTCTAATATGTGCACATACACCAGAAACCATGTCAATAAACCACAACTTATACAGTCTACTGCAGAAAAAAAGGCATAGCACTATTGGTTTGTGGAAGCTGGATCACCCAACTGCCCTCCTAATGTTCAAACAAAGGGCGCGTTAAAATACCATAATTTTAGTACCAAAAACATAATTTGCTGAATACTGCTACTCTAATCTGTGACCTACTGGTCTTAAACTGTGCACTTTGATGGGCTCATAGTGTTTAAACACTGAAACTGTTCCATTGTCTGCCATAATTCAGATTATATCAGGAAAATACTGCCATAATGACTGCTATTAGATGCTGACTTGGTGTAACTGATACTCCCCCCATCCGCCATTAATGCCTCAGCAGTGATAGATGTCATATTTTTTGTAGACAAATGTTACGAATCTATCCATAAATAGTAAAAAAATCACCAATTTCACCTAAAAATTCATAAAATTTTAGCAATATATTCAAATTTGGGGTTAAAATTAAGGGGTGGGGCATTGTAATTTGATCTCTCATTGTAAGGGCAGGACATGCAGGCAAGTGATTATGGGTTTGCATCATAGCCCATTGTGTATCGTATTCATATTGGACAGAAAAGAATTGATTGGATGCAATTATATAATTTTCCTCAAAATTTTAATTAATTATTCTATTTGTCATAAAAACTGATTTTTCAGATTTAAAGGTTGCTTGCAAAAAAGTTGATATTTTCTTTAATATTGAAGTTTGGTAAGTTAATGCAAATCCTTTGCAGAAAAGAAGTTGTGGCTTCAGTTAAACAAGTTTTAAAAATTTTGACAAGTCTATTAGGGCTTACTCTGTATGTATTGGGACTCACATGGTCATGTTGTTATTCTATTATCGTCCATCAAGCAAGTTAAAAATGGGAAGTCAGCACTTTTTGACAGCTGCCTGGACAATTTTGCGTGATCCTAACAACTTTTACATGGATGGAGCATGCAAGATATGGTCCTGGGACTGTAGATCACAAGGCAAATTGGTTCGGGCTATGGTATTGTGTACCTCAGGCCAGCTTATGAAAGGAGAAAAGAAGTTTTACACCCACAGATCGGCTGGGAATATCAAGTTTAACAGTCTCAATTTTCTAAAAATTCATGAAGTATCACATTTATGTCACAAATCATTGTGCATAGATATGTTGCACCTATCAGTGGAACCACACTGCATAAATAATAACAGGATTCGCTGCAAGACATTTAACAAGTGCACAGGCTATGCCTCCTTTGCTGACTGCTTGGTAGATAGATAGCTTCCATAGCCCTTTGTATTTAGCGATACCTCATCCAGGTACCACACAGGTAATCATATGTGTGTATGAGAAATTAACAATGCTAATATGATATGAATAAATTATGCTAACCCCATTGATATGAAACTTAGTGACCCTCTGTTTCAAACTTTTAATTTTGTGGCATTGTCATTGTAGGCCTACAGCCTCCATTCATATGCAGAGCTGTTTATACAAAATTATGTCACAGTGATTTTCGGCATACCAGAAAAAATGTGCATTGTCTGTCAGTAGAGCTGTACAAATCTTAGGTAAAATGTTAATTTCTTTGTTTTTTGGTTTTGGTTTTGTTTCTCCCCCACCCCACCCCCTTTTATTTTTATTTTTATTTTTTGGTAGACAAAGCTTGTCATATATGTGTGTCATTTGACTGGGGTAAATCATTTAAAATCAGGCATGCTGACTTTGTTGAGCTGTTGAGTTCATCAGCATATTATTTTCACATAGATGAATGAATTAATATCCATGAATATGGATGACAGCACTTATGAACTGCAGATTTTATAACTTTTACCAAGCTAGTGTACATAGGTGGCAAAACATTTGAACTTCAACATACCACCACATATAATTATAAGAGTTTCAGAAAGTGAAACAAGGGGAAAAAGTTAGCTTCCATTAAACACTTGCCTGAAAACACTCGCGCCTGATAATTGGATTGATAATTGGATGCTAATCAAATTTAAAATTAGAGCACTTGTGAATACAAATATGCATTTATGATGTTGGAGTAACTGTACAAACTTTTGTCATTTTCTGTCTAATATGTGCACATACACCAGAAACCATGTCAATAAACCACAACTTATACAGTCTACTGCAGAAAAAAAGGCATAGCACTATTGGTTTGTGGAAGCTGGATCACCCAACTGCCCTCCTAATGTTCAAACAAAGGGCGCGTTAAAATACCATAATTTTAGTACCAAAAACATAATTTGCTGAATACTGCTACTCTAATCTGTGACCTACTGGTCTTAAACTGTGCACTTTGATGGGCTCATAGTGTTTAAACACTGAAACTGTTCCATTGTCTGCCATAATTCAGATTATATCAGGAAAATACTGCCATAATGACTGCTATTAGATGCTGACTTGGTGTAACTGATACTCCCCCCATCCGCCATTAATGCCTCAGCAGTGATAGATGTCATATTTTTTGTAGACAAATGTTACGAATCTATCCATAAATAGTAAAAAAATCACCAATTTCACCTAAAAATTCATAAAATTTTAGCAATATATTCAAATTTGGGGTTAAAATTAAGGGGTGGGGCATTGTAATTTGATCTCTCATTGTAAGGGCAGGACATGCAGGCAAGTGATTATGGGTTTGCATCATAGCCCATTGTGTATCGTATTCATATTGGACAGAAAAGAATTGATTGGATGCAATTATATAATTTTCCTCAAAATTTTAATTAATTATTCTTTTTGTCATAAAAACTGATTTTTCAGATTTAAAGGTTGCTTGCAAAAAAGTTGATATTTTCTTTAATATTGAAGTTTGGTAAAGTAAATGCAAATCCTTTGCAGAAAACAAGTTGCGGCTTCAGTTAAACAAGTTTTAAAAATTTTGATAAGTCTATTAGGGCTTACTCTGTATGTATTGGGACTCACATGGTCATGTTGTTATTCTATTATCGTCCATCAAGCAAGTTAAAAATGGGAAGTCAGCACTTTTTGACAGCTGCCTGGACAATTTTGCGTGATCCTAACAACTTTTACATGGATGGAGCATGCAAGATATGGTCCTGGGACTGTAGATCACAAGGCAAATTGGTTCGGGCTATGGTATTGTGTACCTCAGGCCAGCTTATGAAAGGAGAAAAGAAGTTTTACACCCACAGATCGGCTGGGAATATCAAGTTTAACAGTCTCAATTTTCTAAAAATTCATGAAGTATCACATTTATGTCACAAATCATTGTGCATAGATATGTTGCACCTATCAGTGGAACCACACTGCATAAATAATAACAGGATTCGCTGCAAGACATTTAACAAGTGCACAGGCTATGCCTCCTTTGCTGACTGCTTGGTAGATAGATAGCTTCCATAGCCCTTTGTATTTAGCGATACCTCATCCAGGTACCACACAGGTAATCATATGTGTGTATGAGAAATTAACAATGCTAATATGATATGAATAAATTATGCTAACCCCATTGATATGAAACTTAGTGACCCTCTGTTTCAAACTTTTAATTTTGTGGCATTGTCATTGTAGGCCTACAGCCTCCATTCATATGCAGAGCTATTTATACAAAATTATGTCACAGTGATTTTCGGCATACCAGAAAAAATGTGCATTGTCTGTCAGTAGAGCTGTACAAATCTTAGGTAAAATGTTAATTTCTTTGTTTTTTGGTTTTGGTTTTGTTTCTCCCCCACCCAACCCCCTTTTATTTTTATTTTTATTTTTTGGTAGACAAAGCTTGTCATATATGTGTGTCATTTGACTGGGGTAAATCATTTAAAATCAGGCATGCTGACTTTGTTGAGCTGTTGAGTTCATCAGCATATTATTTTCACATAGATGAATGAATTAATATCCATGAATATGGATGACAGCACTTATGAACTGCAGATTTTATAACTTTTACGAAGCTAGTGTACATAGGTGGCAAAACATTTGAACTTCAACATACCACCACATATAATTATAAGAGTTTCAGAAAGTGAAACAAGGGGAAAAAGTTAGCTTCCATTAAACACTTGCCTGAAAACACTCGCGCCTGATAATTGGATTGATAATTGGATGCTAATCAAATTTAAAATTAGAGCACTTGTGAATACAAATATGCATTTATGATGTTGGAGTAACTGTACAAACTTTTGTCATTTTCTGTCTAATATGTGCACATACACCAGAAACCATGTCAATAAACCACAACTTATACAGTCTACTGCAGAAAAAAAGGCATAGCACTATTGGTTTGTGGAAGCTGGATCACCCAACTGCCCTCCTAATGTTCAAACAAAGGGCGCGTTAAAATACCATAATTTTAGTACCAAAAACATAATTTGCTGAATACTGCTACTCTAATCTGTGACCTACTGGTCTTAAACTGTGCACTTTGATGGGCTCATAGTGTTTAAACACTGAAACTGTTCCATTGTCTGCCATAATTCAGATTATATCAGGAAAATACTGCCATAATGACTGCTATTAGATGCTGACTTGGTGTAACTGATACTCCCCCCATCCGCCATTAATGCCTCAGCAGTGATAGATGTCATATTTTTTGTAGACAAATGTTACGAATCTATCCATAAATAGTAAAAAAATCACCAATTTCACCTAAAAATTCATAAAATTTTAGCAATATATTCAAATTTGGGGTTAAAATTAAGGGGTGGGGCACTGTAATTTGATCTCTCATTGTAAGGGCAGGACATGCAGGCAAGTGATTATGGGTTTGCATCATAGCCCATTGTGTATCGTATTCATATTGGACAGAAAAGAATTGATTGGATGCAATTATATAATTTTCCTCAAAATTTTAATTAATTATTCTATTTGTCATAAAAACTGATTTTTCAGATTTAAAGGTTGCTTGCAAAAAAGTTGATATTTTCTTTAATATTGAAGTTTGGTAAAGTTAATGCAAATCTTTTGCAGAAAACAAGTTGTGGCTTCAGTTAAACAAGTTTTAAAAATTTTGATAAGTCTATTAGGTTACAGACTACAGTTGTGATTGGCTGGTTGCGCATCCCAACGGAGATAGTCCGTAATTGTGAAAATACTGTGTTTTCAGCATGCTGTAGCTTCTGTTTAAATAAAGTTAGCTAAGTCAGGTTTGCTGCATCGCAGAGTTGCTTCATTGGTGGTCATATAGGTACACTGTCTTTCAGGCCAGGTGGGAACTTTATGGTGGGGAAGGACAAAGATGTGACCCTGGCAAGAGCACAGTTCATACACCTGTATAAAGCTGACATCCAGGTGTTGTTTCGTATTTCAATTATCACAAATTAACGAGCTGGGAATTGTATGACAAAAATTCGTCCATATTTTTCTGACATTTTTATCTCTTAAATGCCGTTCACGGAATTTCAAAATACCAAAATGCTGATTTTTTAGACTGAAAAATGCTAATATGAAAAATAGAAGGATTTATAACTGTAGTCTGTGGCCTATTAGGGCTTACTCTGTATGTATTGGGACTCACATGGTCATGTTGTTATTCTATTATAGTCCATCAAGCAAGTTAAAAATGGGAAGTCAGCACTTTTTGACAGCTGCCTGGACAATTTTGCGTGATCCTAACAACTTTTACATGGATGGAGCATGCAAGATATGGTCCTGGGACTGTAGATCACAAGGCAAATTGGTTCGGGCTATGGTATTGTGTACCTCAGGCCAGCTTATGAAAGGAGAAAAGAAGTTTTACACCCACAGATCGGCTGGGAATATCAAGTTTAACAGTCTCAATTTTCTAAAAATTCATGAAGTATCACATTTATGTCACAAATCATTGTGCATAGATATGTTGCACTTATCAGTGGAACCACACTGCATAAATAATAACAGGATTCGCTGCAAGACATTTAACAAGTGCACAGGCTATGCCTCCTTTGCTGACTGCTTGGTAGATAGATAGCTTCCATAGCCCTTTGTATTTAGCAATACCTCATCCAGGTACCACACAGGTAATCATATGTGTGTATGAGAAATTAACAATGCTAATATGATATGAATAAATTATGCTAACCCCATTGATATGAAACTTAGTGACCCTCTGTTTCAAACTTTTAATTTTGTGGCATTGTCATTGTAGGCCTACAGCCTCCATTCATATGCAGAGCTGTTTATACAAAATTATGTCACAGTGATTTTCGGCATACCAGAAAAAATGTGCATTGTCTGTCAGTAGAGCTGTACAAATCTTAGGTAAAATTTTAATTTCTTTGTTTTTTGGTTTTGGTTTTGTTTCTCCCCCACCCCACCCCCTTTTATTTTTATTTTTATTTTTTGGTAGACAAAGCTTGTCATATATGTGTGTCATTTGACTGGGGTAAATCATTTAAAATCAGGCATGCTGACTTTGTTGAGCTGTTGAGTTCATCAGCATATTATTTTCACATAGATGAATGAATTAATATCCATGAATATGGATGACAGCACTTATGAACTGCAGATTTTATAACTTTTACCAAGCTAGTGTACATAGGTGGCAAAACATTTGAACTTCAACATACCACCACATATAATTATAAGAGTTTCAGAAAGTGAAACAAGGGGAAAAAGTTAGCTTCCATTAAACACTTGCCTGAAAACACTCGCGCCTGATAATTGGATTGATAATTGGATGCTAATCAAATTTAAAATTAGAGCACTTGTGAATACAAATATGCATTTATGATGTTGGAGTAACTGTACAAACTTTTGTCATTTTCTGTCTAATATGTGCACATACACCAGAAACCATGTCAATAAACCACAACTTATACAGTCTACTGCAGAAAAAAAGGCATAGCACTATTGGTTTGTGGAAGCTGGATCACCCAACTGCCCTCCTAATGTTCAAACAAAGGGCGCGTTAAAATACCATAATTTTAGTACCAAAAACATAATTTGCTGAATACTGCTACTCTAATCTGTGACCTACTGGTCTTAAACTGTGCACTTTGATGGGCTCATAGTGTTTAAATACTGAAACTGTTCCATTGTCTGCCATAATTCAGATTATATCAGGAAAATACTGCCATAATGACTGCTATTAGATGCTGACTTGGTGTAACTGATACTCCCCCCCATCCGCCATTAATGCCTCAGCAGTGATAGATGTCATATTTTTTGTAGACAAATGTTACGAATCTATCCATAAATAGTAAAAAAATCACCAATTTCACCTAAAAATTCATAAAATTTTAGCAATATATTCAAATTTGGGGTTAAAATTAAGGGGTGGGGCATTGTAATTTGATCTCTCATTGTAAGGGCAGGACATGCAGGCAAGTGATTATGGGTTTGCATCATAGCCCATTGTGTATCGTATTCATATTGGACAGAAAAGAATTGATTGGATGCAATTATATAATTTTCCTCAAAATTTTAATTAATTATTCTATTTGTCATAAAAACTGATTTTTCAGATTTAAAGGTTGCTTGCAAAAAAGTTGATATTTTCTTTAATATTGAAGTTTGGTAAAGTTAATGCAAATCTTTTGCAGAAAACAAGTTGTGGCTTCAGTTAAACAAGTTTTAAAAATTTTGATAAGTCTATTAGGTTACAGACTACAGTTGTGATTGGCTGGTTGCGCATCCCAACGGAGATAGTCCGTAATTGTGAAAATACTGTGTTTTCAGCATGCTGTAGCTTCTGTTTAAATAAAGTTAGCTAAGTCAGGTTTGCTGCATCGCAGAGTTGCTTCATTGGTGGTCATATAGGTACACTGTCTTTCAGGCCAGGTGGGAACTTTATGGTGGGGAAGGACAAAGATGTGACCCTGGCAAGAGCACAGTTCATACACCTGTATAAAGCTGACATCCAGGTGTTGTTTCGTATTTCAATTATCACAAATTAACGAGCTGGGAATTGTATGACAAAAATTCGTCCATATTTTTCTGACATTTTTATCTCTTAAATGCCGTTCACGGAATTTCAAAATACCAAAATGCTGATTTTTTAGACTGAAAAATGCTAATATGAAAAATAGAAGGATTTATAACTGTAGTCTGTGGCCATCAACATCATTACCAATTTTATATCTGTCAAAATGCCTGTAAAGATGACGTTACACAGAGAAAACTGCCAAGCCACTTTAGCCATGTGCATCTAAATATTTCAGAACATGCATGAACAGAAATCGCAGAAACATATAATTTTATCTTTACACTTTAAGAGGTGTCAAAGGTTAACTCTTTCAGTGCCCAGTCAGACCAAAGTCAAATTGCTGAATACGAACCACACCGAATTATAATACGGATGACAGATTCACATTTTCTGTGGGGAAAGACCTCTCATCCAAATACAAGGATATATGTACTTACAGAAATTAATAGCGGACAAAATAGGCATAGGAAAACTGTTGAGTCAGTCTAAAATGGGACGTTACAATGGTTAAGCTATTAAAGAATGGTATTTCACCTTCAAAACACATTCAAATTGTTTTTATGTCACGAGGTATGGTGCCCAGAAACAAATGTTTTGACCACATTAACTGCTGGTATTGGTTGCCGCTTTTCCTGTACTGATTTACTGCGTAAGCTGACATAGAGGAATTCGGCAAGTTTTGTGTGCTGTAATACATATTGCTGTGCATTATATAACACAGTTATCCTATTGTTACTCTGACTGAAGATATAATAAAGCCATATGTCCTGGTTGATAAGTGTAGTAAACTATGCAGTGAATATCAAACTGGCTCTCTCTCTCTCTCTCTCTCTCTCTCTCTCTCTCTCTCTCTCTCTCTCTCTCTCTCTCTCTCTCTCTCTCTCTCTCTCTCTCTCTCCGTTATTGTGCAATATTCTGCAATATTCAATAGTGCTTATATTCACACTCAGAAGGGCTGTGTCTCAAATGAGTTTTTAATAAACGAGGCATATCAGATGTCATTTTATAAGTGAACGCTAACATGAGCTATTGCAAGCATTTGACGTGTTTACAAAATTTAGAACGGTAATAAGCGCCAGCCACCATTGCGAAGCGACCACCTGTTATGTATCAGAAGGTGCAAAGGTCACGGAATGACTTCAATAAATTAATGCCAACACTATGAATCATGTTGGCAGCACGTGCATAAATTTCACTATCTCTGCGAATGATATGTTGAACATGGAGCTACAAATATATACTTATATTATGGATCGCCGTTTCTTGTTTTATTCTGTATTTGATTAGATGATTAAATATTTGATCAGAAGATCAAATAAATTTATTTTTATGAACAAATGTTTGATCAGGTAAATGCATATCTAATCAGAAGACTAAAAATTTAATGACATGATCAAAAACAGTTTGTTCATTCTTATGATCAAATTGGTTTGATGAGAAAAACAAACTTATTTAATCAAAAGATCAAATAGATTTGTTCCGAGGAACAAATAAAATGAATTTGATCACATGAGCAAATGCATTTGTTCACATGACTAAACTTGTTCTTCTGATCAAATACAATGACGTATATCACGATTTATTCAGCGGAACAAATACATTTGCTCCCGTGATCAAATCGATTTGATCTGCTGAATAAATACAAGTTTTGCCACTACCAGATGAAAATTACTACCTCTTGTATGCCGCGCATCACTTCAGTAGTCTGTGATACCGTAACACGCAAGACGTACAATCTCGAACTTTGACATTTTCTATATATAGCAACAAGAAGGGGCCGGGAGACGGAGATACATTACAGGGTTAAGTTGTCATCATCCACTGTTTCAGAATCCCATTGGACAATGTTTGTTTTTTTCTAGGCCCAAATTACTAGTTGAAAAAAAAAATGGAGTAAAAAAAGTCCAGCTACAGGCACGTTATAATCGTTTGTGAAGAAAGAAAGAAAGAAAGAAAGAAAGAAAGAAAAAGGGAGGGAGGGAGAGAGAGAGACAGAGAGAGAGAGAGAGGGGATGAAGCAAAGAAAAACGTACACATCCTTCCCAAAAGCAGTGCCTACCACCACACTTCAGAAAGAAAGAAAGTGAAACAAAAAAGCTCATATCCATGGCCATAAGAGGCACGGAAAAAGCAGTTCCTAACCAACGAAAGAAAGAGTGAAAGAGAGAGAAAAATCCACATCCACCCCAAAAGCAAGAGCGAAAAATCATGGAACCACCGTCCAAATTTACATTTAATCCCGCCAAAACACGATCATATTTAAACGTTAAATAAAAATGATGCGTTGTGCATGGCCGGCTTCACCGTCTTTAATCTCTAAACAAAACCATAAAATCATCATAATCATCTGAACAAATAGATTTGTTCATACCATCAAACAGGGGTATATTTGTTCATCTGATTAAATGGATTTGATCAGAAAAACAAATCGATTTAATCAAAAGATCAAATACTGAATAAAAGAAAAAACGGCGTATATATATATATATATATATATATATATATATATATATATATATATATATGTGTGTGTGTGTGTGTGTGTGTGTGTGTGTGTGTGTGTATGCTTCTTTGAGTACATACTGCTATCGTAATGCATTTTTCATGTTCATCTGTGTGTTCGCTGGAGCTAACTGCTTCAAAGCTCTGTGCTTGTGTTTTTCATTTTTATTGAAATCTTGCATAACTGAAATGCTTGATGACTGCATCATTATAAAGCTGAGGGAAAATATTATCGTGGCAGATCGATATGTAAGGCTGCAAAATACATCGACATTCAAGAGGGACAGATATAGATCCCTGACTGGGCATTCTGATAAATTCGTCAACAGAATATTTTAACAGAACCAAATGAGATGATTAGTGTACTATCTCCCACACAGTGTCACATGTAGCATACCTAATGTATTACAGTATTCTTGCACTTGTTTCAAAACATAAGTTGTAAAGGTTCTTACACTTCTTTTTTCCATAAAGAGGTGATAGTCGTCAATGATACATTTCAGGCCCTTCTGTGTCCTTGCTATCAAAATGAGTGACAGAATCATAACACACATTCGTACATTTTAAAAGCTTACTGACGTTTACCATTTACCCGTGTTTATTCTTTACTTCGTGAATTTAGCACCACAAATTATATTTATGTTGTACATACATCAATAAATACATACGTTTACACACACAGATATATACGCACATCAGAAATGACATCAAAGTGACTTAGATTCTCAATCAATATGCAGCTGTCCTTAGCACAGATACGCACACGTGTAAGTATATATATATATATATATATATATACATATATATATATATATATATATATATATATATATATATATATATATATATATATATATATATATATATATATATATATATATATACATATATATATATATATATATATATATATATATATATGTATATGTATGTATGTATATGTGTGTGACACGTTTTTACAATGCTACCAATGTTTTTAGTCTACATACATAAATGCATACGAAAAACAGTTACGCAGTGCATTTTTTGCATAACAATGTTGATATGGCACTGGCGCAGCATTGCCTACATTGAACCAATTTTTTTCAGCATATCGCTTTGGTCGAGTGAATATGCGCGTTTCCCATTTCAGCTTGCCGACTGGCGCAGGAGGGTGCACGTTCGATTATCGCTCGTTCTGAACATAAAATATATTTTTGACATTTTCTGAATTTTTAGAGAACTAAGCCCCTGGTCTTGAAAATTAATGCCAACTCCGTGCTTAAACTGCACAACTGTGTTGATATGGCACTGGCACATAACTTCCTTCATAAAATCATTCTTTTTATGAATGGGGATTTGGTCGAGTGGATATGTGCGATTCCTATTTCAGCTAGGCGACTGGTGCCGAAAATTGCAAATTTGAGTCCCGCTTGTTCCGAAAGTAAAATGTATTTTTATCAAGCAGTTTTTTTTTTTTTTTTTTTTTTTGTGTGTGTGTTAGTTTGATCAACGGCCTGGGTATTTTGCAGTTTAATACTCGTTTTGTTAACATAGGCTTATACATGTTCTGTGTATTTTCCTATAAAGAAATGTTTGGTTTCCACATAAATATTGGTCCCCGTATTGAATGCTTCACATTATGAATCACTTACTTCATGTCAAATTTCAACAACATCTTGGGCTCCAAGAATGTCCAAAAATAAAGGTTTAGTTTCAAGTTGACTTTATTTTGAAGACCATAAGATGAACGCATTGAATGTGCGTCTAAAATAAGCAACTATACACAAAAGCTTGATTTTAATATTCTGGGAAAGCTTATTTTGAACACAAACTAATCAAAGGCAGTATTGGGACGAAATGAACGATGACTTGACACAAACACGCTTAAAAGCAAAACACCAACCTAACGATTAAGTGCTTTGATAATAGCACTGCACCAAACACGATTTCTGGAAACAAAATACCTTTCAAGCGATATGATGGATGGGGATTTTCTCAATAAAATAAGACATATCTGCAAACAGTCGATGTATTAGTATGGTAAATATAGAGAACCTGTTCTAGATGCACACAGGTGCAGGTAGATATATTCTGAAACTCACGGATTGGAAAAAAGGATAATGTACCACCTGAGTATCAACATAATGGCCCGGTTGTGCAAGTCAAAATGATATCTAAATCAGTGTGATCCCAGCTTAAACTCATGTAAAGTCGACAATAATATTGGTTTCTTTGCACCTAGCGACGTTACTCTGAAGTCATACTCAACATTACCTTCAAATTTAAACGTGGGTAGGAAGTGGTTGAGAGCTTAGGTGGTATACTTGAAAAAAAACAATACAAAAACAAAACTTTACAAGAGCATTGAAAATATGGCGGAGTATATTATAAATATATATGAGCTTAACGCAGTGGATCACCTGACAGACAGGGAGCTTATTTTAACGGGTGGGGGCAAACCTATCGTAGTGAAACAAGATTGAGATTTTCTGACATGATGAGGGAACGTTGTTCATGTTGGTTGAGACCATTGGGGGCAAGATTGACTGTGTTTACTACAATGCAAGGTTTGTTCCACCTCTGATCCAAATTTGGAAAAACCTTACGGCTATATGCAACCGGATCTTCTTTGGCTGTCGAAGGGGACTTGTTTCGAGTAACTGTATATAGAGCGAGTACAATTGTTCCCACAGTGTCTGATACCAATACTAATCTTCGTCGCTCTCAATATATCCATTCCCCGGCCAAAGAAGAGATTCATCAAATTCGGCAGCGGTATGATGCTCTTTCCAAAACCCCCCGCATTTGCAGGGACAATTGACTGCAAGCCCATACTTATTCTTTCCCCTCGTGGGGGTAATGCAGAGTTATTTCTGAATAAAAAGGGATATATGTCTATTAATGTTGAAGCTATTGGGCATGTGAATCTTCCTATCTCAAAACATCGCAGTAGTCCGGTGGTCCGGCAGCACTCATAATAGTCAGATCTATGTTGACCTACAAAGGGGTATAATTTGCATATAGCATATATCATCGAAAAGGGCATTCCAAGACCTTTATTTTGAGGGGTACTACATTGTCATATCATCAAATGTTGTCAAATTACAGCCATTTGAATTTGCCCTCCCCGAAAAGTGAGAATCAAAATTCCAATAACAGCCATGTATATACCACTCTGACAGGGCAACTGCATCTATAAAAATTCAATGTTAACATCCCTAATATTAAAATTCACAGATATAGCTATCAGAAAAATTTAGTTTCATCAAGTGGTGGGGGGGAGGGGGGGTGCCAAGTGGGCCCACCTAGCTCACGGATTATGAATGTTTGCTGAGTTATAATAAAATACGTTTTCGCTTGTGTGCGTGTGTATTTTTCTTCAGTGGGAGGGAATGCAGGCGCACCTCCCACACCCATTCTGGATCCGCGCTTGGGACCTCTGACCTTGCAAAAGCAGTCAAGGTCATGCAAATGTAAGCCATTCTAGAGGACTGTAAGCATGTTCAATTTGGAAGTTGTATCTCTTAAAAACCGGGAAAGGTCACCCAAATACAAGCCCTTCTAGAGGACACTAGGGTTGTTCAACTGGGACGTTGTATCCCTTAAAAAAGGTTAAGTGATGATGCAGAAAAACTTAATTCACTAGGCCTAACCCTGATTTTAACATAGCAACAGCGATAATGGCCCCTTTCATTGTTGTAGCTAGGACAATCATGTTTGGATAACCGGTCCTGTGATTAAAACAATACAGTTGACATACACACATGCTTGCCTTTTCACTTGAAACCTGCAACGTCCTGGGTTCGATACCAACTTGCAGACTCCTATTCCTTTGTATGTGAAACTGTCAATTATTCACTAACATCGGTGTGTTTAGGCTAACTTTCCCGTTTTAAATCAACGCTTTCAAATAGAGAAGTCAATTTTGACTAGCATCAATTAATACTTGTAGGCACCACAGTCAGCATCGCGGAAATGGTGCACGTGCATTATGACGCACAATAATCATAAGTCCCAGGCAAGATTATGGGTTGCGATGGAATTTGGGAACATTGACGTGTTGCTTCCATTTAGAACTGTGTTTACGCATGTAGCTGATGTATTTCATAAAGGCTGCTCAACATTTTACAACTGTACTTAAAAGTCATAAAAAGACATAGAAACAATATACAGTGTAAAAAAGTGTCGTTCTGTTAGTTTCCATAATCCTTATTTGTTAGTTTTGTTCGTTCCTTCATAAATCCCATGCAATCCTCCCCCGGCAAAACGGTATCGTCACATATTTCCACTCTGCTCGAATCGTGGGCTATAATTTCTGATGTAGGCCTAACAACAAGGTAATTTTGTTTGCGCTTATGTTGATCTAATTTGCATTTATTGATCCAATTTTAACATGGCGGTGGTGATTATTGCCCCATTTCAAAGCAGTAGCCAGAACCACTAGAATCAGATATGATCTGCCCTATGATGAAAACAACTCATGCATGCACGCTCGGCCCTATTGACCCAATTTTTACTTGAGATATACAGCATCTTGATTTCGATACAAACGCGCAGATTCATCAAACGTCCATGATCATTTTAGTCATTTAACATACAAAGTTCAATGTCCTAGAAATGTACATATAATCATCTCAGTCATTCAATCTAACTTTAAAAAGTGCATTGGAAGTGCGCTGCTGCAAATTGTCAAGACTTGAGTCCTGAAGGTGCATTTGGAGTGTTTCATTCAGTAGCACGTCCACAGAAGAGTACTGTGTAGAGGTGAAGAGCGAAATAAGTTTTTTTTGCACTTCCTTGTGGACTGAGCTGTATGATCGTGAAAATTGTACTGTAAGAATGATGAATTTATCTAGAGCACTTTACTGTCTCCCTCATTACCTGCTGGTGTGCCAGCTACCATAATGCACATTATATATTTGTTAATACATATAAACGCTTTCCTGGTTTTGTATTTTAGACAGATCAATGAGTAAATATCGAGTGCCTAGCATCAAATAGATAATCGCTTTAATAGAGGGCTACCACTTAGGTATATATGGCCCTTTTGTTGTTCCATGTTTTTTTCTAACTTGTTTATTAGCAAACATTAGTGATGTGCATGATTACCATGCAGCTACCATTACACCCTTGTCCAATAATTACTTGAAGTTGTATCTTAAAAAATTGCGAACACAAATGAAGACACTGGTTTGTCGTGACAATTATACATAATGAATAGCAAAGGAGTACTAATTTCTCCACGTAAATCCTTTATCACGACGGCAACTTTGAAACCGAAAGTGTTAACGTCACCTGAACAATCATAAAAACCAATTGGCCTTCTTTATCGGAGGTAATCTTTACAAATTACCTCAAGCAATCAACAAACCACTTGGCCTTAAGTAGAAAAACAATCTAACATCCCATGACTATATAGTCCGCATAAATAAATAGGCTGTCGTGTCAATAAGTGTTTTCATACTTGCTTGTGGAGATATTGAGCAGGCAGTGAAAGATTACAATAATAAATACCTTTATAGTAACAATTTTAAGTGACCGCCCGCTTGGATAGCGCCAACGTCTCGAAACTATCCAGATAAAAGCTCTCCCTTACTAAATTCACCTGTGTAGTCCCTCAGTGAAAATCAATAAGATCACAGCAAATGGTTGCCCCGGATATTCTAGATGATATATTTAAAGTGAAACATAGCCCGTTAATGATTGAAGAACGATAATACTGAGTCATATATATATATATATATATATATATATATATATATATATATATATATATATATATATATATATATATATATATATATATATATATATATATATATATATATACAGCATTTTTACTTCTTGAATAAACGAAGTACAGTATTAAAGGTCAGAAGCATGGAGATTTTTAAACTTCATCTGTAAGTGCTTAGAAGTCATTGATTCAATCATCAGTATCATCACCATGTATATCCGTTCCACAGTGTTTATAAAGGTATAGAACACTACTATGCCACTTGGACATCATGGAGCTGTGCATTTTAGGGGCGTGCATGACTCAAATCGACAGCATGAAAAAACCGTTTTCTTATCTCTCCGCCTTAAGATATGACAATGTCTGAACTACTTAAGAGAACAGTATTATTTTCAACACAGACAAAAGTTAGTTAGGTGGTGGGTAACAGGGCATCACAAAGAAACTCGACTGTAACAATCATATTGTTGCTTCCTTTTAGTGAACTCATTTATGTTTTTCGTCAGTGGAAATTAATAAAATCTCAACCCAATCCTGCGCTAGATATTCTCGACAATATATTTAGATTGAAAGAAAGGTCGTATAATCAATGAGAGCACGAAAATATTGAGTGGTATGTGTACAGCATTTTTATGTATTAAATGAGAAAAGTACAGAATTAGAGATCTGAGACGTTCAGATTCTAAAACTTCATCTCTAAGGTGTTCGACGTTTTAGATTCCATCATCAATATTCTTACCATATATATATATATATATATATATATATATATAATTACACTGAGAAGACCGCCCTGCCAGTTAGACATTATGCACAGCAAGCAAATATGTTATCGTATCTCTTTGCTTTAAGACGTGCCAAAGTCTTAAATACTTCGAAGACTTAAGAGAACAGTATCATTTTCAACACATTAAAGGTAGTGAGCTCTCTCCTCCCTTCCTGTTTCCCTTTGCGTTTAAGGACAGTTTTATTCCAGCATTTGATTTACCGTGCACTATATTCATATGATAGAAGTGTCTGCCAACTGATGATTGGTTAGTTGTATATAGTATTTCGGGGGGGGGGGGTATAATTATATGCTCTTTCAAGTTAATATCCTCCCATATGACATATTCGTGAATTCATTCAATGAACATGTCGAGATAGTTATGAATTATATTCAAAAAGTCAAATTCAGTTTTATATGAATTACCTTATGTTTGCGTCCGCTTTAAATTGAACTATAGTCTTCATTATCGCTGTGAGTTTGTGGAATGATGACAATGAGCATTTGGCGATTCTTGCTGAAAAGGTGAGCTATCTGTTCCTGCCATAAAATATGCTTGTCCCCAACTATAAATGTATCAGGTATGTAAGAATTTCTTTAAAAAGACTGTTTATTGCTGTTATATGTTTCAGCAGCCATTATGTTCATGGTATGACACATTTTCAAGTATTGTACAGTATATTTTTACAATAACAAGGGTGCATAATGAATATTGGCAAATCTTGCGCCGTATACAACATAACATGCCTTCTGACGTAACATACATTGAATTTACTTTGTATCACAGATTTAATCTATAATGTATAGCCACAAGCACATGAAAACCTTATGACCTGTGTCCTGCGGTATATATAATGAAACACCATCCTGTTTTCGGCGAATCCCTGGTATTTTTTTTTTTCAATTTTAAATCAAGGGGATTACAAATCTTCAACACTGGAGACCCCTAATGTTTTTATTATCTTTACTTTTTTTACGTGTTTATTTTAGTATTTATCAGTTGAGAAAAAACATTAAATTAGTTATTTGGTTATACTTATTTGTTCGTGTGTTTATTTATTTATTGTGTCCCCAACAGTGCCAAACAAATAAAACAATTGTGGCCAACGAATGAATCGGTACACGGCATTTTGAATTGTGGTTTGTAAGAGATTCGCCACATTTCACAGAGGCTCTCACTGAAACACATGCTGTAAAAAAAAATAGCATTTTTCGTGGAATTTTGTGTCAGTTAAAGTGTTTGTGTTTTCTTATTTACTGACATATGAACGTCTATTTCATTTCAGTGAGAGACAAGGATGGCAAATTTCCAGGCGAAACATTCTATTCTGCCTTCCGAAGAGTCTCGTCAGAGACCTGAGGTACGTTTGGTACTTTCAGAGACCACACTGTGCGCGCCACAGACGTGTACCACCTCCAGATTATCATTTTATATTCCATCCATGAGATCATTTTTTTATATCTCTTGTATGGAAATTACCTGCAGTCTTCGGAATCTCTGTAACTTTTTCTTTTCACGTTTTTGTCAGCTATATATTCATGTTCTTTCTTTCTTGTGTGTGCAACATGTTTGCTCTCACAGTGTAAACCTATATAGTTTTATGTATGTACTATCAGTAGTTGAATCATTAGTAAAAGCTACAGATAATAGAAAAAACACATGTTAATGCAATGTGATGCAGAGGATCACGAAAAAATGAACATGCAGTGTGTTTTTTATCCAACTTACATTTGTTACTATTGGAAAGCTCAACAATTTTACTGACCTTATTGGAAGTATAAATAGCATGTTTCCAATCTAAACTTCGGTCAAATCAGACTCCGAACTTTAATGACGTTCAACTTTATTGTCGTAACACCCTGGGATCTATGAACGCTGAGAATTTACTGCAGATATTTTTCATGTGATGAAACTTTTAAAACATGAAATTAGTTTCTTCTGTATATAGTGATGCCAGACATATGGACCTACATGCTTCGGGAAGGAACTTAAGCTTGTATTTCATTAAAAAAATCATAGGCTGGAAGTACTGGTTTCAAAACCACAAGATACCTTTTAATAGGTGACTGCCTGTATTTAACTGCTGTCTCATCGTTGGGTTTATGAAAGTGGTTACTGTCTTCTGACCTATTTGGTGATATGAAACCATATGCCATATTGATTAACGGATTGTTTACCTTAAACCTCAATAAATCTATGTCTCTACCAATGTGGCACAGCATTTTTATAGTACAAACGATAAGAATCATGTCTTTGTACACCAAACTAAAGTCAATACTATACAATGGAACTAAGAGGCCCAAAGATAGGTCTTAGTGGCACTTTACATTTGACTGATGACAATCCTAATCTTCATTACCATATTTGTCATGTTTTAGCAATCTGCCAGTGAAAGACCAATGGGAAACTCCAAGGCTTTCCCTTCCTTGCATAAAATTGCAATGTTTAATGGAGCCATTTACTGTGGGGAATGCCGTTTAAAGCCCGAGAAACATTCTAAGTGCATACTTTTTTCTCAAGTACTTCCGATATTGTTAGATAATACATTGACTGCAAAATCGGTATCATTTTTGTTTTTCAATCGAAAGTGACAATCACATAGTACATCCGTTCAATCGAAATATGAAATTGATTAGTTATGAACCATCTTGTCAAAATGTTAGATAACGCTGGTGATACAGATAAAGGTTGATAATTACTGATATATAAAAAATCAGGGCCATCTTAGTAGCTGTTAAGTCCTTAAATAAGAATACATTTTAACGCTAAATGTATATCTACCTGTTTATCTATCTATCTATCTATCTATCTATCTATCTATCTATCTATCTATCTATCTATCTATCTATCTATCTATCTATCTATCTATCTATCCATCCGTCCGTCTGTCTGTCTGTCTGTCTGTCTATCTATCTCTCTATCTATCTCTCGGTGTGTCTATCGATCTATCTATCTTTCTATCTATCTATCTATCTATCTCTCTATCTATCTATCCACCTATCTATATGTATGTCTATCTGTCTGTCTGTCTGTCTGTCTATCCATCCATATATAGGGTGTACTGGTTTCCAGATACAAACATACTTTGGCATGGATCTCATCTCAATCAAAACTGCGGTCCTGTAGTGATTTTAGGATTGTGAATACCTTTTTTTAAATGACAGGACAAAATTAAAAAGAATAAGGGAAATTACTTTTGATGGAACATTCTAGAGAAAAAGCAATATCGACAACAATATGTTGTATAGAACTTCCAACATCAAAAAAATAATAATTAAATTTTTTGGTCATACCTTCAAAAGCACTTTTCTTTTCTGAAATGTCTCCACCATTCACATATCATTAAAAATTGAAGTCTTCCTATTTATTGTAATGAGTGTCAGCATCAGGAAACAATGAGATCCCCACTCCCTACTTATTATCTGAATATTAGCGCTCATGTTCACTATTATCTAAATCGCGAATTTCTTCATTACTTTCCCTTTTCCAGGTTTCTGAAAAAGCTACAGCATCGAATGTGAAATGTAATGTCTACAAAAAGGGTCAACTTACAAGATTTTTTGTGGGTTTTCACTCATTGTAACTTCATCTGAATTGTATATTGATTTTTTTTCTGTTACTGGGAATATACGTGGATTAACCTCCACCACAGTTGCTTGCTACCTGGTACTGCCTTTATTTTCTTTCTTTCTTTTTTTTTTTTTTTTTTTTTAAGAAATTATCAATATTAGGGGAACTTGATTAGGCTATGCACATAATACCTAACGTGATGGTGTCAAATTTTAAATAGCGACCATTGCATTAGATTGACGTTCCTCTTTTCATTGCGCAGCATCTTTAATCAGCTCATTTGTATTCAATGTGTGTGTAGTCATGCATGCCATACTAAAATTCATCTTTGTCACAGTTTGAAAATCAAAGCCTGTTTACTGTAAACTTTGTAGAAATAAGGTCATGTTTGCCAAACTGACGATAATGATCATATGAATTAAACATCTTAATACTGGATAGCTATCTCAATCAAAGGCTGTTCTTGCACAAAATTCAGTGAACCACACCTGGCGCGGTTATTTAGGTATTGAACTACTGCATTTCGTCAGTGGCTCACGCAGAATGGCCTCAACAGCCCCGGTTCAGTCATTTCGACCGTTTGAATTGAACTCTTGGCGTCCAGTGCTTATACTTACATTTATCTGAATTAATGTCTGCTAAAAATTTGTAAATTCATAATTTCATTGTAGTGGGAGTAAACAGGTTACACAAAACAAAACTAACAAATGAAGACGTCTAACAGTAATCAAAGACACTAACACATAAGGCATAGTTCTTGAGAGAAGCATTTTATTCAATCTATTCTTTATTTCTGGATTTAAATATGCATAGAATGGGAAGCTTTTTCTTAAAAATTAACGTTAAAGGATGAAAGGATCATCACTTACCGCTGGAATTGTTAAATGTGCAATTTAACCGTTTCTCAACACCAATTTATACATAACATGTCCATTCAATATCTGAAACGGCGACACAGTGTAAGCCTCGCTGATTAGTTATAGATCATGTTTGGAAAATTAAAGTTGATGCATAGATAAATGGTATGAAAAAACATTGTTCGGGACTTGTTAGGTCACCTAATATGTTGTTAAAAATTTGCATTCAAGCTGTTTTTTTTTTTTTTTTTTTTTCTTTGACTCAACCTGCATATCTTGTTTATGTGACAACTTGTGGGATGTTATAAACTGGTCGGGAGATGTTGCCCCAATTTGGACAAAATGTCTAGACTTTCCATGTAAAAACACCTTGTCTGCAATTACGGGTTTGTTGCAATTACTAAGAGTTCATCTAAAACGGTTTAAAATCATCGTTCCTGGCAGAATACAGTAGAATCTGCCGGTTCTCATCTCTGATCCCCCAATAATGTGTACTACAAGGCAATGTGAGCATATATATTACGAAGCAAGGACCATAACTATGTTAGTGGATCAATGGAATTCACATTTTGATGGACATATTGTTCATGATCCTTGTAAAAAATCTTTTTCACACATATGGAGTTTATCGCATCTTTTCCTAGAATATCATTCATCCATGTGTCATGCACGGAACTGGAACTGGGTACATGAAGTAGGATTTACTGTACATAGTGCATAAGTGGCTGGTGCAGTTGCAAGGAATTAATACAAACAATTTTTTTCAATTTTTTTTGTATGACAGTCTAGGTTTGGCATATTTTAGCCACTCTGGCGACACACACAGTAGCGAAAATGACTTTTTGTGGACAATATTGTTTTACGTAACTACACATTATGAATTCACAATGTTTACTGTATATATCTATGAATCTAACTAAAAACCTTTCTACCCTAAATCTAACCAAGAGCATTTCTACCTTACCCCTGAATATTCGCGGTCTTAACGATCAGCATTAGAGAAGCAAAAACACTTTCTTACTTAGATTCAAAGAAAGCAGATATAATATTTTACGAGAAACTTATTGCACTGAAAGATCTTAACGTACATAAAAGTATTAGTTTTTTTGTTTTGTTTTGTTTTGTTTTGGTTTGGTTTCTTTTTATGTCAAAGTTATACGCTTTTCTAAGGCACTTTCCTTGTCTGTCTGTTAATATTCTAACCTTTCGCTTAATTTTTTTTTTTTTTTTTTTTTTTTTGGGTGTCCGTGGGTTTTAAGTCGGGTGTCTTGGAGTTTATGTTTTGGGCGGCGGGGGGGGGGGGGGGGGGGGGGAGAAGGGTCTGTCCTTTTTTATTTTTTTTTTTATTTTTTATTTTTTTTTTAATTTCTGCATTTTCTTCTACTTCCCTGAAGACATGGTGGGCCTAAACATGATTTCTGACGTAAACTTTTCCTCGTCTATTCTTTTTTTTTGGGGGGGGTATACCTTTATCTTTTATCCTCATGCCCTATCATAGACAGTAAGCTTATCCACATAGTGGCTGTCATGGAACTTTGATCTGGCAAGGGGTATCCCACCACTCAGATGACACCTGATCTCTTAATTATCCCGTGGTCTAAAAGTTTCACCCATCCTGAATTTGAAACCGCATCTGTTTATCATATCTATTAACGTTAGCCACTTCTATTTATTCATTTCCATATGAATCAATGTCTTTGGAAGCTTTTATCGTCAGGATGAACAACCTCATCTAAATTAACTTCCAAAAATGCTGCTACCTGCGGCCTTAATACCTCTATTGACCCTTGACCAGAAAAAGACTTAGCATGTGCGATATCTGCATATACTTAAGACCTGAAACGTGCATGTTTGTTATTTGGATCGTTGGTATTGGGACATGTATGATACTATATAAAACAGATTTACACATCAGGGACAAGTATTTGCATATTCACTATTGACAACAAATACATTGATCTGATTTTGCATCAAATACTGTCTGAAATTCAAGCCCTACTTCATCATCAGATTCGCGATCGTGTTAAATAAAGCCTGTGATTCAAAGATATTCAAAATCAATCTGCAACAAGCTTATTACACATAATAGCATGAGTCATGCAAAGTGTATGAGTATTGTTGCTAGTAATCGCTTGTTTAAGTGACCACATTTGCTGGTGAGTCTCAGTACACTGTGTTTATAATCTCTAGTGCTTTTTGATACAATAGAGTGTAGTGGTGAACCCCAGAAAAAGACATAAAGATAATAATAAAAAGTGGTATAAAATCTGACATGGGACACAGAAAATTCCCCTTGGAAGAAAGTGTAATGTCACATTTTGTATATAAAAATATTTTCTGTAACTTTATGTTAGCATACAAGTTTAGAGGTGGAAACAAAAGGCAGTTGCATTAGTTATGGCAATGTCCATGTTAGACATTGTATAAAATG
Organism: Hermodice carunculata; assembly: GCA_964020975.1. Classification (NCBI taxonomy): domain Eukaryota; kingdom Metazoa; phylum Annelida; class Polychaeta; order Eunicida; family Amphinomidae; genus Hermodice; species Hermodice carunculata. The sequence continues at coordinate 47,634,496 of OZ026628.1, read as the reverse complement.
TTGGAGCAGGTCGAACGTTAGAGGCATGGATGGGTATTGGGTTCATATTTGAGGGGTATAGATTTAGATTTCTGCTTTCGATAGAATAAGGGTAGAGTGGCAAAGCTATGTAAGAACTCTAGCTTCCGCTGCATGGTGTTGTCTCATACTGTCTTTCAAATATTCCAAAATGTAACTTATGATAGGTTGTCGTACACTTTGTCGTCATCATTTCAACAGCTTACTTTGCTATGTTCCATGGCCTTTTTCATTTAGACTTTCGTATAAAGTTTAATATCGTCATATACTTCGACATCATCGTCCTTGATATATTACCTCGCTACTATAATCTCCTGTGTTTCTTGGACTTTACCTTTTTTTATTCAGACATTCATACGCACTTCAGTATCATAGCTACCATATCATGTATGTCTAAAATTTGTGTGAAAGTGTTCAGGTTTCTCAAGGTATCACACTTGTATTTGTGTCTTTTCGTCCAAAACCACTTTCTATTAGTCACTACCCTATTCCGCAGTCCGGAAGACTTTTGGCTCCCATTCTAACTTCCAAAGCAAGCAATGTATATTTTTTGGCAGGGGATTCCTTCCTCAGTTCACAAATGACCATCTTAACAACAAATCTCACATGTTTGACACTCCTTTGGAGCGAAGCCGTCTTAGGCAGAAATTACATATTGTCAAAATGCAGGCTTAAATTATTTGCCTCCTATTTACAGACTGTGCAATATGTTCATCGGACCTTAATTAACCAAATATACGATTTCCATGATTGCTTGGTATTTTCACATAAGTGGCTGATTTGTCAGATCAGTCGACTCGCTGTGAGTTTATAAGCTTCATGTTTTCACACCCTAGGTGTGGTGAAAGTAGGTTTTTACATTTTAGATGCAAAAGATAGTCCAAGTTCCTTCAATGTCTTGTGATGTGATCGCCATTTTGGATTTCTACTGTTGTAAAACAAAAAATCCATATTATTTTATTGGATTACACTGTTAATAGGTAGAAGACATACTTAGAACATTAATAAAGAGGAGATATGTTAAATGACACACCCTTACAACATAATATATTTGAACGTTGTACGTGTGTGTGGGGAGATCAAAGTAGCACCGAAAATATATATGTTTCGTAGCCATGGAACGGCTAGATAATTGTAATTATAATGGAGAGAGAGAGAGAGAGAGAGAGAGAGAGAGAGAGAGAGAGAGAGAGAGAGAGAGAGAGAGAGAGAGAGAGAGAGAGAGAGAGAGAGAGAGAGAGAGAGAGAGAGAGAGAGAGAGAGAGAGAGAGAGAGAGAGAGAGAGAGAGAAAGCTGAAAATATTGGCATGAGCTTGCAGGACAAACTGGACCCTTGCAAAGTGCAAGTGTTGTATCCACATGACGTGACTACAAATAAAGTTACTTGACATACATTTTTACATTTCAGCAGTCAAACGTGGAAAACAAAGAAGAACCACATCATTTTCTTTTGCGCAAAAATCTGCCTGAGCTGATAAAGAAGGTGGATATGTACGGCAATTTAACTACGACTTTATATTCCAAGGGAGAGCTAACAATAAATCAAAAAGAAAGGATTGAGGTACGTATTTAAAATGTACCAAAATGCGCGTTTTCACACCACTGTCGTCACACTTAATCTATTAAACATATTAAGTACATGGAGTGCGTACTTTGTATAGGGGTCTACAGAAAGCTTTGTGTTGTATAAATTACAGGCCCAAAAAAGTTCACGTCGCCCATGGCGATGTTTGCTATTATGAATACCTAGTTTCTAGCTGTAACAATGAAGTGGATGCCTGCACGTAAACACATAGTACTATTACTCTGGTCATTCCCTAAATACATGCTTATGTACGTACTACAGCTTGTATTCTGTGTGTGACTTATATGTCATTATTGACCTCCAACTGTCAAAGTTGTTGCTTACTATTACATAGAACATTGGCAGAAGAAACCTGTGCAGATCTCAGTCTCAGTGCATCGTGTACCTTTACTTCTAAATAAGTGTCAGACAATTTATAATATATCTTCAATCTCCACTTCAATCTCCACTTCTTGCAGATATACTGGACGCCTTTCTGTTATTGTATTTTGACACAACTAAGGTGTACTTATACCCCAATTGTAATATCAATATATATATATATATATATATATATATATATATATATATATATATATATATATATATATATATATATGTATATATATATATATATATATATATATATATATATATATATATATATATATATATATGTATATATTTATATATTATTTTGATGCACCTTATCTTTTTACATTTCAGTTTGCTAATTGACTTAAATTTGGCTTGGTATTGCTGGGCCTATGATACACAGGCCAGGACTAAGCGACCGTCTTAAGCCTGATTAACCTTCAATTAAAACTAACATTAAGATGTTATTGCAGGCAAATACTACCAATCAACAACAAGTTAATACCTTAATTAATATACTAACAAGAAAACCGAGATCATCCTTCGACCATTTCTGCCGGGCTCTTGAAGATGACAACCAAAAACACGTCGTGGACGAGTACCTCTGCCTTTCGGCAGACACGGCAAGACGGGATGATCAACATGTTCAAGGTAACAATACTATTCGTCTTTGTTATAGAATTTCTGTCTTTATCACTATTTTTGCTTTTTTTTCTCTCTGTCTTATTTTCTATTCTCTGTTTCTCTATTTATCACCCCCAACACTGGCCTACTCTGCTTGCATAATTGTAGCACAGGAAAACTTTGATTCGTCGGCTGCCCTTGCATACTTCCCACACTGTTTGAGATATCCTAGCATTCCAATTATATTTCTGAAGACTGAATCATAACATATATATTACCGTCTGTCAGAGCATCAATATCTCCAGCAGAAATCATTTTAGGTACATATGTGTATAGAAGTCAATAATTTCGGGAAAAAAATCGAATTCTAATTTCTGTGCGGAAAAGAAGATAGTTTGAATGCTACAATTGGAAGGCTACCAAAGAAATCGCTAAATTGTGGCAACGTGATCAAGACTTTGAAGTGAACTTCCTTCCTTTTGGTGCCAACAAAGTGTTGAGGGCTTACATGTTCCATCGAAAACCAACTGCATAAAATTCCGTCGCAAGAAACAAACTTTTGGTTATACTGGTACGGCTCTAGCTTTAGAAACGAACGCTTGTACAAACGACATATACAATCGATTGCCATGCCAGATAAGTTACAGCTCTTCCCTTGGCCGGCATCTTGCAGTCATACGTGTGTGTAGTCTGGTACATATGTTATTACAACGCCGACATCAACTCTGCCAAATGTAATTGAAAAAAATGGCACAAATATGATTCGTGGCGTGTTAACATTTTTTTTTTCTTGTCGAGAATGTTGACATTAGAGGCAAGACCCGTGCGTATGCGTCACAGCATCAACTTCCAACCATAAACATACTATTAATGGAGCAAAAACCCTCGGTACTTTAGTGAATGTGCTGAGTGCATAATACTGATTGTCCAAGCCTTAAGAATTTTGTTGACAAGATAACTGTTTGCCGTTTGAATACCGTTTCCGTTCCTGAAAATCAAATTGAAAACCAAGCAATGTATATATTAAGTTGGTTATAAGCAACTTTTATTTATTTTTTTTTAATTGAAAAACGACCAACCAAAATTAAATTACATTGAAAAGATTGCAGCAAGCCCGTTGATTGATAGAATGTTTGAATTGCGTGACTAATGATCTAAAATTCATGGAAGATTTTCTGTACTGACGCGTAGTACAATTTCCCCAGAAAGCTAACAGGCTGCACAAAGAAATAGCTTGGTAGAATTTGTTATCGTTATACAGTCTTTCCAATCCAATTTCAGCGGAAAGTAACCCATGTGTTTTGCCGGTAGATCTATAGTGTTTCTCTACTTTGTTTAAACAAATGACAACTATTAACAACGTTCTTTCCTGATGTCGGTAATGAAGAGTTAGTCGTAGTTGCGACTTTTAAATTGAGTGATTGATCCACTCCTTCTTTAGTGTGATAATTAAGTTAGGTGACCCGAATCAGGGCGGCAGCCTTTGATAAATATGTGCTGATAAGTTTAAGTGGATAACCTCATTTTCAAAGATGCAATTTCATAATACCACCTTGATCATAAAAGTTCGAAGTGCCTGAGCAGAATCTGCATTGTCGTATAGCCTGACTATATAAGATTCCATTTACGATAGTGACATGCATGGCATGAGTTATATCTCAGTGAAGTCGGAATGTACATCAGGTCCCTAAATATACTTGCAGTAGTGTTGCCATTATGTGAAACGTATCAAGACATCTTAAAAATTTACCTTAGATTTCGATAATTTAATACATGTATAATTTTTATCCCAAGACGCGCAGGCTTTTTAACCCTGATTCGCTATGTGACCAAACTAACAAAAGAAAAAAAAAATATCTTCAATGAATGCATACCACGCTTTTGGTTTGAGATTTACCATCTTCAAACCGTCCTGTTCTAACCAATCTGTAAATATGTATACTTTGGCGGCATGTTGGTGCCCACTGCAACGCACGACTTTTGAAGAAAGTATCTGTCATAAAAACGAAATCAATATTGTACCGATACCATATAATTTTTACAAGTGATGTGCGTCAGTTGGAACTATCACATACCTTAAACAGCCACGACTAAATTTGAATTGCTGAAAATGAAAGGGCCTCCCAAAAATGATATGGGTGTTTGGTTCAGGTTCCTCGTTCAAAAATCGTTCATCCAAGTGAACACATGCTTATAGTTACATGGAGTATATTAAGATTCCTATGTAAAGAATATAATGATTCAGGTCAACAGCTTCCATAGGCGCGCTTTGGACGTATTCTGCCAAAAGTGTGCTGGGAAGACTGTTTTACTCCATCAAGAATGTTGCACAGAAAGAGCCTTTTGCAAAAGGTACATTTAATAACATTAATGATTCCATATTTTGAATAATATCAAAGGTGATCTGCGTTCTTTAAAATATAATGCCCAGTATCAATGTTGTTCAACGTTTTTTTTCACAGAAGAAAAATGGACCCAGACAGATATAATTGGTTCAAAATTACAGACAAAACCCTCAGTGTAAGTACATTGTCAGTATATTCACATTTCCACTGTAACGCAGCTACGAGAAAAGTAACAAGCTAATTGTACAATGTTTAGAATATTAGAGAGTATTGCATTTGTAGTCCTGCATTTCGTTTAACATATGTATGGTGCCCATTAGCATCAATTGATAATGGTACATTTATATATTGAAGGATTATACCACAATGATTTGTTTCCGCATGGTGAATGCTTATTTGTTGTACGTTTCAGATATGAGTTGATGGCTGCATGCAGACGTATTGCGGCAGAAGTGAGTAATGACACTTTGCACGCCACCAAGTGGAGCATATATGTGCTGCACTGCAAAATTGTAGAGTTTATAAATGTGAATGATATGTTTCGGTGATGAAGTATAAAGGATTAACCCTACAAAAATATTACTTGCCGATGGTGTGTCATCAACCCCAGCTTTTTGAATCGTATGTCAACATGTCTATATGGATCAATCCTGTGGCAACAAGTTTATACGTTTTACCCTTCATACTGTCTGTGAGTTCCTTCCAAAATATTTGAAAATTTGCTTTCTGTTATTGAGGTGTATGTCTTAGTCCCAGCTATCAGTAATATTCGACATCTTGTGTGTGTGTTTTATTTTTGCTTTTGTTTATTTTTTATTTTTTTTTTTTTTTATTGTTTTTGTTTGTTTGTTTTTTTTTTTTTTTTTGTTATTTTTTTCTTCTTTGTTTTCCGAGGATTCCTGACTTTCTTAGCTTTTACTCTCACGTCTACCATAACCATAGCAAGTTGTGGAAATTCACGCCTTAGTCACGTGAACCAGATGCACTCTAACACGTTAACACCCACCTCCCTCCTCTGAGATACTGTTCATTATATTATTGATGCAGGATCACTTAATCCGCACTGTGTTTGACCCATTGGTGCATTAATTAAGAAAGCCTGTATACATGTGGCATGAAAATTCGCACAAATTCCTTTAAGCAGAGCCATAAAAGTGGACACAGAAAAGATGGGTGTGAAACATGAATGATGTGATGAATTTACTTCACCCTTATGCTTAAAAAGCCTGTTGTTTTAACTAGCCTGTTGCTTGTCCACCCAATCATTGACCATAACACCACTTCCTGCCTATAAGGTATCAAGGAGGGACAGTGTCTTGACTGCAGTTATGTGGAAGAAATAATTGGATGATGACCAGTTTTCATTGTACTTTTACTTTGGAGCTTTGCTTGTAGTTTTTATGTCACAATTCTGGCGATACTAACTACTGCATTGTTGCATAGTGATAGTTATGTCTTCCCGTGCAACGGGGGGATATAGTGTTTTTGCGTCTTCTTCTTCTTCTTCTTCTTCAACTCCACAAGGATTTGACTTAAGAGGTTGAAATTTTGCATGATTATGTACCATAATATGGACTAGGTTGGAATTGTAGATGGGTAACCTTGACCAATTTTCAAGGTCACGTGGCCACTTTTTAAAAATCATTGCGGAAGCACTCGTGAAAGATTTCACTTAAAGAAGTTGACATTTTTGTGTGATTATGTTTTTATGTAAGAGTTTTGTAAGACCTTGCTTGAAACTGCAGATGTACGACCTTGACCTATTTTTCAAGGTCACCTTGGCATTTCATCTAAAATCAATGTGGACGTGATAACTCAAGGCAGATTTGACTTGGTAGGTTGAAATTGTATGTGAAGATGTTTCTATAAATGATCTTGCTTGCGATTGCGGATGGGTGACCTTGACATATTTTTCAAGGTCACATGGGCTTGTCATCTGAAATTAAAACGCATGCAACAACTCTGCAATGATTTGACTGAGGGGTTGGGATTTTTCATGTTTATGTACCATAGTACCAACTAGGTTGGGATTGTAGATGGGAGACCATGACCTATTTTCAAGGTCACATGTCCACTTTTTAAAAATCATTGCAGATGCACTCAAGAAAGATTTGTCTGAAAGAGGTTGACATTCTGTTTGATTATGTTTCTATGTAAGACTTTTGCAAGACCTTGCTTGTAACTGCAAATGCATGATTTTGACCTATTTTTCAAGGTCACGTGGGCATTTCATAAAAAATCAACGTTTTGAAATTTCATGAAAGAGTGTGCTTTCACCATATTTGTAGATCATTGGAATCGGTATGCCTATTTATAAAAATTAGGGTCACAATAGTAAGGGTTCACGGGGAGATATTTGATTTTCTGCTGGAAAATCAGCATGTTCTAATTTGTTTTCCATCTGCACATTGGTATGAGTGCCTTATATAAATAAGCCATTGTGTTAACAAACATTCAAGTTGGTCAAATAAAAGCATGTGAAGCTTTCTAATGATCAAAAATTTATCTGGTTATACTCACTACCGCATTCCTGTGTGGAAGTAGCTTGATGGGTGTGTGTGATAAGTTTTATAAATGAGCCATGTTGTAACCGGCAAGCAGGTTAAATCAACTTTTAAGAATGGGAAAACTTTCCAATAGTCAAAATCTATAACCCATACAGACTGATTCTCTGTAGTGTTTGAGGGTATTATATATATATATATATATATATATATATATATATATATATATATATATATATATATATATATATATATATATATATATATATATATATATATATATATATATATATATATATAGATATATATAGTCAGCCTGAATGGCATTTATACAATAAGCCCAATGGCTTTCCTTTTAAGTTCATTCAGGATTTATAAAGATAGGCCAAAATCTATTTCCACGAATTTTGAGGGGGAAACCTTAAACAATTTAAGATGGAAAGTTTATGTACGCACCCTAACAATATCCCAAACCTACAATAAAGCAAAAAAGGATATGTATTTATGCCCTTGGTGTTATTGTGCTTAATATTAGTATGAATCTATTTTGGTGCAGTGTTCGCTTTGAAACACAGGTAAATAAAGAGGATTTGAAGGACTCTCAGATGAAGTGAATAATACACACAGCTAAACATTGTTAGAACTAACAAAAATCTAGCGGCCTTGTCATCTGATGGACAAGTTATTATCAGGTATTAAGGCATTGAGATTGTAATATTCTTACCTTGATTCATAAGACGAAAATAAATGAAAGAGGCCTTGTATCTGACTCTTAAACTGTTCCAGCTTAGTTTACATTTCCTTCTTTTTTATTTTTGATAACTTCTTCTAGAGCTTAGACAATGTCAGATTCAGTGACATTACAATGATCTAGAAAGAAGAAAATAAATCAAAGCTGCTAAGAATCTGAAACTTCAACTGTCCCGGCAAAGCTTACATTTTCCTCCATCTTAATTTCCGTTATGCTACGTCTCTGTTGTTACTCACTACTACATTGCTGCGACAATATAGCTTGATTTTCATGTGTATATGTTGTGAGTTGGATGTATAAATAATCCACTGTTATAATGAGCATCCTGGCTTAATCAGCTTACAAGCATGTAACACCTTACAACTATCAAAAAATTTCACCTGCTAACTAGTTATCTGTAGTGCTCGAGGTAATAGAATTTGATGAGTATTTTGATTTGCCTTATTGGAAGGCAAGCAATAGGCTCAACAGGTTTTCTTTTAATTTCAAACACTGTTTATAAACATGGACCAAAATCCGTTCTTTTTTTTTCTTATAAGGCAGATTCGATAGGTGATCTAGGATGAAAAGTTGATGTACTGGTCCTAACAATATCTCAAAGTTACAAAAGAACAAAAATGATATGTATGTATATCATTGGTGCTTTTGTTCTTTATAACGGTATATATATAGTTTGGTTGAGTGGTTCTGTGGAAGGACGGGTTAAATAAAGTGGATATGAAGGACTCACAGATGCTAAAGTGTCGAAATTGAAATATTCTAACCCTGATTCAGAAAGTAGTTTTGTGTTTGAGTCTTCAATTGTCAAGGCCTAGGGTACAGTTTCCTTCTTTTCTATTATTGATTGACTCTTGCTGACCCAAGTCAATATCAGTTCAATTATCAAATATAAATTCTTACGGTCATTATGACAACAGTGCTATGAAATTCTTATATTTCTTTTTTTTTTTTAATGATAATAGGAAGAATGCTGTACATTGAGGGAACAGGTGAAGGCCACAGAAGAACAACTAGCAAAGGCACAGGTATATGGAAACAGTTAATTGTTTAATTTGCAACTCGAGGGAGGCTCGTAGTATAACTTGCAATAAGATTATACAAATTAGAAAAAGGTGGATCCGCCAATGTGCAAGGCCCAATCAGCTCTTTGTGCAGTAGGTCTTGAGTTTTAAATGTAGTTTATATGTCCCACTTCTCACTATTTCATTGTTGCATGGAGGTAGTTTTATTTTCAGGTGTGTACGTTAAGTGTTGCTTTTATAACGAGCATTCAGGTTCAGCCAACCTTCAAGCATGTGAGAATTTCCAATTAACAAAAATGTCACCAGCGCACACTTAGTCTCTGAATTCGAAACGCACTAGGAAAAATGGTTTGATAAGTGTTTTGTTTTGCCTGAATGGCAGACATTCAATTAGCTCAATGACTTTGCTTTTAATTTTATACAAGATTTATTATAATAGACCAAATTCAAATTTCAAGATTTTGAGGGGAATGCTTTAGTTGATTTTAGTGCATAATTCATGACTTCGTGTAAACAATATGCCCAATAAACGGAAGAAGTCAAAATGGTATCCTTTTAGCATTGGTGCTATTTTGGTTGATATTCTTCTGAATTTATTTCAGGACAGTGTTTTCACTGGAAGGACAAGTTCAATAAGCATTTGATTGGCTCACATATGGGGGGGGATGAATAGTGCACAACATTGAAAACAACTATTAAAATATGCAAAACTCTGCCTCCTTGTTATTTAGTGGATTAGTTGTTCTGACATATTGGAATGTCGAAATTAAAATATTATGATCCTGATTCAGAAAGCCGAACATCTATCAAAATGGCTAGCAGCTGAAATTGGAACTTTCCAGACCTACCATATATTTTCTTTCTTTATATTTGATAGAGTCTTGTTCACCTAAATAGAAATTAGATATAATGATATAATATAAAAATCTCTGGTTATTAAGGAATAGTATTTTCACAGTTCTAATACTTCATTGTCTCATGAAAAAAGGGAGAGTGTTCTACATTGAAGAAACGGTTGACTGACGTTGAAGGAGGACTAACGAATGAACAGGTATGTGAAACCCATTAGTAGTTTGATTTGAAACTCAAGTGAGGCTTGTAATATAACTTCCATTAAGCTGAATGATACCAAAACATGAGCCAACTGCTGTAGATTGTCACCATGTTCTTTATACCTTTGGTCTATAGTTTTACATGTAGTCCTGCATTATCTCTGGTGCTACACTATACCGTATTCCTGTGTAAAGGTATTTTGATTTTCATGTGTGAATATTATGGGCTGATTTTATAAAGCAACCACTGTTTTACCTAGCGTACATGTTGAGTCGATATTCAAGAATGTGAAACTTTCTTATAAAAAAATTAAAAGGCATCTGTGCGAATACTTCTCAATTATTGCTCGATGGCATATAAGTTGATAAGTATTATGATTTGCCTGAATGACAGACTAACAACCAGCCCAATGCCTTTCCTTTTAATTTTATACAGGATTTATAAGAATAAACCAAAATCCAAATTCCAACTTTGAGGAAGATGTGATAGATAGTTTAAGATGGAAAGTTGACATGCCTGTCCTTACAAATTCCCCCAAAATACATTAGAGCAATATATTTAGCGTTTTAAATCATTGGCAGCAATTTGCTTCATATTACTATGAATACATATTGAAAAATGTTCCCTTAAAAAAGACAGGTTAGGTGAAGCGAAATTTGAACGGCTGACAGATGAAGATTAAATGAATAATAGACGAAATTAAAAAAAAAATGATATTAGAATTTGCCAAAACTCGTGCAGCCTTGTCATTTAATGGACAATATGTTATGAGATATTAAGGTTTTTGACATTAAATAATCAAGAACCAAATAAATCAACACAGCTTTATCACTGAATCATAAACGAACCAAGTCTTGCTTACATTTTCCTTTTTTTTGGGGGGGGTGTTTGTTCTTTTATTGTTCACTGAATGTTGTTGACCTTACACTATATCAGATTCAATAAAAGAACAGAAATTCTTGCCGTAATTAAACCAATAGTGCTCCGAAAATTGAAATACTTTACTCATTTTTATACAAATGAAAATAGAAAGAGTGCTCTACAACAAAGAAAAATATGGATGACCTTGGAGGACAACTGGCAAGGGAACAGGTATGTGAAACGAAACAATAGTTTGATTTTCAACTCAAGCGAGGCTTGTGATATAAATAGCAATAAGATGAATTATATCAAAGGATAGGTCCACCAGCGTGCAAGGGCCACCAAGTTCTTTGTGCTTTAGGTCTCGAGTTTTAAATGTGGCCTTTATCCCGGACTTCTAGAAATTATTGTGTCTTGGTAGTTTGGTTTTCATGTTTGTATGGTATGAGCTGCTTTTTTAAATAAGCCTCTGTGTTAAAGAGCATGCAGCTTCAGTCAACTTTAAAGCATGTGAAACTATCCAGTCTTCAAAAATGACCCCAGTGCTAACTAATTCCCTAAAAAATGGTTAGATAACTGTTTTGATTTGCCTGAATGCCAGACATCCAAGTCGCTCAAAAATTGTCCTTTTAATTTCATACAAGATTTATGGGAAAAGACCAAAATTGAATTTGAAAATTTTGAGGGGGATGCCACAGTTAATTTAAGTGGAACATTCATGTTTTTGTCCTAACAACAGGCCCAAGACACCACAAAAGGTCAAAGGTAGAAGTATATATATATATATATTTGATGAATACTATTTTGATTGTTATCCATGTAAATTCGTTTTGGTACAATGTAGTCACTGGAAACAAGTAAATATAAGCAGCTTCGATTGCTTCATAGATGGAGAAAAAATGAATATTAAAAAATTGAAAACAAATACTAAAATTTGAGAAACTATGGGGGTCTTGCCATTTAAAGGATAAGTTTTCTTGAGACATAAGGATGTCAAAATTGGATTATACTTGGACCCTAATTCAGACAGCAGAAAACATATCAAAATGGCCAGTACACTGAAATTTCAGGTATCCTGGCATAATCTATTGATATTTTCCTGTCTTTTATAACCCACTGAATGTGGTTCCCCTAAAAGAACATCAGGTGCAATCATATTACATAAATGCCTGTGGTTATTAGGACAATTGTGGTTTGAGACTTAAAGTACTTTCCTTGCTTATGTAAATGATAATAGGAAGAGTCCTCTACATTGAAGAAACGGTTGACTGAAGTAGAAGGATGGCTAACGATTAAACAGGTTTGTGCCAACAATTATTAGAATGATTTGAAACTAAAGTGAGGCTTGTAATATAACTTCAATTAAGATGAATGATATCAAAAGATCAGACAACTGCTATATATTATCGCCAAGTTCTTTATACCTTTGGCCTTTAGTTTTACATGTTGTTCTTAAGACACTTCTCTGGAGTCACTCACAGCAGCATTCCTAAGTAGAGGTTTTTATTTTCATGTGTGTGTCATCAGCTGCTTTTATAAAATTTATAAAGAAGCCGCTCTTTTACTAAGCAATCGGGTTGAGTCTACATTCAAGAATGTGAAACTTTCCAATGAAAAAAAAAGGTCACCTGTGCTAATAATTCTCGGTATTGTTCTGGGAATATAGGTTGACAGTGTTGTAATTTGCCTTAATTACAAACAGGCAATAAAGCCAATGTTTTTTCTTTTGATTTTAAGCAGGATCTATGCGAATAAACCGAATATATTTGCCATTTTGCATCATATGGATGCATTTTCGCAAAGTGTTCCCTTTAAAAGACAAGGTAAATGAATGGCATTTAAGGGAAGTAAAGATAAAGATTAAATGCTTAATAGAAAAAACTAACAATTGATATGAAAGTTCTTGAAACTAGTGCTGCCTTGTCATGTAATGGACAAGTTGTTATGAGATATATGAGGAATGTGAATTGAAACATTCTGACATTGATATACAAAAAACAACATTAATCAACACACCTTTGCCTCTGATTCATAAACTGAACAGACCTAGCCTACATGTTTCTTTCTTTCTTTTTTTTTTCTTCTATTTTTCATTGATTGTTTCTGAGGTCAGATTCAATTATAAAACATAAACTTATGCGGTCATTAAAACAATATTGCTCCAGAAGTTCTAATACTTCACTCATTTTTCCTTGAAATGGAAATAGGAAGAGTGCACTGCAACAAAGAAAAATATGGATGATGTAATGAATTAAATCAAAAGATGGGTGCACCAGTGTGCAAGGGCCACCCAAGTCCTTGGTACTTAAGGTCTTGTGTTTTAAATGCAGATTTTATCCCAGACTTCTGGACATACTGACTAATTCATTGCTGTGTCTAGGTATTTTGCTTTCATGTGTTTATGGTATGAGTTGCTTTTAAAAATACGCCTCTGTTTTAAGGTGCCTGCCGCTTTAGTCAATTTTAAAGCAAGTGACAATATCATTTTGTGAAAATTTTCACCAGTGCTAACCAATTCATTGCAGCATACTAGGGAAAATGGTTATATAACTGTTTTGATTTGCCTGAATGCCAGCAGTCAATTAGCTCAAAAACTTTCCTTTTAATTTCATACAAGATTTATAGGAATAGACCAAAATCTAATTGGAAGATTTTGAGGTGGATGCCATAGTTAGGTCAAGTGGAAAATTCATGTGTGTGTCCTAACAACATGCCCAACACACCACAAAGGATCAAAATTATAAGTATATACATTTACATATACAATTTTTTTTTTTTTTTTTTTTTTTTTTTTTTTTTTGCTTTTTTTTTCATGACTGCTCTTCTGATTGATATCCACGTAAATTCGTTTTGGTACATTGTAGTCACAGGAAAGAAGTTAACTAGAGCAGCTTTGATTGCTACATGGATGGACAGAAACTGAATATTAACAAAATTGAAAACAAATACTAAAATTTTGGAAACTATGGGTGCCTCGCCATTTAAAGAATAAGTTCTTTTGAGACATAAGCATGTCAAAATTGGAATATACTTGGACGCTAATTCAGAGAGTGGAAAACGTAATAAAATGGCAACTGCACTAAAATTTCAGGTATCCAGGCACATTTTATATTTTCCTTTTCTCTATACACAATTGAATCTTTTCCCATAAAAGAACATCCGGTACAATCATATTACATAAATGCCTGTGGTTATTAGGACAATTGTTATCTGAGAATTAATGTACCTTACTTTCTTATATAAATGATAATAGGAAGAGTCCTCTACATTGAAGAAACGGTTGACTAAGGTAGAAGGATGGCTAATGATTAAACAGGTTTGTGCCAACAATTTTTAGATTGATTTGAAACTAAAGTGAGGCCTGTAATATAAGTGCAATTCAGATGAATATTATCAAAAGACCAGTCAACTGCTCTACATTATCCCCAAGTTCTTTATAGCTTCGGTCTTTGGTTTTACATGTTGTTCTTATGACACTTCTCTGGAGCCACTCACTGCCGCATTCCTAAGTATAATAGAAAATAATAGTTTAATTTGCAACTGAAGTGAGGCTTGTGATATAAATATCAATATGATGAATGAAATCAAAAGATGGGTGCACCAGTATGCAAGGGCCACCAAGTTTCTTTGTACTTTACGTCTCGAGTTAAAAATGTAACCTTTATCACATACTTCTGGATATAGTCACTAATTCATTGCTGTGTCTAAGTAGTTTGGTTTTATGTGTTCATGGTATGAGTTTCTTTTATAAATACGCCTCTGTTTTTGATTGATATCCACGTAAATTCGTTTTGGTAGAGTGTATTCACAGAAAAAAAGGGAACAAAAGCATATTTGGTTTCTTCATAGATTGAGAAAATCTGAATATTAACAAAATTGAAAACAAATACTAAAATTTGAGAAACTGGGATGGCCTTGTCATTTAAGGCATACGTTCTTTTGACACATAAGGATGTCAAATTTCGAATATACTTAGAGACACTAATTAAGACAGCCGAAAACACATTAAAAAGGCCAGTACACTGATATTTCAGGTATCCAGACATATCTTATATTTTCCTTTCTTCTATAACCGATCGAACCTTGTCCCATAAAAGATCCGGTACAATCATGTTACATAAATGCATGTGGTTATTAGCACAATTGTGGTCTGAGAGTTAATGTACTTTACTTTCTGATATAAACGATAATAGGAACAGTCCTCTACAATGAAAAAAAGGTTGACTGAGGTAGAAAGACAGCTAAAGAATAAAAAGTTTGTGCCAACAATTTTTAGATTGATTTGAAACTAAAGTGAGGCCTGTAATATAAGTTACATTCAGATGACTGATATCAAAAGATCAGTCAACTGCTCTACATTATCCCCAAGTTCTTTATAGCTTCGGTCTTTGGTTTTACATGTTGTTCTTATGACACTTCTCTGGAGCCACTCACTGCCGCATTCTTAAGGAGAGGTATTTAATTTCATGTGAGTGTTATCAGCTCTTTTTATAAAATTAATAAAGAGCCCACTCTTTTACTAAGCAATCGGGTTGAGTATACATTCAAGAACGTGAAACTTTCCAATTAAAAAGAAAATGTCACTGTGCTAGTAAGTCTCGATAATGATCGAGGGAATATAGATTGATAGGCGTGTTGATTCGCCTGAATGACAAACAGGCAATAACATCAATGGTTTTTCTTTTGATTTTAAACAGGATTTATGAGAATAAACCAAAATGCAGTTTTTGACTTTGAGGAAGATGTGATAGGTAATTTAAGATAAACAGTTGATATACGTTTCCATACAAAATCCCCCAAAATCCAATGGAACAAAATGTTTAGTATCTTATGCCATGTTTGCCATTTTGCTTTATATTACTATGAATGCATTTTGGCCAAGTGTTTCCTTAAAAGAACAAGTTAAATGAAATGCATTTAAAGGAATTAAAGATGAAGATTAAATGCTTAATAGACAAAATTAAAAATTGATATTTGAATTCTTGAAACTCTTGCTGCTATGTCATGTAATGGACAAGTAGTTATGAGATATTGAGGTATATGAATTGGAATATTGTGACATTGATTTACAAAGAACAAAATAAATCGACACAGCTTTGTCTCTGAATCATAAACTGACCAGACCTAGCCTACCTTTTTCCTTTTTTTTTCTTCTGTTTTTTATTGATTGTTCTGACCTTCGACAATATCAGGTTAAATAATGAAACATAAGTTTCTGCAGTCATTTAAACAATAGTGCTCGAAAAGTTCTAATACTTCACTCATTTTGTCTTGAATTGAAAATAGGAAGAATGCTCAGCAACAAAGAAAAACATGGATGACGTAAACCGCCAATTGGCAAAGGAACAGGTATGTGAAACGAAATAATAGTTTAATTTGCAACTGAAGTGAGGCTTGTGATATAAATATCAATATGATGAATGAAATCAAAAGATGGGTGCACTATTATGCAAGGGCCACTAAGTTTCTTTGTACTTTACGTCTCGAGTTAAAAATGTGGCCTTTATCACATACTTCTGGATATACTCACTAATTCATTACTGTGTCTAAGTAGTTTGGTTTTATGTGTTCATGGTATGAGTTTCTTTTATAAATACGCCTCTGTTTTTGATTGATATCCACGTAAATTCGTTTTGGTAGAGTGTATTCACAGAAAAAAAAGGGAACAAAAGCATATTTGGTTTCTTCATAGATTGAGAAAATCTGAATATTAACAAAATTGAAAACAAATATTAAAATTTGAGAAACTGGGATGGCCTTGTCATTTAAGGCATACGTTCTTTTGACACATAAGGATGTCAAATTTCGAATATACTTAGAGACACTAATTAAGACAGCCGAAAACACATTAAAAAGGCCAATACACTGAAATTTCAGGTATCCAGACATATCTTATATTTTCCTTTCTTCTATAACCGATCGAACCTTGTCCCATAAAAGATCCGGTACAATCATGTTACATAAATGCATGTGGTTATTAGCACAATCGTGATCTGAGAGTTAATGTACTTTACTTATTGATATAAATGATAATAGGAACAGTCATCTACAATGAAGAAAAGGTTGACTGAGGTAGAAGGACAGCTAAAGAATAAACAGGTTTGTGCCAACAATTTTTAGATTGATTTGAAACTAAAGTGAGGCCTGTAATATAAGTTAAATTCAGATGACTGATATCAAAAGATCAGTCAACTGCTCTACACTATCGCCAAGTTCTTTATAGCTTCGGTCTTTGGTTTTACATGTTGTTCTTATGACATTTCTCTGGAGCCACTCACTGCCGCATTCCTAAGGAGAGGTATTTAATTTCATGTGTGTGTTATCAGCTCTTTTTATAAAATTAATAAAGAGCCCACTCTTTTACTAAGCATCCGGGTTGAGTATATATTCGAGAACGTGAAACTTTCCAATGAAAAAGAAAATGTCACTGTGCTAATAATTCTTGATATTGTTTGAGCGAATATAGGTTGATAGGTGTTGTGATTCGCCTGAATGACAAACAGGCAATAACATCAATGGTTTTTCTTTTGATTTTAAACAGGATTTATGAGAATAAACCAAAATGCAGTTTTTGACTTTGAGGAAGATGTGATAGGTAATTTAAGAGAAAAAGTTGATATACTTGTCCATACAAATTCCCACAAAATACAGTGTAACAAAATATTGAGTATTTTATACCATGTTTGCCATTTTGCTTTATATTACTATGGATGCATTTTCGCTAAATGCTCTCTGTAAAGGACAAGTTAAATGAAGGGCATTTAAAGGAATTAAAGATGAAGATTAAATGCTTAATAGACTAAATTTAAAATTGATATTTGAATTCTTGAAACTCGTGCTGCTATGTCATGTACTGGACAAGTAGTTATGAGATATTGAGGTATATGAATTGGAATATTGTGACATTGATTTACAAAGAACAAAATAAATCGACACAGCTTTGTCTCTGAATCATAAACTGACCAGACCTAGCCTACTTTTTTGCTTTTTTTTTCTTCTGTTTTTTGTTTTTTTTGATTGTTCTGACCTTCGACAATATCAGGTTAAATAATGAAACATAAGTTTCTGCAGTCATTTACACAATAGTGCTCGAAAAGTTCTAATACTTCACTCATTTTGTCTTGAATTGAAAATAGGAAGAATGCTCAGCAACAAAGAAAAACATGGATGACGTAAACCGCCAACTGGCAAAGGAACAGGTATGTGAAATGAAATAATAGTTTAATTTGCAACTGAAGTGAGGCTTGTGATATAGATACCAATATGATGAATGAAATCAAAAGATGGGTGCACTAGTATGCAAGGGCCACCAAGTTTCTTTGTACTTTACGTCTCGAGTTTAAAATGTGGCCTTTATCACATACTTCTGGATATACTCACTAATTCATTGCTGTGTCTAAGTAGTTTGGTTTTATGTGTTCATGGTATGAGTTTCTTTTATAAATACGCCTCTGTTTTTGATTGATGTCCAAGTAAATTCGTTTTGGTAGAGTGTATTCACAGGAAAAAAGGGAACAAAACCAGATTTGATTGCTTCATAGATTGAGAAAAACTGAATATTAACAAAATTGAAAACAAATACTAAAATTTGAGAAACTGGGATGGCCTTGTCATTTAAGGCATACGTTCTTTTTTGACACATACGGATGTCAAATTTCGAATATACTTAGAGACACTAATTAAGACAGCCGAAAACACATTAAAAAGGCCAGTACACTGAAATTTCAGGTATCCAGACATATCTTATATTTTCCTTTCTTCTATAACCGATCGAACCTTGTCCCATAAAAGATCCGGTACAATCATGTTACATAAATGCATGTGGTTATTAGCACAATTGTGGTCTGAGAGTTAATGTACTTTACTTTCTGATATAAATGATGATAGGAACAGTCCTCTACAATGAAGAAAAGGTTGACTGAGGTAGAAGGACAGCTAAAGAATAAACAGGTTTGTGCCAACAATTTTTAGATTGATTTGAAACTAAAGTGAGGCCCGTAATATAAGTTCAATTCAGATGACTGATATCAAAAGATCAGTCAACTGCTCTACAATATCACCAAGTTCTTTATACCTTCGGTCTTTAGTTTTACATATTGTTCTTATGACACTTCTCTGGAGCCACTCACTGCCGCATTCCTAAGTAGAGGTATTTAATTTCATGTGTGTGTCATCAGCTGCTTTTATAAAATTAATAAAGAGTGCACTCTTTTAGGAAGCATCCGGGTTGAGTATATATTCAGGAACGTGAAACTTTCCAATTAAAAAGAAAATGTCACTGTGCTCATAATTCTTGATATTGTTCGGGCGAATATAGGTTGATAGGTGTTGTGATTCGCCAGAATGACAAACAGGCAATAACTTCAATGGTTTTTCTTTTGATTTTAAACAGGATTTATGAGAATACACCAAAATGCAGTTTTTGACTTTGAGGAAGATGTGATAGGTAATTTAAGAGAAAAAGTTGATATACTTGTCCATACAAACTCCCGCAAAATACAATGTAACAAAATATTTAATATTTCATACCATGTTTGCCATTTTGCTTTATATTACTATGGATGCATTTTCGCTAAGTGTTCTCTGTAAAGGACAAGTTAAATGAAGGGTATTTAAAGGAATTAAAGTTGAAGATTAAATGCTTAATAGACAAAATTAAAAATTGATATTTGAATTCTTGAAACTCTTGCTGCTATGTCATGTAATGGACAAGTAGTTATGAGATATTGAGGTTTTTGATTTGGAATATTGTGACATTGATTTACAAATAACAAAATAAATCAACACAGCTTTGTCTCTGAATCATAAACTGACCAGACCTAGCCTAACTGTTTCATTTTTTATTTCTTTTTTATAGTGACTGTTTCTGACCTTAGACAATATCAGGTTCAATGATAAAGCATAAATTTCTGCGGCCATTCAAATAATTGTGCTCCAAAAGTCCTAATACCTCACTCTTTTTGTCTTACCCGCAAAGGAACAGGTATGTGAAACGAAATTATAGTTTAATTTGCAACTCAAGTGAGGTTTGGGATATAAATAGCAATAAGATGGATGAAATCAAAAGATGGGTGCACTAGTGTGCAAGGGCCACCAAGTTCTTTGTACTTTAGGTCTCGAGTTTTAAATATAGCCTTTATCCAAGACTTCTGGATGTACTCACTGTTTCATTGCTATGTCTACATAGCTTGCTTTCATGTATTTGTGGTATGAGTTGCATTTATAAATAAGCCTCTGCGTTATGGAGCATGCAGCTTCAGTCAACCTTAAAGCATGCAAAGCTATCCAGTTGTAAAAAAAATGTCACCAGTGCTAACTAATTCATTGCAGCATACTAAGGAAAATGGTTTGTTAACTGTTTTGATTTGCCTGAATGGCAGACATTCAATTAGCGCAAAAACGTTCCTTTTAATTTCATACAAGATTTAAGGGAATAGACCAAAAATTCAATTGGAAGATTTTGAGGGGGATGCCATAGTTAATTTAAGTGAAAAATTCATGTGCTTGTCCTAACACCATGCCCAACAGACCACAAAAGATCACAATTATAAGTATAAATAAATAAATAAATATATATATATATATATATATATATATATATATATATATATATATATATATATATATATATATATATATATATATATATATACATATATATTAATGGTGACAGCATCGTGCGACATGCCCGGTGCTTTACACTTGCAGTCACTACGTGCTGCACTTGACAAGTGGGTTGTCCTTCATGCCTCGCATTTTAAATTTGCATAAACGATAAAAATAAACCACTAGAATTGCCGAGTCGCAAAAAGGCATGCAACGAAATTTGTCCCACTCAGACCGAGAAAAACACTTAACATATCTTATGTTCCGTTCTTTAATTCGTATAAATTTACGTATACATAAGTGTACATGTCTTGCGGGTGCGAAAAAAGTGTGAGTGTCATCAGTTAATTTCCCAGCAAAAGATTTCCAATATTTACGGCCTGTCGTCTTATTTACTGCCAAACCAAGAGGCCGCTTGTGTGTGAGGGCAAGAAATGGAAACTTGTTTTGGGAACGCAAGGTGGACACAGTTTTAGTCAAATTAGAAAGATGCTGATTCAACAGCACCATGCTACTATTGGACTAACTGCATTGAAAAGGGTGGTGAAATATCACCGAGAAACATAAAGAATTCCTACCAGTGTAACAACCTGTTGCCGGGCGCGACAGAATGTGACAGATCAGCATCTAAAATTGATAGATGTTCTTGTGACTTTTAATCAGGAGAGGACAGATCGTGACATACAAAAGTTTTACAAGATTTGGTTCGTTTGGCACTGTCCATATTGAATATAAAATGAATAAGGCGAGGCCTTGGCTGGGGCAGGGGAGAAATACAAATCGTTGCCTGGTGTGGCCATGACACTGCCTGTTCCCTCGTGTTCCTGCATGATGTTTTTGTAGGTTTAGTTCAACATGTCAAATATGATTGATTCAAAGCAACCACGTGTTGTACGGGTTCTCCTCATGACAAGAATGACTGACGGGTAATGCTAGCATTGCATGCACGGCTTAAAATGTTGATTCAACCTCGCCACACAGGCATTGAGCATCATGCCATAGGCTACACGCATTTAGTAGCACGCCAGTCGCCAAACGCACTAAAACACATGTTAAAAAAGGCATGCGTTTGAGCACGCCGGTATCAAGCATATCTTTCTGGCGGCATGGGATATGTATAGCACAGTGCCCAAGCATGGGTAAAACTGCGATTTTGGATGGTCCATGATGTGAGAGCTGTACTGTTATTTAGGATGGAAAGTTGATTTACTTGTCCTTGCAATTGGCCCCAAACTACATCAGAACACAATGTTCAATACTTTACATCACTGGTGCCATTATGGTTCATGCTACTTTGCATACATTTTGGTAAAGTGTCCCATCGAAAAAGATAAGTTAAGTAAAGGTGATTTGAAGAACTCACAGGTGAAGATTAAACGCATAATAGAGGAAATTAAGAGTTGATATTAGAATTTGCCAAAACTCGTGCTGCTTTGTAATTTTCTGGACGAGTTGTGGAATATAAAGGTGTTGGAATTGAAATATGCTGACATTGAATCATAAAGAACAAAATAAATCAAAGCAGCCTTGTCTCTGAATCTTAAATTGTCCAGGCCTATCTTACATTCTCCTTTTTTCTGTTTTTCATTGACCTTTGCTGACCTAAGACGATACCAGACTCAATAATAAAACATAAGTTCCTGCGGTCTTTAGGACAATAGTGCACTTAAAGTTCTAATACGCTTTTTTTAATTGAAATGAAAATAGGAAAAGTACGCTGCATTGAAGAAACAGATGGCACACGTAGAGGAACAACTAGCAAAGGAACAGGTATGTGAAACCAATTAGTACTTTAATTTGCAACTCAAGTGAGGCTCGTAGTATACATTGCAATGAGATTAATTAAATCAAAAGATGAGTCATCTAGTGAGCAAGGGCCACCAAGTTCTTTGTATTTAATGTTTTGAGTTTTATATACGGTCTTTATCCCACACATCTGGTCATACTCACTAATTTATTGCTGTGTGAAGTTAGTTTGATCTTCATGTGTGCATGGTATCAGTTGTTTTTACAATTAGGCCACTGTCTTAACAAGCATCCAGCTTCAGTCAACTTTAAAGCATGTGAAACTTTCCAATTATAGAAAAAAAATCTCACCAGTGCTGAATAATTCTCTGAAACACACGAGAAAAATGGTTTGATAAGTGTTTTAATCCGCCTGAATAGCAGACATTCAGTTAGATCACTAACTATTCTTTTAATGTCATACAATATTTATTAGAATAGACCAAAATTCTATTTTAAGATTTTCAGGGGGATGCTAAAGTTAATTTAGGTCCAAAGTTCATGTTTTCGTCCAAACAATATTCCCAATATGCAAAAGGACAAAACTGATTTGTATTTGATCATTGATCCTATTTTGATATATATCCGTGTAATTTCATTTTAGTTTAGTGCATTTTCTGGAAAGACAAGCTAAATAAAGCGGATTTGATTGCTGCAAACATGGAGATAAAATGAAGACTATAAAACATTGAAAACAAATATTAAAAGTTGCAAAACTCTGGCTGGTTTGTCATTTAATGAATAAATTGTTTTGAGGTATTAGGATTTCAAAATTAAAATGTTTTAACCCTGGTTCAGAAAGACGAAAACATATAAAAATGGCTAATAGACTGAAATTTCAAGTGTCCAGACCTTCCTTATCTTTGCCTTCCTTATTTTCGATTGTTCACCCAAAACAATATCAGGTACAGTAACATAACATAAATTATTGCGGTTATTAGGACAAGAGTGGTCTTACAGTTCCAATACTTTACTTTTTTGCTAAAATAAAAAAAAATCGGAAGAGTGCTCACCATTGAAGAAACTGTTGGCAGACGTAGAAGGACGAGTAACGAATGAACAGATATGTGAAAATTAATACCTTGATTTGAAACTTAAGTGAGGCTTGCAATATAACTTCCATTAATCCGATCTAAACCACATGTTGGATTTACCGGTGTGCAATGGCACCGAGTCCTTTGCACTTAGCGTGTCAAGTTTTACTTGTAGTCTTTATGTCTCATCTCTGGTGCTACTCACTCCTTTATTGCTGTGAAGAGGCAGTTTGATTTTTATGTGTTTATATTATGAGTTTTATAGATAAGCCACTGTTTAAAGGATGATCCAAATTCAGTCAACCTTTAAGCATGTGAAACTTTCCAATTATAAAAAAATATCACCTGTGCTAATTAGTTCTCTGAAATGCTCGAATTAATATGGTTGGATACGGGTTTCGATTTGCCTGAACAGCAAACATCTATTTTTTTTAATAGTTCAATGGCTTTTCTTTGATTTGATACTGGATTTATAAGAATAGATAAAAAAATGGATTTCAAGATTATGATCAGGATGCGGAATTTACTTTGAAATAGAAAATTAATGTACTCATTGAAACAATATCTGAATTATGCAAATTAACAAGAATAATGTCCACTTTTTTATGTAATTTTTGACATTTTGCTTACACGAGTACGTATGCACTTTTGTTCAGTGCTTTTTTTATTTTTTATTTTTTCTGGTTTCTTCATAGGTTAAATAAACTGATATGAAAAATTTGCAGATACAGTTAAAGTCAATAATAGACAAAATAGAAAATTAATATGAAGATTTGCAAAACCCTGGTTGCCTCGACAATTCATGAAAGATTTGTTTGAAATATTGTAGTGTCGAAATTAAAATAGTTTGACCCGGATTCAGAAAGAAAATAAAGCGTCTATGTGTCTGAAAATTTAATTGTTCACGCCTAACATACATTTTCCCTCCCTATTTTCCCTTGACCCTTGTTCACCTAAGACAATATATGGCCCAATAATAAACCCCAAATAACAGTGATTATTAGGGCAAGAGTGTTCGGTTAGCCCTGATACTTCACTTTTTTTATTACCATGAAAATAGGAGGAATGCTATACATTGTAAAAACGATTGGATGACGTAGATGGACAAGTAGGGATGGAACAGGCATGCGAAAACAATTAATCGTTTTATTAGCAACTCAAGTGAAGCTCCAGGTATAACTTGCAGTGATATGTATTAAATTTCCAGTTGGGTTCACTGGTTTCTTATAACACAAGTTATTTGCACTCTTAGTCTCGAGTTTTACGCTTACACCAAAATCCGTTTTCAATATTTTGAAGGGGATGTGTGAGTTATTTATGATCGAAAGTTGGTATATTCGTCCTATTAGCCCCAAAATGCAAAAAGTCAAATTATATGTTTTTAAATGACTGATGTCATTTTACTGGCTATCTATATGGATGCGTTTTGGTTCATTGTTTTGAAAAAAAAAGAACAGGTTAAATAAAGTGGATTTGGTGGACTCACAGTGGGAGATTAAATGAATACTAGACAAAATTAAAGCTGTATATTTGAATTCGCGAAACTCCGGTAGTCTTGTCATTTGATGTAATGGTTCTTCTGATATATCAAGCTGACGAAATTAACATATCCTAATCCTAAATTAGTGAAAAAAATACATGTAAATCAATGCGTCTTTGTATCTCAAACTTCAACTGTCAAGGTTTGGCTCACTTTTTCCTCTTTCTTTATCTCCGCTTGACTCTGATTCACCAAAGGCAATATTCGGTAGAATAGCATACCATAAATAACTGCAGTCATAAAGACAATAGTGCTCTTAGAGTTTATTTAATTAATTAATTAATTTATTTATTTATTTATTTATTTATTTATTTATTTATTTATTTATTTATTTATTTATTTATTTGTTAATTAATTAATTTATTTATTAATTAATTTATTTATTAATTTATTTATTTATTTATCTATTTACTTATTTATTTATTTATCTATTATATTAGTTATCTATCGATGTATCTATCTATGTATCTATCTATGTATCTACCTATCTATCTATCTGTATGTCTGTCTGTCCATTCGTCCGTCTGTCCGTCCATCTGTCCATCCAACCATGCATCCATTTATTCATTTACTTATTTTATTTACTTGATAATTCGTCCAATTTTGGGGGGTTCCCTTGTTTGATTTCATGTTTTAGTTGTATTTTCTGGGGTTTGTTTGGGGGGGATGTATATATGTATATAAATATATATATATATATATATATATATATATATATATATATATATATATATATATATATATATATATATATATATATATATATATATATATATATATACATATATATATATATATACATATATATATATATGTATATATATATATGTATATATATATATATATATATATATATATATATATATATATATATATATATATATATATATATATATATATATATCTGTGTGTGTGTGTGTGTGTGTAATTTCTGATCACTGTATTCCTTGTATTTTTTCAAATCAGGAGAAGAGGTACAAGAGTGACTCAACAGGACTGAAGCAAATGCAGAGCCAAGATGATGTGGATGACACTGCAGGTAAAAGTGGCACAGGTGATGTGTTAACCCTAGTGTCTTTAGCCACTAGGGTTCAGGACATGAGCATCAGAGGTGATAATGGCCAGCCATTAATCCTTTCCTTGTGTCAATTTTCAATACAAATTTAGATATATTAGCAGAATCAAAATTTGTGGAGAAAGATCGGAGGGGGGGGGGGGGGGGCATGCTACACATTTTAACTTTTATATACAGCATAAGGGAGGTCTGAGCATTAAGCCACTAGCAGGGAAGTAACAGCAGTATTATTCTGCCATGATTGTGCCTGCATGTGAATTGAAATGGTTTAAACAAGGCTTAAATTCTGCTTGACAATTTGTCATTTTGGACAAACTACACACACACACACACACACACACACACACACACACACACATACACACACACACACACACACACACTTTATATACGTAAATACAAACATGCATTGATTATCCCCTGTATAGTCCACTAACGCTGGTCTACCTTTTGGACTGTGGCTAATGTAGATTTTTTTACTAATTAATCATGACAATCTGCTTTGACAGCTTTCCTTTTTGTGTGATGATTGTAGCAAAGAATGTTGTTGACACAGTTATAAACCAGGAGAAAAGATCCAAAAAGCTAGTTGATGTTCCCTTATGTTTTAAGTAGCAAAAAAAAAAAAAAAAAAAAGAACACCACAAACCAGAAAAAAACAAAGGCAACAACAATAACAACAACAAAATGGTTAAACACGTACAAGTTTGTGTGGCCTGCTTGTCATGAATTTGGAAATGTTCTAGTAGGAAAATGGTTACAAAATGGCAATGAAATAAAAAGAGTGTGGACCAGTGCTACTTTTGTTTATCCAGGATCCTATAGTTCATGACCTCTTGTTCTACAATCAAATAGCCCTTCATAACAGGAGAAATCTTGAAATGATATGACACTTCGAAAATAATAGATTCCACTAACAGCCAAAAAAAAAAAAAAACACACAAAAAAAACCTTACATGCAAACCTATTTATTATTTCTAATATTTGAATCAAAACATAATTTAAAGCACTTGAGACTGTATGTGTGGCCTTCCTATAGCTGGGCAGTAAAGGAGGAATATATCCCATTGAACAAATGAAGTTCCACCTGTTTTCTATTCCACACTTACACCTAGATGAAGGTGCAAAGTACATGAAAAATGTACAAAATTCTTTCAGCTTTGGAGGGACATGTAAACAGAAAACAAAAGAAAGCAACAACAACAAAAAAAACTATGGAGCAAAACATGTTGTTTATGGTAGTCAAGAATATACAGTGAAACCTGATTTCCAACACCACTATACTTGACTAAATTGTAGTCACTCAAGACAGGTTGTTCCTTTTAAGATGTATACTTCAAAGTAAATACTAAATGGTCAGCACCGAATATTCGAAGGTGGTCTTCCAAGCAGACTGTCACTGAAGTGGTCTCCCAAGACAGGGAGCACTGTCTCAGGGTGCCTGTTAACCAAAACTAGGAAGCCAAGAAAGTTGTTGACAAGCCACACCATGGAGTGACTGAAATCTTGCAATCAAAACAGTGAATTGTGGATAATTTAGAGTCTTGATAATGTTAGAATGTTCTTATATATGCTCTGGTCATAATTATATGAATGATAAATATTGGTAAATCAAGTAGTTCCACTTTCTATATCTGACTGACGTGTTTTCCTCTAGCTTTCTGTGGTGTTTAAACAGGGTGAATGTGGTGAGCTATAACAAAAAAAAAAAAAAAAAGGAGGGGGGGACGGAAAAATCATGTTGACAATATGCTGTTTGGTTTGTTCTAGAGGTAGATTGCAAATGCATACATAAATACATACACACATACGACCATACATACATTCATGCATGCATGCATACATACATACATACATACATACATACATACATACATACATACATACATACATACATACATACATACATACATACATACATACATACATACATACACTCATACATACATACACAAGGCAATAAGTAAATTAGTAAGTAAGTACCTGTATATAAATTCAGTAAAAATTAATAAAAAAAATTAATCAATAAACAAACACAAAATTGAAGATTCATTCAGCCTAGCATAATATTTCAAAGGGATGTAGGGATATTGTAAATAGATAGATAGATAAATAGATAGATAGATAAATAGACAGACAGACAGACAGACAGACAGACTGACAGGAAGACAGACAGACAGAGAGACAGATGGACAGAAATATAGATAGATGGATAGATAGATAGGTAGGTAGGTAGGTAGGTAGGTAGGTAGGTAGGTAGGTAGGTAGGTAGGTAGGTAGGTAGGTAGGTAGGTAGGTAGGTAGGTAGATAGATAGATAGATAGATAGATAGATAGATAGATAGATAGATAGATAGATAGATAGATAGATAGATAGATAGATAGATAGATAGATAGATAGATAGATAGATAGATAGATAGATAGATAGATAGATAGATAGATAGATAGATAGATAGATAGATAGATAGATAGATAGATAGATAGATAGATAGATAGATAGATAGATAG